>CM077088.1:161291757-161767597 GCA_039513925.1 Platanthera zijinensis
TCTCATCTGCTGATCCAGCCACCATTTGTTTCAGGGAGTCCCAAATGGCCTTGGTTGATAAGCACTCAGCAACCTTTTGAAATATCTCATCTGACATTGTTTGAGCCAATATATTCATGGCTCTGGCATCAGCTATCTTTGCCTTCTTCTGTGCATCTGTCCATCCAGGGGGTGGAACTGCACTCATGTCTGTTGAAGTTGATGGGGTTGAAGCCACTGGAGCTGGTGGTCCGGTTAAGATGGAATTAAATATATCCTCATCAATAGAATTCATGTAGAGTCTAATTCTTTCCTTCTAGAGTGTGAACTTGGACAAGTTACACACTGGAGGTCTGGTGCTTGCATATTCTTTGTTATGTGTCATGCTGTATAGATCTAGAAGAAGTAAGAGAACAGATCTAACTTAGGATCTTTGGTTCAAGGGTTAGCTTGTACAACCAAAAGAACCTCCTCTGATACCAATTGAAAGTTAGGGTAGGATCTAATATACTTTAGAGGGGGGGGGGGGGGGGGTGGTGTGGTGAATAGAGTATGTCTGTGTGTTGTTTTATTTTAAAATTTTCTTCTTTAACAATATATTATCTCTACCTTTAAAAACTATATCTAACTATCATAGATTAAAGTAAATCAAAGATCACAGAATATCTAAAAACACAGCCACAATAAGAACAGAAAAGATGGAGCAACAAGAAGACACAAGAAATTTATAGTGGTTACCGAACTTGGTACATCCACTCTTCTATCACCCTTGGTAGGAATCCACTGCAGGTTTTGATCAAGTGACTGCCACCAATGAGATTTTGATCAGGTGCTCAAAAACCAAACCTCAAGTCTTTTGGAAGGAGACTTGCAACCAAAATAATTTTGAAGGGAATTAAAACCCTGTACAGAGGTGGGAATAAGAGAGTGATGTAAGTCTTCTTTTCTCAAGTCAAAATGAGAAGACTGTGTGGATTCTTATTTGTTGTCAAAGCTCCCCCTGAGATCTTGAGTGGTTCAGGAGTGGAAGCTTTGTTCAAGGGTGTAGGCCTTCAGCTTTTTAGAGATCCTTGACTGATTTGAATGTTCCTGTCACTTGAGATCCCTGAAAACAAAAGGGGGAGAGAAATAAAGAAAGACTCTTGATGGTGATGATTGTTCTTTCTTCTTCTCTTGAGAGCAGTTGATTTTTCTGAGATTTGTTTTTCACTACACTTCTGGACGTTTTCTTTGTTGTGACTCAAGGTGATGATCAATCTCTGCTCTTCTGGGTAATCTTGTTTTCTTGGTAGGGAGATGTATATCAGATCACTTGTAACTTCTTTGAATTCAAAAGAAATTCTGTAATAAATGTTCAGCTGAAATCTTGGGAACGAGAAAACGGCAAGAATGCTGTCAATTATTCTATTCTATGTCTGTCCCGAGATATAAGCAATTAATTCCATGGAGGATGTTAGAAATCAATGCTGCCAGTAACGGCTCTATTCAGAGAATATAAGTGCATTGATTTACGAGGGAATTAATAGCCTATAATAGTTAAAATGATGAGACAGAAAGAGAAAGAATAAATAACAAAATGTCTTACAGTTTTCGTCTACCTGAGATCAGCTTTCGTCGACCTCTAATCAGCTTTTGTCAACCTCTAATCAGCTTTCGTCAACCTGAGATTTCGTCGACCTCGGATCAGCTTTCGTCGAACTGAGATCAGCTTTCGTCGACCTGAGCTCTGTGAATCAACTATTGTGACTGAACTGACTAATTCTGCGCTCTATGTTCGTCGACCTGAGACTGTGAAGTTAGTCGACCTAAGAACTTGGTCAATCTGTTGGTGCTGAGTGAATAATACATCTGGCGTCAAGTGTTCTTTGTCTCTGAGTCAGCCTTGGCTTTGAGTGAATTATGGCGCTGAGTGTTGAAGAGTTAGTCGATCTGAGAACGGTGTTCGTCGAGCTCAGCTAAGAGATTTTAGCTCTGAGTTAGTCGAGCTGAGCATGACTATCGTCGACCTGAGATCGACGAACGTAGATCTCTTTCTCTAAATATTGATTTCTCTAAGTCTTGAATCTCTGGAAGTGATGGAGGCTGGTCCATTATACTATTGACTCTAAGGACATGGCCTAGACTTAAGAAACACAGAAAATTTGACCCTTCTATACAACATGGGTCATAACCTAAGAAGAGAACCTAGCCCAAATCACCTAGGGGTTCCAACAGTCTCCATTTATCTTCCTCCCTGGTCAAGCTCCAAACTTACTCGTCATGCCCGGGTGGCTGGCTTTGCACTGTATGGGAAGAAGAACATGGCCGAAATGAAATCAGTGCCAACCACACGACTACCCACCTTAGTCGCTCAAGCTCGGGAGAGAAGCTTCACCCTTGACCACTTCATGGGTGAAGCCCTGACCGTGGTTACTGGCATTGCCGAGCGGCTAGAGGTAAGGGTGGAGGAGTTAGAAGAAGAAAATGAAGCTCTGAAGGCTGATAATAAAAAGCTGAGGGAGGCTGTTGAGGTAACAAGAACCTTACTCGTTGTTTTTTATCTTAGAGCGAATTTATGACCGGGAGAACCCAGCTTTCTTGCACGAAATCATCTCCCATTTGCGGGAAGGAGGGGAAGACATTCTTTACATCCTCAAGGAGAGAGGTTCTTTGGTACCGGAAGAGCAAAAAGTTACCTTCGACGATCTCTTCCCCGACTTCAGAACACTGGAGGCCGAGCTGGATAATGCAGCCAGTGCGGCTAAGATAGTTGAATCAACTCCTGCTTCTGAGGCCGAGGCCAATACCCGCGATGGTGAAGAGAATGACGCCGAAGAAGTTACCGAGGAAGATTCTGGGGATAGCGGAGAGTCCGATTCTTCAGAATCCATCGGGTCGAGCGAGTATTCCAGTGCTTCAAGTCCGTCCAGCTCGGGATGAGATCGCCAGAAGAAGAAAGCCAAGATATAGACGAGATGTATCTATTTTCACTTTTCAGACCGTGCGGATTCTATTTCTTGAAAACCGCGCAGTATATGTGTTATGGCCTTTTTATGAATGACATTTTTAATTTTTCCTGCTGTGTGATGTCGTGCGGTTGAGTGGTTTTTATTTCCTCGATAAATTAATGGATTGAAATGAAGATTTCGCAACTTGATTCTGCACCGAATTCCCGTGACGGGTCTGCGTATCGTACCCTTTTTTATTCGTTCGATTATAATTTGGACAAGAAAATGAGTACAGAATTCCATATAACAATTTTGCGACTTGCAACTTCCTATCTGCGCGATTACATTCAAATGAGAAAAATAGTACAGAATTCCATATTACAAACTGACGACTTGAAACTTCTTACCCACGCGATCACACTCATATGAGAAAAATAGTACAAAATTCCATATTACAAGCTGACAACTCGCAACTTCTTACCCGCGCGATCACAAGATAATTATTTACTTGTCGTGTTAGTGGTGATGACTGGTTCGATGTTTCTTATCTCCTCACCTGCTTGTATTGACAATTTTTCTTCGAGAGACATGCTTGACCGCTGATCTGACAGCGAATAAAAGTTCTGAAAAACTAACCCTGCGATCAACCCAGTTTCACCTTGTCGCACGGTTATGCGATAAAAACTGAGTTCAGAAAAAATAAAAGAGGTGCGCCCGATTACCACGACCTAGATTGATCAACAAGGATGAAGCTGGTGGGTGCTGAGACCACACCATCTCATCTCAAGGAAGATCAATAAAACTTTAATAATATCCCTTATGACGCATGGTAGAGCTAAGCACCCACCCTGACCCTCCTAAAATGCAGAGGCGGTGTGCTAGGTGACAGCTGGGATCCGACGCCCAGAAGCCCTCCGCACGAGAATCTCCAAGCTCCGACTACACGGTGTGAAAACTCCTCGCTACATGTGGTCTTGGTGGTGTTATGCTAATGACAACGGCTCTCGTGGGGGATCGAGCTGGACTCGGCGGTGTTACCTCGGGCTTAACATTTCCTAGCTTCGAGTCTTGAGAATAAATACCCCGCGATTTGTCCCAAGAATAAAACCGCTTCAAATCATCTCCGCTCCAGGTACGAGTGATGTCCTCCCCTTCATACGTTTGCAGTTTGTAAGCTCCCCTTTTCAGAACTACCTTTATGATAAAAAGCCCGATCCAATTGGGATTCAATTTTCCGACCGAGCTATTTCTTGTTGCAGCATCCACTTTCTTCAAAACTAGGTCTCCTACCTGAAATTGCTTGACCCTTACTTTCTGATTGAAATATCGCGCCATACTCCTTTTCACTTCCTCTTTCCTGATGGTAGCCTTATCTCGAAGTTCCTCGATTTTATCCAAACGGTATCTCATTTTTTCATCATTAATTTCAATCCACTCTTCTTAGTTTTGCCTAGCCAGTAAGACCCTTGGCGATGATACTTCGAATTCTATTGGGATGAGGGCATCTGATCCATGTGAGAGCTTGAAGGGAGTCCCTCCCGTAGAGCTAGAAGGTGTCGTCCTTAGGGCCCATAATACAGAGGGGAGTTGATCAGCCCAACTTTTTTTTAAACTTTGAACTCTTTTCTTGAGCAAGTTCAAGATTCGTTTATTTGCCGCTTCTACTTGGTCGTTGCTCCGAGGATGATGCACTGAGGAAAATCGGTGGTCGGTTCCCGCCTTCTTGCAAAAATCAATCATTTCCGCGTTATTGAACTGAGGTCCATTATCTGTGATTATCGCAATGGGAACTCCGTGCCTACAAATTATATAACCCCAAATAAATTTTTTTACAATTTGAGCCGTATTCTTGCTAGTGCCTTGGCCTAAATCCACTTAGTGAAGTAGTCAATCATAACCAGGATGAAGCGCCACTGACAACTTGCCATTGGAAATGGCCCGATGAGATCCATCCCCCAAATTGCAAATGGCCATGGTGTAGTGATCGAGCAAAGTCGTCGAGCAGGCTGGAGTTGAAGTGGAGCAAATTTCTGGCATTGAACGCATTTCTTGGCATACAGCTCTGCGTCTTTCCTCACTGTCGGCAAAAAATATCCTTGACGTAAGATCTGCTGTTCTAGGGTTCTGGCTCCAGAATGGCTACCACATTATCCCGAATGGATGTCTTGGAGTATGGTGGGGACTTCCTCTTCCGAAACACATCTTGTCATGGGTTAGATGAGAGTTCTTCTGTAAAGTATCCCGGAGATAAGGTTGTAATATGCAGCCTTAACTTTGAATCTTCTTCGATCTTTAATAGCAAGGTGATACTCTCCTTTTGATAAGTATAAAATGAATGGATCTATCCCGGAGTAACGCTGGTCGACTTGCATTGCCTCCCCTTCTCCGACCGATGGCTGAAAAAGCTCAGATGCTACTTCCCCCGTAGTAACGCCGAATTTTGATAAGGCATCGGCTTCCTCATTTCCGATCCTTGGGATGTGTTCAATAACAAAGCTTTTGAATCTCCCGATTTCTGCTTTCACAAGCACTAGATATTGTTTGAGAATTGGTTCTTGGGATTCTAAGTTCCCGAGCACTTGCGATGCCATTACTAAGGAATCTATTTTGACGTGGGGGTTATCGATGCCGAGCTCTTTCGCGAATCTTAACCCTGCAAGAAGTGCTTCATATTCGGCCTGATTGTTAGTAACCAGGAAAAATAATTTCACCGCATGCTTTATTTTTACTCCGTTTGGATTTATGAGGACTATCCCTGCTCCTGACGAATTCATTCCAGAGGCTCCATCGACAAAAATGATCCAAGCGGCCAGAGAATTTTCTTCCTGAGCAAAACTTTGCTCCGTGGATTCTACCATGAAATCTGCCAAAACCTGAGCTTTTATTGTTGTTCGTGATATATATGCGATTTCAAACTCACTTTGCTCGATCGCCCATTTAGCGAGTCTTCCCGAATGTTCTGGCCTTTACAATATTCCTTTTAGGGCTGATCCACCATAACTTGGATTGAATGTGCCTGGAAATATGGACGGAGACGACGTGCAGAAATGACTAAGGCTAAAGCTAGCTTTTTAAAGATAGGGTATCTTAATTAAGCACTCTTTAGGATATGGCTAACATAATATACCAGGAATTGCTTTTTCTTTTCCTCTCTGACAAGAACGGATCTCACCGCCTCAGGTACCACTCCCAGATAGATGTATAACGGTTCTCCTGGGCGGGACTTTATAACACTGGAGTCGTTGTTAACTGTCTTTTGAGTTGTTTGAAAGCCTCATCACATTCGTTAGTCCATTCAAACTTTGAAGCCCCCTGAAGAGTCTTAAAGAAGGGAGTGCTCTTATCTCCTACCCTGGAGATGAAGCGGCTAAGCCCTGCTTTCCTTTCTCCTAGTTGTTGGACCTCCTTTGGGGAGTGAGGAGGTGCTATACCCAGGATAGCTTTTACCTTATCAGGATTTGGAGCCAACCCTTCAAGGGTAAGGAGATGACCAAGGAACTTCCCTTGACTGGCACCAAAAACACACTTCAATGGGTTTTGCCTAATCCTAATCTCTCGTAGGGTCGCGAAGGTTTCTGCGAGATCTTTTAAATGCATCGAAAAGGATTTACTTTTTATAAGGAGATCGTCAACATAGACTTCTAGGTTCCTTCCCTTTTGAATTTTGAAAACAGAATCCATCATGCGCTGATGGGTAGCTCCTGCATTTTTAAGCCCAAATGGCATTACCAGATAATAAAATCACCCTTCATTTGTGATAAAAGATGTGTGTGGTATGTCGGGTTTGTACATCTTAATCTGGTGATAACCAGAGAACGCATCTAAAAAACTCCTAACATGATAACCAACCGCAGAATCTACTAAAGAATCTTTTCGAGGCAAGGGATAGAAATCTTTGGGGCACGCTTTATTGAGTTTTGTGAAATCTACGCACATTCTCCATTTTCCCCCCGGTTTTGGCACCATCAAAACATTCGATATTGAGGCGGGATATTGTATTTCTTGAACAAATTTAGCCTTTACCAGCTTGGTGACCTCTTCCCGGATTGGACTGGCTAGTTTTGTTACGACGTCTTTCTTCTTTTGTTGTACAGGCTTATACTTCGGGTCGATATCTAGATGGTGACACGCTAGTCCGGATCCACTCCGGGCATATCTTCAGGAGACCATGCGAAGATGTCGAGGTTCTTTAGGAGACAAGAGATTAATTCGATTTTCTCCTCTTCCGATAACTCCGCATTAATGGAGAGCTTTTTCTCCTCTCCCTCAGCGATGGGCACTTTCTCGGTAGGTTGAGCAGCCTCCAGATGGAGTCCTTCCTTCGCATTCTCTTTGGGTTATCCAAGCTCAACTGTCATGACCGCCAGAGGGGTTACCTGCTCGATCACGTTAACCGTTTTTACATAACATTCTCGGGCCGCTCGGTGGTTACTCCTTATCCGATACTATTTTCCTTGAGCAGAGAATTTGATTGCCAGATGGTAAGTCGACACAATTGCCTGATACTCGTTTAGTAGAGGCCTTCCAAAAATCGCATGATAGCTGCTTGCCGCATCGATTACCACAAACCGGATCATCTTGGTGATTCCACCCAGAGTTACTAGTAGCGAAATGTTTCCTTCTTCTTCCTTCCTCTCTTCCGAGAAGCCGTATAGTGGTCCCTCGGTGGAAGACAATGGTTTCTTGGTTTTTAGAGCCTCGAACGTCTTCTTGAACAAGAGATTCACCGAGCTTCCCGTATCTATCACAATCTTGTCTACTGTGAAGTTTTCGATGACAGCTTGGATAACAACCGCATCATTGAATGGGTTGGCGATGGATGAGAGGTCATCTGGACCAAAAGTAACGAGTTCTCTTGTCAGAGCTGAGGAAGAAGTCATAGCCACCTCCTGCTTACACAACTTTGAGATGGAGGATTTTTGTCTTTATTCGAGGCCTCCCCCTCCGTGGATGCAGAAAAGTCACCCGAGGGTTTCTTCATCATGAACATCCACACAATCATTCGGGTAACTCATATTACTTAGGCTGCCAACGTCAGTGACGTCCTCACATTCCTGGATCACCTCAGCCACCTCTTTGCCCTTTGAGGTGTTTGAATTGACGGGAGCCTCTTTACAGAAAAGGTCTGACATTTTTCCCTCTGAAACAAGCCTTATTACCAAAAACCGAAGGGCTCGACAGTGCTCTGTAGGGTGCCCCTCTTCTTTGTGAAATTCGCAGAAATTCTTAGAGCTGGGGGGTCTCACCTCTCCCCGGGGTTTGGCCTTTTTGAAATCTTTTCTTTGCAGGACTTCAGCGACTTCCTCCCAAGTCATGTTCGAAATGTGAGGCCCTCCGTGCTGACTAATAGGGAGGACTTGTGGGACTACCGGAACAGGAGCAGCGTCCAATGGCAGCATTCGCTCTCGGAACTGCTGATTATTGAGGAATGGCCTATTATGACGAAAGTTTCTACCCCTTTGGGGTGAGGACTGGTGATAATGACGGGAAGGTTTTGGAATGTGGTGCGCCGTGAAAGAACTCCCTGAGCCGCCACTACCTTCCATAGAGGTCAGAGTAGAAATATAGGTTGGGTTAGCACTTTCTCCTTCAATGAACTTGTTTGCGAGAGCGATTAGGGCTTGATAAGTTGTCGGAGCCTTTGTCGTGGCTTTAAACTTTAATTGGCCTTCCTGGAGGCCGTTGATTAGGGCGACCTTAAAATAATCTAAGTCTACATTCTCTACTTCCAGAATTTCCCTTTAAAAACGATCTACAAATCGCGCCATGCTTTCACCCTCCTTCTGTACAATTTTTAAAAGAGCTGCAATACCACATTTCCTTTTTTTGGAGTTTGAAAACCTCAACAAAAGCTCTTGGCAGAGCCCGACGAAAGAGTTAATTAAGCGAGGATGAAGCTCGTGAAACCACTCTCGAGCCTGACAATCGAAAGTCGTCACAAGCAACTTACACTTTAGTGCATCCGTCAGGCATCTAAGGGCCACGACATCTTCGAATGATTGCAGGAGCGTGACCGGATCGGATGCACAAGTATAAAAAGGTAAGAGAGGTTCCCTGAAATTGTTCGGTGCGGACTGTAGCCTTATCCGTGCAACAAACAGAGATGGATCCTCCATCTCAGCCGGGGTTGAAGTCGGGGCGCGGTTAGGATTTGGGAAATTAGCGGGTATGTTGGGCTGGCGGTCTTCTTCGAAATCTAACCTCTTAGATGGACCTTCCCGAGCGGTATCTTGGAAGTAACCCACGAAAGGATTTAGCTCATCTTCCTGGGGCTACAGTTGCGTGGTGGTCTGACATGGCTGGAAGGCGGGATGATTAGTCGCGGGGGTCGGAAAGATTGCGGGTTCCACGGGTGCTGCGGTTAGAGGCATCGCGAACCGTTGGTTAAGAGTTGCTAGAGCTTGGCCAATTGCATCAAGGCGTTCGCCGGTTTCCCACTTATCTCACTCCATCTCCTGGCAAGATTATTCGAGCGCCCTCCAAAGGGATTCTTCGGAGAACCCCGCACGATTAGAATGACGAGAGTGAGAGTAGTGAGGGGATCTCCTGTCCGACATATCAAAACCGCTCGAATTCACGGACAACTCGAATCTGAAGGTCGCGTGTTCAATGTTCGTGTCGAGAATGTCTCTTAGTCGTTGGAGAACCTGCGAGAGAGATAAAACTGTAAAAGAGGAACTGCGAGTTATCGGTTACTAGCGGTTTAATGAATAAGAGACAAAAGGGGTGCCGCTAATAGCGGCGAAATCAGAGTTAGCACGTCGCAGATAAAACCACTCCTGCGACGTGATTTTTGTTTATCATAGATGAAGCGATTACATCGGTTACCAAGGTGCACCCGATCGGACAGTAACCCGCTCGGCAAAGGATTCAAGACCGCTGCCACAGACGGCGAGCTTGAGGATTCGATTCGCGATTCCTAGAGAGTACTGTTCAAGCCTATTTATAGGCTCGGGGTCCTGCCCGAGCGGGCAGGCACTAGAATCACTAGCTGCCCGGGGGACAGGAGAGCGGGCAGCGGTGATAGGATGCACGGCTAGAGAAGAAAGAGGGCAGGCTTTTAACCGCGCGACTATGCGGTCTTTAATAAAAAGACCGGTGACTATCAAACGAAAAAACGGCTTGCTGATTGCCACAGTCTCGCGGTTACGCGGTCAAGAATCGGACCCTCGACTCATCTTAAGGGAGAAACTGAATAGCGGTCTCCCGGGTAAACAACAGACCATTATCATATAAAGTAATATGGGGACTTTATATGGTAAGTTATATTCCCTGAAACCGTAACATATAAGTTTGTATGTGCATTGATATAAGTTAAGGTACTCTTTTGTTGATAGTATAGTTGTAGATGTTTACCTTTCTACGCACTTCTTACTTTACTTTACTGCTTCTCATTTCAGTACTACTGTTTCTTATATTACTGTCTTTTATACTCTTGTTATTTATGAACAACTACTAGTATAATGATATAACTGTTAGATGTTTACTCAAATAGAATAGTTCCACTATCACCTGCTAATTTTATTCTTTTTTGTTGTCCTCCGCTTTTGTCCTCCCGCGCACCTAGGAGTCGCGGGGGTGAGGCGAGGACAAAATAGCTTAGTCTTTATGACTAACGGTCAGTTGTGATCGTATCATTTTAGGAGCTCAAGGAGATAGAGGACCAGCACGGCCAGTAGGATGGGGTGGCAAGACGTGAGGAGCAGATACCACACACTACTACTACAGCTCAGCATCAAGTGACGACGCGTGTTCTTGTTTACGCTTCCGCTTAGAATGTGTGAGAGTGAGATTTATTCATTATGGCATATACAAGGGCATAAGCCATTTACTCTCTTGTTCTCATTGTTGGACTGCTTTTCATTATTTTTATAATATTTCTGTGATGTGGACTTGTTATACTTTTCATTTTTACTTCTATTCTCGATTTTGCCTACAAGTTAAAATGAGCACACTAGTCGGCAGGATTGGTGTCATGCGATGACTGTTGTGTTTTGCTATATGTCACAATATATGTGTGTAGCGTAATTAGGAACAAGAAAATCCAAAAGAAAAGTGGCTCTAACGATGAACATTGATTAAGAACATAGCCATAAATAAAGTATACCTTTGATGTATTGATTCAAAAATCAAACAAGGTGCTCCGAAAAAGTCCAACGAACGCTAACGGCCAGAGTTCCGATCGTAGAATAGTCTTCAAGCCTCTATGGAAATCCAAACGAGCATGGAGAACCCTTAGACTCTTGTCATACAAGATCTAGGTTGGAAGAAGGTATAGCCTCAACGTCTCCACGGTTTGCTATAACCGTTAGGGGAGAGGCGGAAATGATGATGATGACGCCTAGGAAACACTTTCTGGTGAAGTAGAAGAATGAAGAATAGTCGGAGGCGAGAAACGGTGATCACGACCTAGCAAAACTGTTCCGTTGGTAAGAAGATTGTCTCCCTCGATTTGGTCAGAAGAAAAATTGCGTGTGTTTTTCAGTTTACTGTTTACATTATATATATATATAGTAGACTGAAAATTCTGATACCTGCGGACCACGCCGAACCGGATTTAAAGGAAATAAACCGGAGGAAAAAAATCGTCATATATATTTTTTTTGATATCCGACGAATCAAGAACCATTCGTCGAAACAACACGTATATACTCGACAAATCGAGACAGAGCAAACCGTCGAAGTATTAAGGCGATATTCGACAAATCGATAACATTCGACGAATATGTCTAATTCCTCGAAACTGTAATGATGATACTCGAGGAACCCAAGATAGATATTTTGAGTCTTTCATGACGATATTCGATGAATTCCAACTCATTCGTTTAAACCTTAAGCGATACTCAACAAATTTCCCATAGAGTCATTTGACCGCTTAGCTGATGACCCATATTCACAATATTGGTCCCAGAATGAAAATCCTCCACATCCAGAATGTCATATACTTGGTCCTTCACTCATATCACATATGAGCAATGCCAACAAAAACCTTTCCAACTTCTCCAATGCTCTTATATGCAACCTCATAGGCTCATATTGCATTGGCAGTGAGACTACATGTTTGATCACTTCCAGATCACCATGGTAACACCAAGAGTCTCTCACATGATCTTGAAAGTATGAAACAAAGCTTTACAAACAATGAGCAGCATCTAGCAATGCATTATTGCTCCCCAAGCAATAAAAGTTTAAAACTCGAAAGCCATTATGACAAATGTATCTGTGTTATCATGTCCCTTCGTCCCTTAAATGTGGATAGAACTAGAGGTATAGAATGTGTCACCATCATAATTGTTCAATCCTAGCTAGTTTCCTATTCTAGAATGGACTCTTAGAAATCGGTGAGCTCAATATCACATATTTCCTCAACCAAACATGTCCTTGCATTTATCAGTCTCATTTCATCAAGGGGCCCATGGATGCAAATCATGTCATATAGGTGGACAAATCTCATCTCTGCTCATACGCAAACCCCTAATTGATTCGTAACATACCGAATAACCACCTTTATCATCTAACTTTCTCAAGACTAGACTTTTGATAGCATCAAAGTATGCTTACATGTGTTGGTTTATCATGCCAAGCGAGACTGCTCTTTCGGCGGACTCGAGCCCCTCAGATCACTCAGGTTGTCAAGGCACCCCAGAGGCGGACTCCAGTTCTCAGTCCGCTAAGGTCGCCCAACCTTGGTCAGTTTCCAGATCTGGCGTCATTAGGAGGACTCCAGCGTTAGTCCGCTGAAGTCCCTCCCCTTCAGCCAGGATTATGCTCCACATGGCCAAGGGGATGCCCCAGCTCGCAAGACCAGTCCGCCTATCTCGCGTGGACTTCTTGTCCATTTCTTTTTGATTCATGTCACCGCTGCCTTGCTCTCTTGTACCCCGGGAAGCCGGTTATTTTAACCCTGCCCATTTGGGCAGGCCCCCAAATCTATAAATAGGGGGAAGTGGTGCACCCAAGGCAGGCTTACTCGAACCCAAGAGCTTACTTGTTAAAGGCTGCGGACTCGAATCTCGAGCTTTGCGGACTCCGACTTGCCTACTGCACACTTTTCATTCCGCCTTTTGTAACCCATAATTTACAATCAAAGTCAAGCCCGTCGCAAGAGTGGTATTCAGGCCACGATGGGCGAAGTCTGGTGTTGTCGTGATTCACAGCTCTTTTGTTCTTTTCTCTCATCCGCTAAGTAGACTACTGCTTGCAGTTTGCTTCTTCTTCTTTCCCCAATGTTCGAACAGTTAGCTAGTGGTGCTCGAGTCCTTTTCGCATTTCGTGCATCAATAATTAACACGTGACCTTCAGATCCAAGAAGTCTTTGAAATCCGCGGATAGAGATGTCAGACCGCCGAGCTCGCCGATCAGATCGCTCAAGCTCGCCATATGATTCGTTGTGGGAGGCTTTGGAGTAGTCTCGCTGGGAAGCCGAGTTATCTCACAGAGAGACTGACCAGCGGCTTGATACTAGTAGCCAAGCTCTGCTTGCACTAACTCAGCGGCTTGCTCCCCAACCCGTAGGAGATATTGCTGAAACCCCAGTCCGCCAGACTCCGGTTCGCCGGACTCCAGCTCGCTAGACCCCTCTCCAACAGTCACCTACAGTAACTCCTCAGCCTCGCCACCAAGCCCAGCCCGCAGCTCCTCTGCGGACTCAAGTGACCAATTCACCCCCCTGATGGATTTTTTCAGAGAGGCGGCAAGGGAGACTCCAGCCCACTGGCTTGATTTTGTGGATCGGCAGTCCGCCGAGCCCGCAGACCCTCATGCGCCAGTCCGCTCTTCTGTAGAACTTGAGAATCCTTCTCCCTTTGTTGATAGAATCTGATGGGAGTAAGCACCCAACAACTTCAGAGAACCCCGTCTCCCTTTCTACTCCGGGGAGACTGATCCAGTTTCCCATCTACAGGCTTTCGAGGGGTAAGTTGCATTGAGATGCCTCTCTGATGCCTTAAAGTGCAAGCTTCTAGTCACCACTCTCGATGGACAGGCGAGAGAGTGGATTTATGAGCTGCCCTCGGGCACGATTTCTTCCAGCGCTGAGCTTCGCAACGAACTCTTTCTGAGGTTTGCTACCTCAAAGAAGAGGAAAGATGGGTCAGCAGCCCTCTTTGATATCAAACAAAGAGACAACAAATCAGTAGTGCGGTTCGTTGACCGATTCTCGAAGGAGATCCAGGGGGTGAGGAATGTGAACCTCGACTACTACAAGGTTGCCCTGATTCACGGCCTCCGGGAAGGCCCACTGAAGTTTAAAGTAACAACAAAGGCGCCATCAACCTACCAGGAAATGATAGCGATGGCCAATCGCTTCATTGAAGGTGAGAATGCTAACCCCACCTACATTTCATCCCTGGCAGCTAAGGCTGGAGGAAGGGATGCTTCCAATGCCTCTTCCAGCAGCCACCATCACAGCAATCCTCTTCGGTCCGATTTACAGCCTCCTTCTCATAGGGGGCAAAACCTCCGTCACAAGAAACCTTTCGTCGCCCATCAACAGTTTCGTGATCAGAGACTGTCGTTGGCCGCCACTCCCGCCATACCCCTTCAGGCTCTACCCATTCTTCAGAATACCTTGCCAGCTTCAAGGCCACATGAGAGCAGCTCAGTGGAGGAGTTTGAAGATCTGCGGCTCGACTTTTAAGAGGTCGTCCAGATCATCCAGAAGAAAGCAGAGGAAAAAAGGCAAGGGCCTCAAAGGGATTGGAAGCCCAAAAATAACTCTCAATTCTTCGAATTTCACAAAGAAAAGGGCCATTTGACTGAAGATTGCAAGGCCCTTCGACAGCTGGTTGAAAGGTTATTTGTCGAAGGTAAGATCAAAGATCTGGGAAGGAGGAATGATCCTTCAAAACCTTCCACCTCCAAAGGTAGGGAGGTGGCGGAGGTTCAGCTAGAATGCGTAGAGATAGAGGTTGAGGGTTGTTTGGGGCCCATTAATATTCAGAATGAATTCTGCAATATCGTCGATGAAGGAGCCTTGGGGAGACTCTTTTACATTCACGTTGGAGCAGGAACTGAGTCCACTCGGAAGTCCTCCCTTTCAAGAGTCACTCGAGCAGAGATTGCTTCTACTTCCTTCCTCTGCCCCGTCTTTGGGAAGCGCCATCTTCGGTTTTGAGGATCTTCCACCGACCGCTAATCCTTTTGATGATGCTATTGTGGTCCAAGCAGCCATCACAGATTATACAGTCGATAGGATTCTTATTGATACTGACAGCTCCGTTAATCTCCTCTTCAAGCCAACCTTTGAAGCCCTAAAGACTGGAAAGCCTCTGCTTTCCACCGAAGGGCCGCTCTATGGCTTTTCCGGCGAGAGGAAGGAAGTCGATGGAAGCATCATACACCAAGTAAGGCTTGGGGGGGTGACCAAGCAGATTCAATTTATAGTGGTGGATGCTCCAAGCAGCTATCACGCCATCTTCGAGAGGCCTCTGCTAAATAAGTACCAAGTAATAATTTCAACCTACCACCTGGCTATCAAGTTCAACAAGGATGGTCGTCCATACAGGGTCAGAAGTGACCGAGGGCAAGCTCGGGAATGCTACCTCCGCACAGTTAACATGACCAAAGTTGCACCTCCAATCTTCTCGGCGGTAGCAGAAGTATCTACTCAGTCAGAAACTGCCATGGATAGCGAAGGCGCTCACCTGGAACCTGCCCAGGAGACGCAAGGGATCCCCATTGCTGAAGGGGAGGAGAGAAAGCTCTCCGTCAACTCAGAGTTGCCAAAAGATCAAAAGGCGGAGTTGATAGCTTGCTTGCTAAAGAACCTGGATGTCTTCGCTTGGTCAGCGGAGGACATGTCATGAGTCAATCCTTACGTAGCCTTCCATCATCTCAACATTGACCCAACCGCAAAGCCAGTGCAATAAAAGAATAGAGATGCGGAGGTCAAGCTGACAGAGCCAATCAGAGAGGAGGTTGCCAAACTCCTCAAGGCGCGCTTTATTCAAGAAATTCAATATCCTGAGTGGGTTTCAAATGTTGTAATGGTTAAAAAAACCAGGGGGGAAGTGGAGAATGTGTGTAGACTTCACCCGATTGAATAAAATGTGTCCAAAAGATTGCTACCCCTTGCTTCAGATAGATTCTTTAGTTGATTCTACGGTAGGGTATCATTTTATGAGCTTTTTAGATGCGTTCTCTAGTTACCACCAAATAAGAATGCATAAGCCCGATATCCCTCACACATCATTTATTACTAACAATGGTTGCTACTGCTATCTTGTGATGCCCTTTGGGCTTAAAAAAGCTGGCATGATGTATCAACGCATGATGGATCATGTGTTTAGAGGACAAAGGCGTAAAAACCTTGAAGTATATATAGACGATCTTTTGGTTAAAAGCAAGTCTCTTCCGCAACATCTGCACGATTTGGTAGAAACTTTTTCCACTTTGCAAAAATACAAGATAAAACTTAACCTGCTAAAATGTGTTTTTGGAGCAAGTAAGGGGAAATTCCTCGGTCACCTCCTTATTCCAGAGGGTCTTGCCCCTAATCCAGACAAAGTTAAGGCCATCCTTGGTATGGCTCCTCCCCATTCTCCAAAAGAAATCCATCAGTTAGGGGGGAGGTTAGCGGGACTCGGGAGATTTATTTCTCGAGTAGGAGATAAGAGTGCGCAATTTTTCAAAACTCTTCGGGGAGCGTCTAAGTTTCAGTGGATGGAAGAGTGCATTCAAGCCTTTGAGCAGTTAAAGAAACAACTAGCTTCAACACCCTTACTGCAAAGTCCTCGAGTAGGGGAGATGTTGTTCCTATACCTAGAAGTTGGCCCCGAGGCAGTCAGCTCTGTTCTTGTCCGAGAGGAAAGTTGGAGACAATTTCCAGCCTATTATGTCAGTCACATTCTAAAAGATGCAGAAATAAGGTATCCGATCCTAGAGAAACTGGCTCTGGCATTGGTTATGTATGCCCGTAGGCTCCGACCCTATTTCTAGGAGCACTCAATCGAAGTGTTCACTGATCAACCTTGGAAGAGTGTGCTAGAGAAGCCAGAACATTCGGGCAGGTTAGCTAAATGGGCGATCCAGCTGAGTGAGTTTGAAATCTCCTATGTGCCCAGGACAGCTATAAAGGCGCAGGTGCTTGCTAATTTTCTGATTGATATAGCAGAATTTGGTTCTAATCAGGCAGAAAGATCTCCTCTGGCCTGGATTATCTATGTTGATGGGACTTCAGGCAGAAATTCTTCCGGAGAAGGAGTGGTTCTGATAAATCCGAATGGTATCAAACTCAAGCATGCAATCAAGTTTTATTTTCCGGTTACCAACAAACAAGCAGAGTATGAAGCCATGTTGGCCAGCTTGAGGCTCGCAAGAGAGCTCGGGATCGACCATGTTCACATAAAGACTGATTCCCGTGTAATGGCATCACAAGTTCTAGGTAACTTTAAGACCCAGGAGCCGGTGTTGAAGAAGTATCTCGCGAAAGTAAAGATTGAGGTCAGAAGATTTTAAAGGTTTACCATTGAACACATTCCGAGGACAGAGAATGAGGAGGCAGATGTTCTTGCCAAGTACGGACTGTCGTCAGGAGGAACGACTTCTGAACTCTTCCTCCCGGTAGTGGAGGAGGAAGAGATGATGCAGATTGATCAACATTCCTCTTGGATGGACCCTTTCATCCTCTACCTATCAACTGGAAACTTGCATCAGTCGATTAAAGATAAAAAAAAAGATTCAAGTTGAAAGCAGCATTGTAAGACCCAGTTTTTTTTTCTCTTTAAACATCGGGGTCTTATGCCCAGAAACTCCGTTTTGCGGTGACACCTCCGCGCCCGCGAAGATCGTCACCACAAAGCGCCGATTCTGCCGACCTTGTTTGATCACAATTGTAGTAGCAAGTAGAATAGTAAGAAAATGTAGTCTACATCCAGATCACATATAATCAAAAACTCCACGAAGGGAGTGTCCACAAAATAATATATAAGAGTACATGAAATAAGGGCTCAAGCCCGATACATCAATGACCTCACTACAGATCTCTCAAGCGGAAGCAAAATAAAACAACTACTAGAAGTCAGGACTCACTTCCCCAGCTGCCTGTACTCCTGAGCTATTCTGCCCTGTCTCAAATCGCACCGGTCTCCTGGGCTGCTCCTCCATACTGGGCTCCACGATCCCCTAATATGATGTGGTTCGAAAACCGTTAGTCTATAATACTAAGCCCTATCGTCCCCCACCCCTTCCCCCATGCTCCTAGGCACCGAGCGGGGAGGAAGAAAGGGAAGGACGTGAAAGTGGAGAGTAAAACAAACAAGTGACAGGGGACCTAGCTAGCAATTTATAATCATGTGGTAATTAGTAAAATAAGAAAAGAAATTAACCTTCACTTATGCGAGTTACATAAGCCAATGGATCTTATACAAGGCTCCCATCGTATAAAATGTCCCATACCACTTTATACGTTGGGGTGTCGGTTATCACAAGCATTATATATATATATATATATATATATATAGAAATAACCTTAATTTATAAACTTGCCCACACAAGCTTATAGACCAAGGGGTCGTTTAGCAAGTCCTAATGTATAAGCGTCTCATACCACTTATACATTAGGTGTTACAGGTTATTATGAATGATTATGATATGCAGTTATATGGTGGGTTTGTTATGATCAAGCAGTGCAACTCACACACCCAACTTTGTGTACATAAACCTTTAGTTCCCCCTTTCGAAGCCGTTACCTCCCAGGATACCTCCGTAGTGGCAGACGGAAGCGGTGGGTTGGGCCTCGCCCACCTCAAAACCAGTAATAGCACTACCGGTCTGACCTATCGTATGCCTCAACGCTTGGTGCACTAAGCGGACTACGCGTACTCTTTGCCGACAAGACCGCCGGACTTAAGTTGGCGAAGTGTAAAACCACACTTGCCGAGTCATCGTATTGGCGTCGGTGCAACGACCCTCCAACACTGAAGACCCACCACATTAGGTATTTCTTATGCACATGCAACCTTCATGTATCAACCTCCGAGCCAACGCTCCCCGAACAAACCCTTCCGTAATAGCCAACAACCGAGCCAAAACTCCCCGGACTAACCCGTCTGGCTTAAATTATAAACCTCATCCCTTTGAACACCGCGGGATGACGCCCCTTTGAACACCTCGGGACGACTTAACCATTTCCCTCCAACTCGTCATGAGTGAGAACAGGTACAGTTTACCTAGCCTATTAGACTACTCTTGCCTACTGGTAGTTACACTTGGTATTTTAGGGTTAATCTCAGGACTGCCCAGGGTATGCCCAATGAAGGGGTCTCGGGGGCACTAGGAACCAAGATGGAATTAAAAATCCAAAGTTCCCTTTCGCAAGGATAATTAGATTTAGTTGATGTCTACCCATGACCCACGACCAACTCTCATTATTACTCTTGGGCGATCCTAATGACTTAAATTATTATCGGGAGGGCAACGGTCTTCCGCCGGCCTCCACCCCAGTTGTTACCCAATGGCTTGCACTTTCACTCTCGTCACTAAGACGACACTAACCACCAGGGTTATACTTCCAATCGTATTCTCTAACCTAATTGTCGATCTATCCCCCGGTGGGCCTTATGGTATAACCTACTTTTACAATGCACAGCCCATGACCTAACACCACCCCGGAATCGAACTTCTAATTCCTCTGGCCATATGTCTCAAATTATTTATCCTAGGGTGGTATGGATCTATATAATGACCATGATGATTTTTGTAACGTCCCAATTCACGCTAGGCCCCTCGCACGTGTTCTGAGTCAAGAGACTCAACTCGGGCTCGGGGTGCACAGACGCGAGGAGTCAGGTGCATTGAATAAGTGTAGGGTTGGGTTCAAGGATACCCCAACCAGTAGCCGAGATGAGGGAACTCGGCCAAGTAAAAATCGACGGGAATGGAGGTTGATGCTCGTCGATCGTCGAGAATGGAGGTTGATACTCGCCGATTCGACGGGTATCGGTGGTCGATACCCGCCGGACTCAGAACTTCAGTAGGTTAAGGGAAAATCGTCGAGAATGCCAACTGATTCTCACCGATCGACGAGAATACCCGGTAATACCCACCGACCGCCGAGTATCGCCATCTGATACTCAACGCACACAATGACAGGATGTCCGATAAAACGGCTAAGGGAAAATCGTCGAGTATCATTGTCGATACTCGACGAATTCGTCGAGAATGACCCGCTAATACTCGCCGATCGACGGGAATCACTGGCTGATTCCCGCCGAATTTGACTTGTGCGTTTTCTGCGCCCAGGAAGATTCACCGGCTTGTACAGGAGGATTGAACCGGACTCCGGGATTCGTGCTGAATGACCCGTGGACCGGTCACTTCAAATGAAACCTAATTTGGGCAGTCCAATTAGAGAGTGACACGTGGCGGAAGGGACTTAACCTAATATGTAATATAAAAGGGATTAAACCAAACCCTAGCCATCGGATCCGATCATTCTTGCCGAGCCGTCACTGTGCAAAGCCGACGGGAGCGGAAGAGGAGGATATCGCGGGTCGCCGGAGCCGCATTCTATTGGAAAAGCTCCATCGTTTCCGTGGAAGAACACTGCTAACGAAGGCAAGGATGTCGCAGAGAAGGGTAACGCGATCCATGGCCGGCAACGGAGGAAACGCCGGAAATGAAGTGAGTTTCCTCCCCTCTCCCTTGGTGCTAGATCTGTAGCTATTCTTAGGCGAGACATCGACTCAAAAGAGTCTTGATGTGTGAGATGAAGCTTTCTAGGAAGGCCATGCTAGAACTTGTGTTCTAAAGCTTAGTCATCTTCAACCTCTCCTAGTGATAGGGGTGGTCTCGTGAAGAGGAAATGGCCTCAAGAGGGAGAATAAGGGTGGAGGAACTTCTGGTTGCGATTTGGGGAAAATCGCTTGAGGAGGAAGATGAACGGATGCCGTTCACTTCACATCAAGATGCGTGCAGAATCTGTATTCTACACGCAGCGACCTTCTTGGCTACTTTTAAGCAAGAAAGGGTCGGATCTGGGCTTTCGACTAAACACAAAAGTCATAGCCCTTGAAATTACCTTTCCAACGAGTGGTTGCACGTTTCCAGGCGATACCTATAGCCACGGGAAAGTCCGTTTGAATCCGCTGCGGTTGGGAGTTAATGCCCGGGAAATCTGTATCCTGTACGCAGCAGACTTCGAGTTGGATTTTTGGTATGACGTGACCAGATCTGGGCTTTCGACTAAACACGAAAGTCGTAGCCCTTGAAATTACCTTTCCAACGAGTGGTTGCACGTTTTCAGGCGATACCTGTAGCCACGGGAATCCCCAGTCAAAGTTGCTGACCAGATTACATATAATTCTAGGTGATTACAATATGAACTTGGATTCGATGGAATAGATGTTGCAATCCATCTCGAGGTTGGGTGAATTCTTTTGTGTTAATCACCGAGGTAATGTGAGGGTTGATGTTTGAGGACTTGAATTCCTATGCCGAGATGTGAATCAAGCCTAAGTGAATGAAAGGCTTTGTTATATTTGGTAGATCACCATTATGCGCATTATCTATAATATGTTGAATTCATGTGAAAGGATTTGTAAATGATTAAACTATGGCCCTGATGTATAATGAATTGATGGAAGGGAATGGATAGTCCAATGCTTAGAGTGTCGTCTCCCTACGGGTAGTATTGTGGAAGTTAACAAGTGCGGTGTAGACCGTCACTAATGGGAATGAGGTTGAGTTGGATAAAATTGGACGGTTGGGCTTGGTCCTCGGTGTTCACGTCCCGGGGCTCCTTCCGTGCCAAGTGAACGGTTTGGCTTGGTCCTCGGTGTTCACGTCCCGAGGCTCCATCCGTATTTGTTGGATGGTTGGGCTTGGTCCTCGTGCTTTCTCTGAGGCTCCTCCCATGCCATGAATTGTGGAATTGCATGCGGTGTGAGTCGACACGCGGTGTCGTAATCCCGGGTTAAGGATAGTGTGGCAGGTCTACGGGCTCGCCAATCGTCACACCGATGGGAGTTAACAGTTAGACCTTGGGTGGTTGGGCTTGGTCCTCGGTGTTCACGTCCCGAGGCTCCTTCAGTGCCAAGTGAACGGTTGGGCTTGGTCCTCGTGCTCATTTCCGAGGCTCCTTCCGTGTCATACCATAGGCCAGTTGGGGCTAGGATCTTGGTGCATATTTACCCGAGAGAACCCGCTGAGCCGTAGTACCCATGTGAGCTCCGATGTTGTGTTCTTAGCATTGAGGCGTACGGAGGCCTAGGCCAGGTAGTGTGGAGACCAGCCTAGTAGTGGAGATGCCCGCTCTACTGTCACCGTTTGGCCACGACGGTTGATGCCTGAGAGGTTCGCTACCTGCTCGAATAGTGGGAACTATAAGTCTGTGTCGACATAGCGATTGTATGTGCCTGATCATGGGTGCGTCATTGCATTGCATACATAGCATTGCACTTCATTACATACACAAGACCCTCATCGTATAAGTTTGTATGGGCACTCCTATACGATGAGTTACTTTCTGCTGAACGACCCTCAACTTATATGCTTGTATGGGCACCCATATAAGTTGAGTTCTTTACTATTCTAGATATATACTCTCTTGCTGCTGTAGATTGTAGATTTGTAAAATAAGACCTTGTTCATTTGTATACTGTTTCTATTGCTATTTATGATATGTACACATACTTCACCTGCTTGTACTACTGATATATATTTATTGTACTTGTTCCTTTCTCCGCCCAGTGCCGAGGAGTCGCCGGGGGAGCGGATGTGAAACCACTTAGTCTTTTTGACTAACGGTTGCTACGTCTTCCTTTTTAGGAGGAAACCCCGCAGGTAGAGCAGCAGGCTATACAGACGGACAGCCAGGCCAGGGTGACAGGGCCTGAAGGGACGGTACCGTCGCTACCGTCGGTTACAGATGTGAGTGAGAGAGAGATTTTGTTGTAGCCCTTCGGGGCAATTTTGTTCTCGTACTCTGATATTAGAAGCTTGTTGTTGCTTCTTTATTTATAATATTATGGACATATGCTTGGTGTGGATCTGACTTTCATATTAATATGGTTGGGTTGGCAGTTATTCTCTGATATTGGTTGTAGCCAGCAGAGTAGGCGTCCTGTGGTACAGGCTAGCCCGAGTGCTAGTACTACCGCAAGACGGCTGTTCTGGGCATAAGACCCCTCTCGTACCGTGTTTTGTGTTCCGGGAGGGGGGTCTTAAAAATGGTATCAGCTTGCTACGATCCTCCAAGGCGAAAGTCACTTAATAATGGTACCACCCCCGTTTGATTGGTCAGTTTGGGGACAAGCTGACTTAGCGGAAGTAGTGGTGTGCCCATATGTAATTCACACTAAGTTGTCCATCTTTAACCTTAGATTAGCCAACCTAACCCTAGGTTTGTACCTTATGTGTAGATCCCAGCACATGTCGAGCCAGTAAGGGGCACCCCCGCCCCGTCCGTACCTACACAATTCCAACAATCAGAGTTGGGGCAGACGCTCACAGCTATTCTGGACGCCTTTAGGTCCCAATCTCAGCAGACACCTGTACAACAACAGGGTCCGGGATCTAGTTGGTTAAGCGTTTTCCGAGCTCTCTCCCCTCCCGCTTATATTGGGACAGAGTCGGCAGTGCGTACGGAAGAGTGGCTCGACACTATACAAGAGTTGTTGGCAGGAATAAGATGTCCAAACAACATGGCGGTGACCCTTGTGGTGACACTCTTAGAGCTGCACGCCAAAAGGTGGTGGAAGTCCCTCATGGGCTCCACTGTTCGTGGAAGAGTGTACACGGACATTAGTTGGAGCGAATTCTACGAAGCCTTCTTAGTGCATTTCATCCCCTCGGCCGCTCGGGATGGTCTGGAAGAGAGATTTTTGCAACTAAAGCAAGGGTCCATGTCGGTGACGGAGTACCAACGGGAGTTTCAGCACCTGGCTAGATTTGCCGACTCCTATTAGCTGGATGATAGAGGGTACGCCAAACGATTCTATAAAGGCTTGCGAGATCCCCTAAGGCAAGCCCTTTTGTTTATAGCGGACTCTAGTCTGGCGTAGATTATTGATATGGCAAAGAGATTGGAAGCGGACCACTTGGGAAGTGGTAAGAGGCCGGCGGAAGGCGTGATGGAAGCAGGCCCCAACAACAGAAGGAGATTTGACAATAAAAGAGGAAGAGGATATCGGAGGGGTGGCGGGCGTTTCCCCCAGAACTTTAGAGAGGAGCGCCCGGTTCCACAACCGCCAGCATTACCTCCACCTCCACAGTTTCAGCAACACGGCGGAAGGCAGGAACGGGTGTGCTTTGAATGCAACCAATCGGGCCACATTCGACGCTACTGCCCACAACTGTTTGGAGATGCGCCTTTCGCTCTCCCTCCAGCAGCCCCGCGGGGGAGAGGGTATGTGCGTGGTCGAGGACGAGGACCACGAGGAAGAAACCCCGGACCCGCTCGAGATCAGATGTATGCCCTGGACATGACTCAAGAGCGGAACCCTCAAGAGATGATTGCAGGTACGATTTGAATTAGTCATTTTGCTTCCATTAATATCCTCTAGTTGCTTGTGATATACTAGACGTCTAGCTTGAGTATTATTAATGTCACTTAGGCACCGTGATGGTCGGCGGGAAACCGGCTTATACGTTATTTGACACCGGTGCCTCACATTCATTCGTGTCTGAATACTTCATCAAAGATATACAAGGAGTGCAATATTTCACTGGTATTGCTCGAAGAGTACGCCTCCCAGACGGATCTGAGATGACGACAACCGCGAAGTGTAAGTTAGAGATAACCATTGGGGGAAAGACCTTTGATACCCCTGCCACAATTTTGAGAATACCAGAGTTCGACCTCATTCTGGGTATGGCGTGGCTGGATTGGCACCATGCAAGAATCGACTGTGCGGAGAAGCGTATCTATTTGAGACATGGGGATACTGATGTAGTCTTCCAAGGTATAAATTTCGCACCACGAATATTGTTATCCTCAATCCAGACCTTGAAAGCTCATATGAGAGGGGATGAAGTCTACATGATACGATTCGAACTAAAAGAGATGAAGGTAGATGTGAAGGATGTGCGGGTAGCACGGGATTTCCCTGAGGTATTTCCCGAGAAATTGCCAGGGTTACCCCCGCATAGAGAAGTGGATTTTTAGATTAAGTTTGTACCAGGAGCTAAGCCTGTCTCCAGGACCCCTTATCGGATGGCCCCAAAAGAACTTGCGGAGTTTAGAGTGCAATTGCAGGAGTTGGTAGAATCAGGGTTTGTTCGCCCCAGCTCGTCACCTTGGGGAGCCCCTGTTCTATTCGTCAAGAAGAAAGATGGAACCCTGCGTTTATGTATAGACTATCGGGAACTCAACCGACTGACAGGACGGAACACCTACCCGTTACCTCGGATCGATGAGTTGTTCGACCAACTGGTGGGAGAACATTGGTTCTCCAAGCTAGACTTGCGCTCGGGGTACTACCAATTGAGAATACAAGAGGATGATATACAGAAAATGGCTTTCAGCTCAAGGTACGGCTTATATGAGTTCACAGTGATGCCGTTTGGACTCACCAATGCCCCATCAGCTTTCATGAGCTTGATGAATAAAGTGTTTGAGCCCTACTTAAATGTCTTCGTCATTGTGTTCATTGACGACATCCTGGTCTACTCGAAGACGGAGGAAAAACATGCCAGACATTTGGCCTTGGTACTGGAGAAGTTAAAGGAGCACGCCCTGTTCGCCAAGTTTAGCAAGTGTGAATTCTGGCTTAGGGAAGTTGCTTTCTTGGGTCACGTAATCAGTGGGGCTGGACTAGCTGTGGATTCGGCCAAGGTGCGTGCCGTGAAGGAGTGGTCACCTTTGAAGTCAGCAGCCGATGTGAGGAGTTTTCTTGGACTTGCCGGATACTACCGCAAGTTCGTAAAAGGATTCTCCAAGATTGCCCTCCCGCTTACTTCCTTGACAAAGAAAGGAGTGCCATTTGAGTGGACACCCCAGTGTGAAGCGGCATTCCAGGAATTGAAGGATAGACTTACCTCCGCCCCCATCCTTGTCCTTCCGTCTGGGAAGGAAGGATTCCAAGTTTACACGGACGCGTCTTATCAGGGGTTGGGAGCGGTGTTGATGCAGCACGGGCACGTAATTGCTTATGCTTCAAGACAATTGTAGAAGCATGAAATCAATTACCCGGTGCATGATTTGGAGCTAGGAGCGGTGGTGTTCGCCTTGAAGGTATGGAGGCATTATCTATACGGCGTCCACTGCGAAATCTTCTCAGATCATAAAAATTTGAAGTGCGTCCATACCCAGAAGGAATTGAACTTAAGACAACGGTGGTGGTTAGATTTTCTATGCGACTATGAGTTCGCCTTGAACTACCACCTCGGAAAAGCAAACTCGGTAGCCGATGCGTTGAGTAGGAAAGTACCCGGCTCGAACCCAGAATCTCGATTGATGAGCATGGAGTTGGCACGGATGATCGAGGAGATGGACATCACCTTAATATTTAAGGCTTCTTCGGAATATACGGAGTACCTTTCCAGCATGAGCATAGTTTGTGATATCCGGGACCGGATCCGAGTGGAGCAAGGATTGGATGAGGCTTTGGCCCCGACAATAAAGTTAATCGAAGACGGGACTACCGACGAGTACACACTAAAGGATGGCCTCGTTTACTTTCGCGGCCTACTCTACATTCCCAAAGGTGGCAGAATCCGGGAGGATATTATGAGAGAAGCACATTGCTCTCAATATTTCGTGCACCCAGGAATTTCAAAGATGTACGCCGGCTTACGGAAGACGATGTGTTGGCCAGGGATGAAGAAAGATGTCCGGTACTTTGTCACGCATTGTGAAGCCTGCCAAAGAGTGAAGGCGGAATGTAGGAGCCCCGGTGGCCTGTTGCAGTCATTGCCAATCCCCGAATGGAAGTTCGAGGATATATCCATGGACTTCGTACATGGGCTACCTCGCTCCCGCTCAGGGAATGATTCAGTGTGGGTGATCGTTGATCGCCTGACGAAGGTTGCCCGGTTCATTCCTATGAAGAAGGAGGCTCATGTGGATGTCTTGGTACGCCTGTTTGTGGAACAATTTGTACGGTATCACGGCGTACCCAAGACGATTGTTTCGGACCGTGATGGTCGTTTCACCTCCAAGGAGTGGAAGGCGGTACAGACGTCTTTGGGCTCACGTCTTACCTTCAGTACCGCATTTCATCCTCAGACGGACGGACAGTCTGAGCGGACCATCCAAATATTGGAAGATCTGTTGAGGTTGTCTGTGATAGATAGGGGAGAGCCGTGGGAAAGACTCTTGCCCTTGGTGGAATTCTCCTATAACAATAAGTCATCAAGCTAGTATTGGCATGGCGCCCCATGAAGCCCTATATGGAAGGAGGTGTAGGACCCCCTTGTCTTGGGTGCAAGATGAAGACCTGAAGACTTTGGGAATTGACTACATAGATGACACTGATGCGGTGGTTAGGCTGATAAGGGATCGCATGTTGGAGGCTCAAAGTCGGCAGGCGAAGTATTACAACGCAAGGCACCGTATGGTGGAATTTCAAGTGGGTGATAAGGTGTTTCTAAAAATCCGGCCGATACATGGAGTGTCACGAGTGCAAGGAGTGAAGAAGCTCAGTCCACGGTATGTTGGGCCCTATGTCATATTGGAAAGGGTTGGCCCTTTGGCCTACCGGCTGGAGCTACCGCCCGAGCTAGAGAATCTCTACGATGTGTTCCATGTATCATCGCTTCAGAAGGCGCTGTTGCGGCCCGAACAATACATCCCCACAACTGATGGTACTGTGGCGTCTGACAGATCTGTGCGATTGGAGGCGGTGCGGATCGTTGATAATGAGATAAGAACCTTGCGCCGCAAAAGTGTCCCCTTGGTAAAAGTGCTATGGTCTAATCATGGGAAGGAGGAATTCACATGGGAGCCAATGGATTTGATGCAAAGACGCTACCCGGAGTTGTTTGCTTCAGGTAATTTTATTTAAAAGCATATTTTGTTTTCTGTATGCTTTACTCCCCACGACCTCAGCCTGATTTCGGGGACGAAATCTTTTTATTTTGTTTATAGGATTTGTAACGTCCCAATTCGCGCTAGGCCCCTCGCACGTGTTCTGAGTCAAGAGACTCAACTCGGGCTCGGGGTGCACAGACGTGAGGAGTCAGGTGCATTGAATAAGTGTAGGGTTGGGTTCAAGGATACCCCAACCAGTAGCCGAGATGAGGGAACTCGGCCAAGTAAAAATCGACGGGAATGGAGGTTGATGCTCGTCGATCGTCGAGAATGGAGGTTGATACTCGCCGATTCGACGGGTATCGGTGGTCGATACCCGCCGGACTCAGAACTGCAGTAGGTTAAGGGAAAATCGTCGAGAATGCCTGACGATTCTCACCGATCGACGAGAATACCCGGTAATACCCACCGACCGTCGAGTATCGCCATCTGATACTCAACGCACACAATGACAGGATGTCCGATAAAACGGCTAAGGGAAAATCGTCGAGTATCATTGTCGATACTCGACGAATTCGTCGAGAATGACCCGCTAATACTCGCCGATCGACGGGAATCACTGGCTGATTCCCGCCGAATTTGACTTGTGCTTTTTCTGCGCCCAGGAAGATTCACCGGCTTGTACAGGAGGATTGAACCGGACTCCGGGATTCGTGCTGAATGACCCGTGGACCGGTCACTTCAAATGAAACCTAATTTGGGCGGTCCAATTAGAGAGTGACACGTGGCGGAAGGGACTTAACCTAATATGTAATATAAAAGGGAGTAAACCAAACCCTAGCCATCGGATCCGATCATTCTTGCCGAGCCGTCACTGTGCAAAGCCGACGGGAGAGGAAGAGGAGGATATCGCGGGTCGCCGGAGCCGGATTCTGGTGGAAAAGCTCCGTCGTTTCCATGGAAGAACACTGCTAACGAAGGCAAGGATGCCGCAGAGAAGGGTAACGCGATCCATGGCCGGCAACGGAGGAAATGCCGGAAATGAAGTGAGTTTCCTCCCCTCTCCCTTGGTGCTAGATCTGTAGCTATTCTTAGGCGAGACATCGACTCAAAAGAGTCTTGATGTGTGAGATGAAGCTTTCTAGGAAGGCCATGCTAGAACTTGTGTTCTAAAACTTAGTCATCTTAAACCTCTCCTCGTGATAGGGGTGGTCTCGTGAAGAGGAAATGGCCTCAAGAGGGAGAATAAGGGTGGAGGAACTTCTGGTTGCAATTTGGGGAAAATCGCTTGAGGAGGAAGATTGAACGGATGTCGTTCACTTCGCTTCAAGATGCGTGCAGAATCTGTATTCTACACGCAGCGACCTTCTTGGCTACTTTTAAGCAAGAAAGGGTCGGATCTGGGCTTTCGACTAAACACAAAAGTCGTATCCCTTGAAATTACCTTTCCAACGAGTGGTTGCACGTTTCCAGGTGATACCTGTAGCCACGGGAAAGTCCGTTTGAATCCGCTGCGGTTGGGAGTTAATGACCAGGAAATCTGTATCCTGTACGCATCAGACTTCGAGTTGGATTTCTGGTATGACGTGACCAGATCTGGGCTTTCGACTAAACACGAAATTCGTAGCCCTTGAAATTACCTTTCCAACGAGTGGTTGCACGTTTTCAGGCGATACCTGTAGCCACGAGAATCCCCAGTCAAAGTTGCTGACCAGATTACATATAATTCTAGGTGATTACAATATGAACTTTGATTCGATGGAATAGATGTTGCAATCCATCTCGAGGTTGGGTGAATTATTTTGTGTTAATCACCGAGGTAATGTGAGGGTTGATGTTTGAGGACTTGAATTCCTATCCCGAGATGTGAATCAAGCCTAAGTGAATGAAAGGCTTTGTTATATTTGGTAGATCACCATTATGCGCATTATCTATAATATGTTGAATTCATGTGGAAGGATTTGTAAATGATTAAACTATGGCCCTGATGTATAATGAATTGATGGAAGGGAATGGATAGTCCAATGCTTAGAGTGTCGTCTCCCTACGGGTAGCATTGTGGAAGTTAACAAGTGCGGTGTAGACCGTCACTAATGGGAATGAGGTTGAGTTGGATAAAATTGGACGGTTGGGCTTGGTCCTCGGTGTTCACGTCCTGGGGCTCCTTCCGTGCCAAGTGAACGGTTGGGCTTGGTCCTCGGTGTTCATGTCCCGAGGCTCCATCCGTATTTGTTGGATGGTTGGGCTTGGTCCTCGTGCTTTCTCCGAGGCTCCTGCCATGCCATGAATTGTGGAATTGCATGTGGTGTGAGTCGACACGCGGTGTCGTAATCCCGGGTTAAGGATAGTGTGGCATGTCTACGGGCTCGCCAATCGTCACACCGATGGGAGTTGCCAGTTAGACCTTGGGCGGTTGGGCTTGGTCCTCGGTGTTCACGTCCCGAGGCTCCTTCCGTGCCAAGTGAACGGTTGGGCTTGGTCCTCGTGCTCATTTCCGAGGCTCCTTCTATGTCATACCATAGGCCAGTCGGGGCTAGGATCTTGGTGCATATTTACCCGAGAGAACCCGCTGAGCCGTAGTACGCATGTGAGCTCCGCTGTTGTGTTCTTAGCGTTGAGGCGTATGGAGGCCTAGGCCAGGTAGTGTGGAGACCAGCCTAGTAGTGGAGATGCCCGCTCTACTGTCACCGTTTGGCCACGACGGTTGATGCCTGAGAGGTTAGCTACCTGCTCGAATAGTGGGAACTATAAGTCTGTGTCGACATAGCGATTGCATGTGCCTGATCATGTGTGCGTCATTGCATTGCATACATAGCATTGCACTTCATTACATACACAAGACCCTCATCGTATAAGTTTGTATGGGCACTCCTATACGATGAGTTACTTTCTGCTGAATGACCCTCAACTTATATGCTTGTATGGGCACCCATATAAGTTGAGTTACTTACTGTTCTAGATATATACTCTCTTGCTGCTGTAGATTGTAGATTTGTAAAATAAGACCTTATTCATTTGTATATTGTTTCTATTGCTATTTATGATATGTACACATACTTCACCTGCTTGTACTACTGATATATATTTATTGTACTTGTTCCTTTCTCTGCCCGGTGCCGAGGAGTCGCCGGGGGAGCGGATGTGAAACCACTTAGTCTTTTTGACTAACGGTTGCTACGTCTTCCTTTTTAGGAGGAAACCCCGCAGGTGGAGCAGCAGGCTATGCAGACGGACAGCTAGGCCAGGGTGACAGGGCCTGAAGGGACGGTACCGTCGCTACCGTCGGTTACAGATATGAGTGAGAGAGAGATTTTGTTGTAGCCCTTCGGGGCAATTTTGTTCTCGTACTCTGATATTAGAAGCTTGCTGTAGCTTCTTTATTTATAATATTATGGACATATGCTTGGTGTGGATCTGACTTTCATATTAATATGGTTGGGTTGACAGTTATTCTCTGATATTGGTTGTAGCTGGCAGAGTAGGCGTCCTGTGGTACAGGCTAGCCCGAGTGCTAGTACTACCGCAAGGCGGCTGTTCTGGGCATAAGACCCCTCTCATGCCGTGTTTTGTGTTCTGGGAGGGGGGTATTACAATTTTCATAATTTTCCAACTTAATTACACCCTTAAATTAATTTCTTCTATTAATTCTTCAGGTCATTTTACACATGAAATATAACATATCATAATTCTACTAATGTAAGAAATTTTCCTGACCTATACCATGGTGATATATCACTGTCTTCCAAGAGTCATAATTTTTCTTTAAGTATTTCTATTTATTCCTTAATTATCACAAAACCAACATATTTATCATTTTCCAAAAGAAGTATAAGGAATTCATTCATAAAAATTCTGGTAAAATTACAGAGTGTATGTATTTATAAGATAAGGCTAAATACAGAGTTTCATAAACTCCTAAAGTACAATGGCCTATAATTCCATTTTCAAGTAATTTACCAAAGTGCTATTATGGGGTTTTGAACATTACTGAGGCATCCTAAAATATTGAAATAATTATACAAAGTTCTTTATACAAATATCCATCTCCAGGAATTTTCCACAATTTTTATACCACATAATTCTATTAATTTCCAATTAAAAGTAAATAAGGGCAAAATAGTAAATCCACATAATTCCAGTTACATAATTCATAAAATAGAGAAATAAAATTTATAGGGTTTAAATATGCCCTCTATGTAATCATGACAAAATTTAGGGATTTATTTCCATGCTAATCCATTTTATCAATTTATTTACCAAAAAGGCCTAATATTTCAAAAATTCCAAATAATGGGATTTTTGATCCCAAAAATCCCATAATTAATTTGAGGGGTGAACTTAACCCTAATGGACCTCTGGATTCAAATCCATGATTTTTGGATGCCTCAATTAGACTGAATGTGCAATATATAAATTGTTGTTATTGGCACACCAAGGATATGCATAAGCCAACACATGCAAGTGGGTTACACCAACATGCAGTGGTCCAAAGGTGCTGAAAATTTATCCATGCCCTAACAATGTCCACATGGGCATGCCACCAAAAATTGGGGCCTTTTGGGGTTTGTATGCCCCAAAAATCAATATAAATTTGATTTATCATATTTTGACTAAAACTATAGGATTATTTTCCTCGAAAATTCCCATTTTTGGGGAGGATCTAGATATGCCTAAATAAGCCACATGCCCAAAATTTAAGCCCACTTGGACTTAGGGTTTGGGTAGGGCACTCATTTTAATCTCTGACCTACCCTAAGACCAGTCCTAGGATAATGGCTCTATAGGGCAGTATACTTAACCAAAATTTTTGTGTAACATATAAAATTAAAGCTAACATCAAGACCTATAATCTTCATGTTGGACTTATTTTATGAAAAGGATTGTAAGTTCCCTAAATTTGGAGATGCAAAAATTTGTTTTTATAAGGTAGAATTTGACACTATTCATATATTTAAATAAATCCAGGATTTGAATTATTGCATGGCACAGATCTTAAAGCCGATCCGTCGGCTATCGTGTTTCTTCTCCAAAACATGCAGGAATCCAACCCGAAATCTAGAGTTGCCACGGGGGCTTTCCCGACGGCTGCCGGGGGCGACTCCACCGGAAATCTCCTCCTCCACCCTCACGGTGGTGGGGGCAACACTTTCCGGTGGCTAGGGAGGCGGGAGACGGCGGCGCCACCCATCCCGTAAGCTCCAGATTCACCATTAATGGTGGAAAAAAGAATTCTGGGTTCGGGCTCATTCGAGCCCGAACCCTACCCTCACATTTCCTAGGATCTATAGCATGAGGAGAGAGGTGAGGGAGGACCTTCCCGGCGGCCATACGACGTGAGGAGCGGCGGGAAGCCATTTCAGGCGGTGGTGGTGGCGTTTCCCAGGTTTCACAGCTCCCACTCTGGTTCCGGCTTCTCTCTCTCGGGAAAATGAATGAAATGGGGCTGAGAGGGGGAGAGATGAGTAGAGGATATATGGGGGGCGATGATATCAAGGGGGGGTGATACAAACTAGGCAAGAGGTGGTGGTTTTGCCTTGTTATTGTCACCATGCATGCATGGGTGGGCCCCACCCCATTCAACTCTTCCTAAGTGACACCAGGGGTCGGCCAGCCCATGTGTGGGCTGATGGCATGGGCCCAAGTGGGCCCAATCCACTATCATTCTTAAATATCCCCTTTCTCTCTCCTAATTATCCTTTATTTTTAATTTCTCTTTCTCTCTCTCTCCTAGTTACTAAGTTGGTTAGCCAGCCCTCTTGTCTATTGGCAGCCCCTTTAACCCATATGAACACAAAAATGGGGTTAGCACAAGTAGGTTTGGGTTTGAGCTTGAGTTAGCCCACTTAGGCTAGGTTTAACCTAACCCTAGAATAGAGTTGACTTGGGTCAACTTAGCCTCTTGGGTTGACCCCAATGGGTCCTTGGTGACCCATTGGCCTCCCCTAAGGTCTAGGTATGGTTGGGTAGGGTTGACTTGGGTCAACTAGGGTCAAAGTGTTGACTTAGTGACATGCCCTAGGGTTCACTTAGATTTGACTCACTTGGCCCTCCAATTTTAGGGTTTCTGGTTTTTACTATTTGCAGACCAAGTTACACTCAACTGAAACCCTAGGCTCACTTGGCCCTTTTTTTTGGTTCTCTAAGGGTTTGTCCTGTCCTAGTCAGGACAAAGTCACTCCTAGGGGTCTAGTCGGAAATGGGATGTTACAAATCCCAATAAACAAAATAAATTTTTCGTCCCCGAAATTAAAGTTAAGCCTACGGGGTTTTTCTACCGGTAAAAATAAAGTGTAACATCCCGTAGATGAGTTGACATGCCTATTTGCTTAATAAAAACAAGGGCTAGCCCCAATAAACAAAAAGGAATAGTCTCTATCCTTTTAGATGACTCTACTAGTAAAAGTAATTAGGAAGAACGCTTAAACCACTTGAGGAGTCGCGAGGTATACCTGACTAAATAGCTCCGGATATCTTTCCTGCATCAGGTCCTGTGGCTCCCAAGTATGCTCCTCTCATCCGCGGTTCCTCCACAAGACCTTGACTAGTGGAATCTTCTTGCGGCACAAGACTCGTTTCCCCTGGTCATCGATCCGTATCGGCTCCAAATGTACAGATCGATCCGAAGCTACCGGCCCATCAGTGGCCGTAATCTGCAACTCCGGGCGTAGTAGAGCCCTCTTGAGTGAAGACACGTGAAAGACGTCGTGCAAGCCGGCCAGCTCCTGTGACAGCTCAAACTGGTAAGTTAAGAGACCGATCCGCTCCAGGATCCTGAACGGCCCCATGTACCTCGGACTAAGCTTCTTCCTCCAACCACGTACTCGTGAAACCCCATGCATCGGCCGGATCATCAAGAACACTCGATCCTTTACCTGGAACTCCACCAGACGATGCTGAGCATCATAATATTTTGCCTGCCTGCTCTGCGCCTCCAGCATTCTATCTCGTATCAGCCGTACCTGTGCCTCGATATCCTCAATAAAGTCCGTGCCCACAATCTTCGAATCCTCGTCTTGTATCCAAGACAACGAAGTCCTACACTTCCGCCCATACAACGCCTCATACGGAGCCATCCGTATACTGGACTGATGACTATTATTGTACGAAAACTCCACCAGGGGCAACATCCTCTAACAGGGCTCTCCACGGTCCACAATACACAGTCTCAGCAGGTCCTCCAGTGTCCGGTTGGTGCGTTCGGTCTGCCCATCTTACTGGGGATTGAATGCTGTACTGAAAGCCAGTCGAGTACCCAGGTATGTCTGTACTGACCTCCACTCCCTGGACGTGAATCGTCCATCTCGATCTAACACGATCGTCTTGGGCACCCCATGATATCGTACAAACTGCTCTATGAATCTCCGTGCTAGCACTCCGACAGCATCCTCCTTCCTGATCGGGATGAACCTAGCCACCTTCGTCAGTCGGTCAATGATTACCCAGATAGAATCGTTTCCCGCCCGTGATCGAGGGAGGCCATGGATGAAGTCCATCGCGATATCCTCAAATTTCCACTCCGGCACCGAGAGTGGCTGCAATAAACCAGCGGGATATCTGCATTCTGCCTTCACTAACTGGCACGCCTCACAGTGGGTCACAAAGTAGATGATGTCCTTCTTCATGCCCGACCAGTATAGAGTCCTCTTCAAATCTGCCGTCATCTTCGTGATCCCGGGATGTATAGAATATCTGCTATGATGAGCCTCGGCCATGATATCCTCCCTAATCTGGCCTCCATCTAGTATGTAAGTCCGACCTCTGAAACATATCAGACCATCTCGTATTGTGTAGTCCCCAGCTGAGCCTGCCTCCAAGTCCCCGAAAATCAGCTCTAGCTTGGCATCCCTCCTCTGCCAGTCTCTGACTTGGTCATGTATATCATAGGCGGTGCTTGTAGCGGCCAGGTACTCCTCATACAGCTCAGGGTCATCAGATGATACCAGAGTGATATGCATCTCTTCAAAACTCCGTAGTAGCTCCATGTACATAAGCTGGGGCCCTGCTCCAGAAGTGGCAGCTCTCCGGCTCAGTGCATCGGCCACCACGTTTACCTTACCTGGATGGTAGTGCATCTCATACTGATAGTCCGCTAGAAATTCCACCCATCTGCGTTGCCGGATATTCAGTTCCTTTTGCGTATCCACATATTTCAGATTTTTATGATCTGAAAATATATCGCAGTGGACACCATAGAGGTAGTGCCGCCACACCTTCAATGCAAATATAACCGCTCCCATCTCCAGATCGTGAACTGGGTAGTTTTGCTCATGTTTATTTAGCTGGAGGGAGGCATAAGCTATCACATGTCCCTTCTGCATAAAAACTGCTCTCATGCCCTGGTAGGATGCATCCGCATAAACCTGAAATCCTTCTCTCCCCGAGGGGAGGGCAAGTATTGGGGCCGAAGTGAGTCGACTTTTCAGCTCCTGGAATCCCGTCTCGCACTGTGGAGTCTAGATAAACGGTATTTCCTTCCTCGTCAGAGAGGTAAGTGGGAGGGCAAGTCTATAAAAACCCTCTACGAACTTCCGGTAATAGCCGACAAGTCCTAGGAAACTCCGTACGTCCGTGGCTGTCTTCAACTGTGGTCAATCCCGGACTACCTGAATCTTGGCCGGATCTACTACCAACCCTGCTCCACTGATAATGTGTCCAAGGAAGGCTACCTCCTTCAGCCAGAACTGACATTTGCTGAATTTGGCGTATAAATGATGTTCCTGTAGCTTCTCCAAGGTCAGCGTCAGATGCCTCGTGTGCTCCTCCTCGGTCCTCGAGTAAATGAGGATGTCATCGATGAAAATGATGACAAACACATCTAGGTATGTCTCGAAGACCCGGTTCATGAGAGTCATGAATGCTGACGGCGCATTCGTGAGCCCGAAGGGCATCACGGTAAACTCGTAGAGTCCATACCTCCTACTAAAAGCAGTCTTCTGGATATAATCCTCTCGGATCCGCAATTGATAATAGCCCGATCTCAAGTCAAACTTCGAGAAGATGTAGGCTCCCTCCAGCTGGTCGAACAACTCATCTATCCTTGGCAGAGGATACGTATTCCTGACCGTTAGCCGGTTCAATGCCCGGTAATCGATACACAACCTGAGTGTTCCGTCTTTCTTCTTGACGAACAATACCGGGGCTCCCCATGGCGAAGAGCTCGGCCGAACAAACCTGGCTTCCACCAACTCCTGCATCTGACTCCGGAACTTTACCAGCTCCTTTGGGGCCATGCGGTAGGGAGCTCTAGATGCCGGCTTAGCCCCTGGCATAAGTAATATCTGAAAGTCCTGCTCCCTGTGCGGGGGTAGCCCTGGTAGTTTCTCCGGAAAGACGTCCGTAAAATCCCGAACCACGGGAATGTCAGATATAGATTCCTTGACCTCCGCCATCTCAAATAGTATCTGATAGATCTCATTGCCATGTAGATGGGCCTTGACGGGCTGAATAGATGATAAGCATATATGGGAAGCAGATCTAATACCTTCCATCACGATGAATTAATCCCCATATATCAGGGTAATCTTTTTGGCCAAACAGTCAATCTGGGCATGGTTCCAGTGGAGCCATGTCATCCCCAGTATCAAATCATAATCTGGCTGCGACGGAATTGTCGCTGAAGTTTTGAAGGGTTTCCTGCCTATCCATGCCTCCATTTTGCAATGGGATGTGGTTAACAGCTCTGACCCGTCAGGTAGCCGTATCTTCATCATCAACCCCGTGAATTTCTCCACGCCATCCAACCCTTTGATAAAGGTCTCCGACACAAATGAGTGCGAAGCACCCGTGTCGAAGAGAGTATGTGCGGGCTTACCGCAAATGAAGACGATGCCTGAGATTGTAACTTTACTTAGAGTTCTGTTTCTGGTTTTCCTACTTAGTCTTAATAATTCTAGTTCATGAAACTACTTTCTAGGAAAAGAAAGAACTTAAGTAAAAAGAAAGACTTTTCGGTCGTACCTGCGATCACTTGCTCCGGGTTCCTTGGTTGAGCCAGGTCTAGTGCATAAATCTGCTGTCCTTTTGGCCTGCGGTCTCTACCCTGATATCCGCGTCCTCGGCCACGTCCTCGGCCTCTATAATGCTGAGCTGGTGGGGCAATCCGCGATTTTGGTGGAGGCATCCCTCTCATGGGACAGTTTCTCTTGATGTGCCCCACTTGATGACAGTGGTAACATTCCGGCGAGGTGTAAGCCCCACCTATCGGTCTCTGCACATCTCGCATCTGAATAGGCTGAGGGGCCAGTGTCACCTGCTCTCTCGGCTCCTGCCTCACCTCCTGTCGAGGCTGATCCTCCACCTGTCGTACCTCTGGCGCACGACCTCGCCGCTGATCGTTCCGGGCTCCCCGGCTCTGATCCTCCGTTGGCCGCTTCTGGCCTCTTGTGGTGTGCCAATCTGCCTCTAACCTTTTTGCCATCTCAAGAATACGAGAGATAGGCCCATTCGAATAAAAAGGAGGGCATCCCTCATGTCTTCCCGCAAACCTTTGTAGAACCTCTTGGTGAACGCTGCCTCATCTAGCTGGTAAGAGTCTGCAAAACGAGCCATATGGTTGAACTCTCGATGGTACTCCACCACCGTCCTGGTACCTTGCTTCAACTGCAAGAAGCGGTCCTCCAGCTCGTCTCGGGCCGACTGCGGAACAAAGTGCTCCAACAACATGGGCCTGAACTCCTCCCATGTCACCTCGGCAGCCTCTCTACCAGCAAAGGTAGTCTCCAAGACTGTCTTCCACCACTGCTTGGTATGGGACTCCAAGCAGTAAACAACCAGTGTGTTGGAACACCCTATTACTAATTTGGGTAAGGATCACTATGCTTGTCTTAGGAATCCCAGTTGACCTAGTTGTATAGTTGAAAAGGTCAACATTAGAATGAGTCTAGGGCTTAGAACTTAGGTTTGAGGCTGCCCACAGGATCATTCCAAGATCAAGGTTGAAGAGCTTAGTCTAAGGCAATTTACGTCGAGCTAAGGTCGACGAATCGTCGAACTCCGTTCGACGCTCTCTGAGCTCATCTTCAATAAAACGTCGAACTCCGGTCGACGATCTTCGAGCTCAGATCGACTATCTGCTTTTGTCTAGCTTCTGCTGAGTCATCGAACTCCCCTCGACTATCTTCTATCTCAGTTCGACGATCCCTCCCTAAAGTTATTTCTCAGGTCTCTGAGCTCGGTTCGACGATCTTCGAGCTCAGATCGACGTTTTCTGTCTGCTTGTCCATTTAATCTCTGAGCTCAGTTCGACGATCGTAGAGCTCAGATCGACATTTTCTTTGGAGAGATCGACGCTTTCAGGAATTCAAATGCTGCTGTTCTTTGGAATGTTTTTGAATATTATCATCATTTATGTCAGAAGATCTCCCAGCCGTTTGTCTTTATTTCTGGAGCAAGTTTCAAGGAATTATTCAGAGAATGTTTGCTGGACTTTCCTCTAGAAGACAAGACTATTTTGGAAGACATTTATGACTCCCAACGGCTAATTTTGGACAAGGAAACGTCAGAAAACTTTTATTCCTTTCTTCTGTGTTATTAAGATTTACAGAATACACAAGAAGAACAGACATAGAGATTGACAAGAAAAAAAGTGAACACACAGAATAGAGAATACTGATAGCAGAAGAACAACAGAAGAACTGTGACTCCAAAAATCTTCTTGCTGACTGAAAAGTGTTCACAATCTCATCTCAGAACTCCAGACACCTTACCTTCAGCCTTCTTGCTGAAACCATCCTGTGCTGGAGATCAAAGTTCTGAAGACCTATCACCCTAGAGCAAAGCTTCTTTTCCTGAACCTTTCTACATCTCAGGGGGAGCTTTGACATCATCAATCCACTTGTGCTTCTCTCATTTGATTGAGAACAGAGAAGACACCCTTCACTCTTATTTTTCTTTTCCTGCTGTAAAAGGGTTCTTGAACTCCCTTCAAAAGTTCTGTCTGGTTCTGAGAGCCTTGTCAAAACTCAGTGGTGGCAAGACACCTTATCAAAAAATCTAGTTTTGGTTTTTGGGCACCTTATCAAAAGCTCATTGGTGTCAGGACACCTGATCAACTCATCCTGAGTGGATTCCTACCAAGGGTGGTAGAAGAGTGGATGTACCCAGGTTTTTGGGGAACCACTATAATTCCTTGTGTCTTCTGGTTTGTTTGTGTGATTTGTTTGCTGTGTGCTGTGCTTTTTACTTCTTAGTTTGTAACTTCTTACTAGCACTCTACACTATATCATAAATTGAATTTTGTATGTGCTGTTTATTTCAACTGTGAAAAATTATTTTAAAATACTCTATTCACCCCCCCCCCCTCTAGAGTTGAGATAGATCTTAGCCTCACTTTCAATTGGTATCAGAGGCAGGTTGGTTGCTCATACAGGCTAACACCTGAACCAAAAGATCCTTGATAAGATCAATCTCTTAAGGGGATTATTTTCTCTACATCTTTCTTTTTATTTAAAGACATGGCACAGAACAAAGATTATGCAAGCACCAGACCACCAGTGTGCAACCTCTCTAAGTTTGCACTCTGGAAGGCAAGGATTAGATTATACATGAATTCTATTGATGAAGACATTTTCAATTCTGTCTTGACAGTTTGTCCAACTCCACCAGCAAGCTCAAGTACAAATGATGTCCCACCTCCTTCTAGAACAGATGCAGATATAAAGAAGTGGAAGACTGCAGATGCTAAGGCTATGAACATCTTAGCCCAAACAATGTCTGATGAAATCTTTCAGAAGGTAGCTGAATGCCACTCAGGCAAAGAAATCTGGGACAAACTCTCTGAAATTGTCTCAGGATCTGCTGATGAAAGGAAAGATAGAAGATCTCATCTGATAAGCCAATATGAGAACTTCAAAAAGGGAGAAGCTGAATCAGTGGCTGACATGTACAATAGACTAAGTCTAATTGTCAATGAGCTAAAAACCCTAGACAAAGAAATCTCACTGACTGAGCTGAATGACAAAATCCTGATGTGCTTCCCCAGCACTTAGGATTCAAGAATCTGGCCAATTAAGGATGCCAGAAGTTTAAATGAGATTACTACTGAAGCTCTCCTGGGCAAGCTCAAATCCTATGAGCTGCTCATTAAAAATAGAGAAGAAGAACAAAAGGCTATCTCTCCAGCTACAAGGAAAGAAAAGACCATAGCCTTCAAAGCTGTAGAAGAGGAGCCTGAAGATAAAGCTACAGGAAATGATGAGCTCATAAGTCTACTGGCCAAAAGATTCTACAAGATGGCCAGAAAAGACTTCAGAAAGAAACCATACAAGGGTCATGATAAACCAAGGTATGATAAATCAAATAACAATAAAGAAATCATATGCTTTGGTTGCAGGAAACCAGGCCACATTGTGCCTGACTGTCCAGAAAACAAGAATAAGGACAAAAGGGAAAGAAGAGAAAGAAGAAAAGAAAAGGATTACAAGAAGAATAGCTCAGACAAACCCTCCTCCAGCAAGAACAAACATACAAGGAAGGGCTTTGTTGCTGAGACATGGAGTGAGACTGAAGAGGAATCTGAAGCCTCATCCAGCTCCAGTGATGATGAGGATGATGCAGATGAAAAAGAATTTTGCATGATGGCTATCAATGCATCACAGCAAAACTCTGATGAAGAATCAGATTCAGATTCAGAAAGTCAACCAGATGAGGATCAGGTAATCAACTCTTTTGATTTTAATTCTGAAGACTTCAAAGATGAATTTAAGACACTGTGTCTAGATCTATTAAAATCTGAGAAGGAGATAATCTCTCTCAGGAATCAATTATCTGAGCATAGTGTCCTAAACTCAAAGAACCTCAAACTCTCTGAGGAGTTAGAATGCTGTAGGGAGGAGATAGCTTCACTGAAGAATGAACTATCAAAGGCCAAAAAGTTTGAAGAATCCCTAAATGGGAGAAGTATCAGACTGATGGACATCACAAGCACAGTGAACTCTAGATTTAATAGCACACTGGGCTTGGGTGCTTCATCCAGCCAACCTATAATTTTGACAACTCCAATCAAGTTTGTCTCTGACAAAGGAAAGGGAGTAATAGAGGTACCCAGGAAGAATGCAGATCTGTCAGAGAAGAACTCAGTTCAACAGATGGCGTCGAGCAGAGCTCGACGATCGTCGAACAGAGCTCGACGATCTAACTACAGATCGTCGACCTCAGCTCGACGATATCCAAACTCTGAACCTCAGCATAATCGATCTTCGAACGGAGATCGACGATCTGACCCAAGATCGTCGACCTCAGTTCGACGATCGTCGAATAGAGTTCAGGCTTGTGAACACTCCTTCAATGGCACATTCAGATTCAATCCTAGAAGCTCCACATCCCAAGTCTTTAATCCCTATACTGAATGGATAGTACCTCCTAGGAGATACCATCCTGAAGGTTATAAGGATCAACCTGGGATGTCCTTTATTTCAGAATTCAAGGGATATCAACCTAGGCCCAAGGTTAACTGGGTCAAAAACAAATAAGCTGTTTTTGTGTAGGTGAAGACCTATCCAGCATCAAACCATCAATGGTATCTGGATAGTGGGTGCTCAAAGCACATGACAGGAGACAAGGACAACTTCACTTCCTTCAAAGCCAAGCTTGGACCCAAAGTAATTTTTGGAGACTCAAGCTTTGGAACTACAAAAGGATATGGTGCAGTCAAAATTGGCCCAGTCACATTCAAGAAGGTGGCATATGTTGAAGGACTCAAGCACAACTTGATAAGTATCAGTCAACTGTGTGATGAAGGATATCAAGTGACCTTCAACAAAGCCATATGCAAAGTCAAGTCAGTGGACAACACAACTGTGTTGACAGGTAACAGAAGAGGTAACATTTACTTAGTGGATTTTCATTCACCAGTGGTAGATATTTGCCTGTTTAATTCCATTTCAAAATCTAATGTTTTATGGCATAAGAGACTAGGGCATATTAACCTTAGAACCATTGCTAAGCTATCTAAAGACAACCTTGTTAAAGGACTACCTTCTGGTTCCTACAAGAAGGAAGGACTTTGCAAGGCTTGTCAATTAGGCAAGCAAACTAAAAGTAGTTTTAAATCAATTAATAAGAGTGATTCACCTAGGATTTTGTACCTGTTGCACATGGATCTTTTTGGACCCATATCTGTGCAAAGCCTAGGAGGGAAGTCCTATACTTTAGTGGTTGTAGATGACTTCTCAAGATTCACTTGGGTATTCTTTCTGAGGAAGAAGTCTGATAACTTCAAGTGTTTGACAGATTTTCTCAAATGCATTCAGATTGAGTTCAACACTCACATTGCCCTGATCAGAAGTGATCATGGGACAGAGTTTGATTCTCTTCTCATGCAAGAGTTCTGTCAGAGTGAAGGGATCAGACACACTTTCTCGGCTCCTAGAACTCCTCAACAAAATGGGGTAGCTGAAAGGAAAAATAGAACACTCATTGAATCTGCAACTACATTATTGGCAGATGCTCACTTACCTCTGTCCTTTTGGGCTGAGGCAGTGAACACCTCCAACTATGTGTTGAACAGAAGCCTGATACACAAGCTGAAGGGCAAGACTCCTTATGAATTGCTCAAAGGGAAGAAACCTAAAATAGGCTATTTCAAAGTTTTTGGTTGCACTTGTTTTATTCATAATAATGACAAGAAATATCTAGCAAAATTCCAAGCTAAAGCTGATGAAGGAGTGTTTCTGGGATACTCCATGATCAGCAAGGCCTATAGGGTTTATAATAAATCTTCCTGTAAAATTGAAGAATCTGTTCATATTATTTTTGATGAAGCTAACATGTCTTTCAAGGAGAAGAATGCTTCTACCATAGAACCTCTGCAGGTACATTCTCTAAGCTGAAGACTTGAACAAACTGCAAGTTGCTGAAAAAAAATGAGAGCAGTGATGATGAAGAAGAAGTTCAACATCTTGAAGAAAATCATCCTGAAGAGCCAGTTGCTGCTCCATTAGAGGAGACAACAACACAGGCTGGTGAACAATCAACACTCCCTGTTGACTTAGTAACAACAAGAGATCATCCAATCACCCAAGTAATTGGAGAGATCTCAGCTGGTGTGCAAACTAGAAGTCAGGTCAACCAAAACCTGATGCACACTTGCTTCCTATCTCAAATTGAGCCTCGATCCATTCAAGATGCAGAGCAAGATCCACACTGGATCATTGCAATGCAAGAGGAGTTGCATCAATTTGAAAGGAACAAGGTTTGGGAACTAGTGCCTAAGCCAAAGGATCATCCCATTGTTGGAACAAAGTGGGTATTCAGGAACAAGCTGGATGATCAAGGAGTTATAGTCAGAAACAAGGCAAGGCTAGTTGCTCAAGGGTACTCTCAACAAGAAGGAATAGACTATGATCAGATATTTGCACCAGTTGCAAGGCTGGAAGCCATCAGGATATTCCTAGCCTATGCTGCTCACAAAGGTTTCAAAGTGTATCAAATGGATCTAAAGAGTGCATTTCTCAATGGGGACATCAAAGAGGAAGTCTATGTTAGACAACCTCCAGGTTTTATCTCTCTAACTCACCCTGATTATGTTTTCAAATTGCATAAAGCATTATATGGACTCAAGCAAGCTCCTAGAGCATGGTATGAGACCCTAGCATGCTTTCTTCTAGAAAATGATTTTGTTAGGGGGAGAGTAGACCAAACTCTTTTTATTAGAACCCATAAGTCACATACCCTACTAGTGCAAATTTATGTAGATGACATTATTTTTGGTTCTACTGATTCAAAATTGTGCAAAAAGTTCTCCAAGCTATGCACTCTAAATTTGAAATGAGTAGCATGGGTGAGCTGTCCTTCTTTTTAGGACTGCAAGTCAAGCAACATGTTGAAGGCATATTTATTTCTCAAACCAAGTATGCAAAAGAATTAGTTAAGAAATTTGGTATGTCTGATGCATCATGTATGAAAACACCCATGCCCTCAAATGCTGTAATAGATGCTGATGAACATGGGAAACCTGTTGATCAGACAACATATAGAGCAATAATTGGCTCTTTATTGTACCTTACAGCTAGTAGGCCTGATATAATGTTTGCCACATGTATTTGTGCTAGATTCCAAGTTAGCCCTAGAGAGTCACATTTAATCTTAGTTAAGAGAATTCTTAGGTATGTAAAAAGTTGTCCAAATCTAGGTCTCTGGTATCCAAAAGATTCAGCATTTGATTTAACTGGATTCTCAGATGCTGATTATGCTGGATGCAGAATAGACAGGAAAAGCACCAGTGGAACTTGTCAGTTCCTTGGTGATAGACTTGTCTCTTGGTTCTGTAAGAAACAAACATCTGTGTCAACTTCAACTGCTGAAGCTGAGTATATGGCTGCAGGCAGTTGCTGTTCACAAATATTGTGGATACAGAATCAGCTCTTAGACTATGGCTACAACTTAGAGAAGTCTAAAATTTTCTGTGACAATACTAGTGCTATCTCTATAGCACAAAATCCAGTCCTCCATAGTAGGACAAAACACATAAAAATTAGGCATCATTTTCTAAGAGATAATGTAGAGAAAAATAAAATTGAACTTCAATATATTCCTACTGATTTGCAAAGGGGAGATATTTTCACCAAACCTTTGGATGAAAAGAAACACAGTTTCTTCCTAAATCAGTTAGGCATGTTAGATGGAGGAAGCCTTAATTAAATTACAAGATTTTGAAAAGCTAAAACAGACCAAGACTAGGTCAAAAATTTCCTCTCTTTTTGTGTCTGTAGAATAAGTTCTGGCTCTGAACTGAGCTCGACGTTTTCCCAGAAAACGTCGAACGGAGATCGACGGTTCTTGAGGCGTCGATCTGAGTTCAGCGCCGCCGTTGAATCTAGGCTTTCCTTCTGTCTGATCCTTGGTCGTTGAGCGGAGCTCGACGCTCTCAATAACTTCGAACGGAGTTCGACGCTATTGGCGTCTTTTCATTTCCCTCTGTTGCCCAAATCGTCGAGCTGACTTCGACGCTTCTTCGAACTGAGCTCCACGATTTTCCTTTTTCGCGTCGAACCCTAATATAAAATCTTTCTTTCAGCCGTCGTTCTCCCTTTGCGCTTTCATACTCTGCAACTCTCTTTCTTTTCCCTCCAAATTCTCTACGCTTGGTCGTTTTTGGTTTTCTGTTGCAGGTGAATATGGCTGAATCAAGTGCTGCTATTGCTAAGATGAAGTTCGACACAGGCTTTGACATCGACATAAACTCCTTCGACGGAAGCGACCAGCGCTTCAAGGACATCCTAAACTTATTCCGAGAACAACAGCTGACTCCAATAATGACTACAAGGATGAAGATCGCCTCAGAAGAAATTAAAGAGTGGTGTTTTACCGCAACAGACGAGACTGAGAATTCTATTGTCGGCACCATTAAGGGGACTCAGGTATTTCTATCCCCGGCTCTTTTAACAGAAGTCTTTCAACTCAGTACTGGAGAAGACTCCATTGAACTGTCTGGAGAGGAGTTTGACTCCATGCTGGATAGGATGGGTCACAATGCAGTAAACCCTAATAAGCTACTGAAGAAAAATCTGGCTATCGAATTTCAATTCCTGGCTGATGTAGTTGGGAAGGTGTTGTTGGCCAAGCATTCAGCCCATGACACCATTTCCAGATATCAGTTCTGCCTGATGGGAGCTTTATTAGATAAGAAACACCTGGACTGGGGCTCCATCTTCTTCACTCTGATTAAGAAGAAGATCAACAAGAATGCAGTTAGTTATGGGAGAATCTTAGGGGTCTTTCTGCACAACAGGTGCCCTGACCTATTAACCTCCTCTGGCATGTTTATCAATGCATCCAAGAGGCTTTCCTGTGCCCTCTTCAGTAAATGGGACAGGCAGATCATAAACCCATCCAGGGCTGCTGCAACACCTCATTCAGGCACAAGGACTATTTCAGTCACTCCTTCAGCAGAAGAGCTGCCTGCTTCCTCCCCTCCTCCAGCCATATCCACCCAAGTCGTCACCTCCTCACCACCAGTCACCACCATAATCATCTCATCCCCAATTACCATTTCCTCACCTATGCCATCCCCTCCTCTATCCACCTCAGAGGAATTCCATCCTCTCTTCTCCTATTCAACCTTCACCCTACCATCCTTCTCACTTACAGATGATTCCTTCATGGATGATTCACCCTCTACTCCTCCTGAGCCACCCTCAACTTCCTCCTTTCAACAACTGCTCCATGATATTCTCTCTCAACCCTCCTTCACACCATCTCTTACTTCCCCTATCTCCACCTCAACCTCCTCTATCTCCATTATTCCATCTTCTGAACCAACCATTCCCTCTCCACCTTTCTCCACATTTTCAGTTTCAGCCACCATCCCTCCATCCACCTTTGCCTCTACCTCTGCTCAAGCCCCGCTTGAGCATGTGGATCTTCCTAGCTTGGCAGACAGGCTGTATGAGTTGCTAGCTCCCAAGCTGACATCTCTACTGGAGTCTTCCCTGGCTCCACTCCTGAAGCAAGTACAGGAGCTGTCTACCAAGCTTGCCTCCCTTTCCTCCTCCCTGGCTATCACATCTTCTGTGTGCCTTGATTCACCTCTCTCTGAACCAAGGCAGGGGGAGATGCCTTATGAAGAAGTGGATGTGCCAGCTGCTGATATTATGTTTGCTCCAGCTCCAGCTCTTGGATGTGCTTTTGCACTGAATCTGCAGAGGCTGCTATCTATATTTGATACAGTCCATTTCAGCTATCTTGCCTGCAACTCCTGCTGAAGATTTGTCTAAGGCCATTGTGCCTGTATCTACCTGTGATCCCAGCCATATTGATTCCTACATCAAGTCCTGGAAGGCTGTGGATATCTCTGATGCTGCTACTAAGGCCACTGTGCCTCCTTCTGTTGAAACTGCTGCTACTGCTGACATAGAAATGATTCCAGCAACTGATGCTGATGAAACTGTTGCTCTCTCTCCTCCTGCTCCTGCTGTTTCTGCAAAACTTAAAGCTCAAGAAGAGCTTATCAGAAGAATTGATGATCTGTATGATCAACATCAAAGTTCTGAGAGTGACCAATACAGGACTGATTCTGATGATTCTGCTAGAACTATTGCCAAGAAGAGAAAAGCCAGAAGTAAAGCAATGATGTCAGTCCCTCCTGCCAAAGCCAAAGACTCCAATGATATTCCATACTACATCCTGCATGACTGCCCCATCTCTGAGCCTTGGATGCAATATTCCAAAAATCAACTGAAAGCTATGAAGAAGAAGAGGAAGCTTGACAAATATGAAAAAGGATCTTCTCAATATCAGCCTCCTCCTCCTCCTCCTCCAGATTCTGGCTCAGGTTCAGCCCCTCAAGCTCCAGTCTCCAGACACAGTTCTTCCCAGTATTATCAAAGATCATATCAAAGGGGACAGCATCAAAGAGGATATCAACCCAGAAGGGGTAATTACAGAGGAAATCAAAGAGGACAAAGATCCTATCAAAGGGAAGGACAAGGTCACCCTGACCCTTCTTCATGTCCTTTTCCTTACAAGCTGAAAGACACAATTGTTTCCAGGACTCCTTCTACTGTTTCTGAAATCATCAACAGATATGAATCTCCTATTCCTTTTGAAGATCCTGAGAACAACCCTGTATCCTGGACAGCCAGAATGAAAGAATTGGCTGCCCTTGATCAAATAAAAAAGGCCAGAGAACAAGGCAAGGATACTTCAAACATAACTACCTTATCAGAGCAGAGAAAGAAAGAACTGGAAAGATATGCATCAAGGAAATTTTTCAATCCAGAAGACTATATGAAGCTGCACCCTGAGGCTGTTGTTCCAAGGCCCAAATCTCAAACTTCTCTAGGTGCAGAGGATGACAGAAGGTCAAAGAAAGAAAGTCAGAATCCAAATAGAGAAATTTTATTTAAAAAGGGATCTGAAAGGAAGTGAACTGTGTAAGCTAAACATTTCATCCACCTTTGGATATCTGCTGATATTTATCTGTGATCTGCTTTACTACTATATATCTTCTCTGCATTTTGTATTAGCTTATGTATTGTTGTATGCTTTTCATTTCCTATGATTGTCTGTAAATAGTAATCCTAACCCAAATAGGGGGAGATTGTTGGAACACCCTATTACTAATTTGGGTAAGGATCACTATGCTTGTCTTAGGAATCCCAGTTGACCTAGTTGTATAGTTGAAAAGGTCAACATTAGAATGAGTCTAGGGCTTAGAACTTAGGTTTGAGGCTGCCCCCAGGATCATTCCAAGATCAAGGTTGAAGAGCTTAGTCTAAGGCAATTTACGTCGAGCTAAGGTCGACGAATCGTCGAACTCCGTTCGACGCTCTCTGAGCTCATCTTCAATAAAACGTCGAACTCCGGTCGACGATCTTCGAGCTCAGATCGACTATCTGCTTTTGTCTAGCTTCTGCTGAGTCGTCGAACTCCCCTCGACTATCTTCTAGCTCAGTTCGACGATCCCTCCCTAAAGTTATTTCTCAGGTCTCTGAGCTCGGTTCGACGATCTTCGAGCTCAGATCGACGTTTTCTGTCTGCTTGTCCATTTAATCTCTGAGCTCAGTTCGACGATCGTAGAGCTCAGATCAACGTTTTCTTTGGAGAGATCGACGCTTTCAGGAATTCAAATGCTGCTGTTCTTTGGAATGTTTTTGAATATTATCATCATTTATGTCAGAAGATCTCCCAGCCGTTTGTCTTTATTTCTGGAGCAAGTTTCAAGGAATTATTCAGAGAATGTTTGCTGGACTTTCCTCTAGAAGACAAGACTATTTTTGGAAGACATTTATGACTCCCAACGGCTAATTTTGGACAAGGAAACGTCAGAAAACTTTTATTCCTTTCTTCTGTGTTATTAAGATTTACAGAATACACAAGAAGAACAGACATAGAGATTGACAAGAAAAAAAGTGAACACACAGAATAGAGAATACTGATAGCAGAAGAACAACAGAAGAACTGTGACTCAAAAATCTTCTTGCTGACTGAAAAGTGTTCACAATCTCATCTCAGAACTCCAGACACCTTACCTTCAGCCTTCTTGCTGAAACCATCCTGTGCTGGAGATCAAAGTTCTGAAGACCTATCACCCTAGAGCAAAGCTTCTTTTCCTGAACCTTTCTACATCTCAGGGGAGCTTTGACATCATCAATCCACTTGTGCTTCTCTCATTTGATTGAGAACAGAGAAGACACCCTTCACTCTTATTTTTCTTTTCCTGCTGTAAAAGGGTTCTTGAACTCCCTTCAAAAGTTATGTCTGGTTCTGAGAGCCTTGTCAAAACTCAGTGGTGGCAAGACACCTTATCAAAAAATCTAGTTTTGGTTTTTGGGCACCTTATCAAAAGCTCATTGGTGTCAGGACACCTGATCAACTCATCCTGAGTGGATTCCTACCAAGGGTGGTAGAAGAGTGGATGTACCCAGGTTTTTGGGGAACCACTATAATTCCTTGTGTCTTCTGGTTTGTTTGTGTGATTTGTTTGCTGTGTGCTGTGCTTTTTACTTCTTAGTTTGTAACTTCTTACTAGCACTCTACACTATATCATAAATTGAATTTTATATGTGCTGTTTATTTCAACTGTGAAAAATTATTTTAAAATACTCTATTCACCCCCCCCCCCCCTCTAGAGTTGAGATAGATCTTAGCCTCACTTTCACAGTGGCACCCTTTCCTTCCAAGGGCTCTGTATCCCTGTCAGCATCTCCTCCATGATGTCTAGCCACTCTTCAGTCCGAACTACCACCTCTGTCCCCAGGTAGGACTGGGGAGAGAGTCCTCGAAATATGCTGAGCAAGTTGGCTCCCAGAATAGGCTGCGGAGCCGGGGCCTGTTGGTTCCTGAAGGCTTCCAAGATAGCCATCAGAGTCTGTCCCATGTCAGACTGTAGGAACTGAGTGGGAACCGGCGGTGGCGGTGCAACTTCCGGAATCTGCGGGGTTCCACCCGGTGGTGTAGGTAGTACTGGAGGCTGCACCACAAAATTTATCGTCAGAAATTTTTTTCAATCTTAACTAAAATGGACAATTATATATGTGATCCCCAGATGGGCACACTACAGCTTCCGCTGCTTAGTTTGTCTCCAAACTAAACTCGAGCGGGGGTGACCTAGGGTTAGTAGACTGCTAATTTTTCTGATCGATGTTATCCTCTGATACCACTTTGTAAGACCCCCCCCCCCCCCCCCGTTTTTTCTATCAACCCCGGGGTCTTATGCCCAGAACCGCCGCTTTGCAGTGACACCTCCGCGCCCGGTAAGATCGTCAACACAAAGCGCCGATTCTGTCGGCCTTGTTTGATCACAATTATAGTAGCAAGTAGAATAGTAAGAAAATGCAATCCACATCCAGATCACATATAATCAAAAACTCCACGAAGGGAGTGTCCACAAAATAATATATCAGAGTACATGAAATAAGGGCTCAAGCCTGATACATCAATGACCTCACTACAGATCTCTCATGCGGAAGCAAAATAAAACTACTACTAGAAGTCGGGACTCACTGCCCCAGCTGGCTGTACTCCTGAGCTATTCTACCCTATCTCCAATCATACCGGTCTCCTGGGCTGCTCCTCCATACTAGGCTCCACGATCCCCTAATATGATATGGTTCGAAAACCGTTAGTCTATAAGACTAAGCCCTATCATCCCCCACCCCTTCCTGTTGGGTACATTGGAAAATGTGTACCTGATTTGAAGAAGCCCAGCTTAGCTCAATGATATACATCAAGGTGTATTTGATGTTATTTTGAGTTGACATGTGCAGGTGAAGAAGTATTAAAGAATGCAGAAAAATATTCTAAGTCCACATGTCGACACCAGAATATTTGTGTCGACACTTCAGAATATCTGTGTCGATACAGAGAATGATAGTCGACCACATTTATGACGACACTGGGAAGCAGTGTCGACACATAAAGAAAATAGTCGACTTCAACTATGTCGACACTGGGAAGCAGTGTCGACACATAAAGAAAATCGTCGACCTCAGCACTGGGAAGCAGTGTCGACACCGTGAAAGATAGTCGACCAGAGAAGGTTAGTCGACACCGTGAAAGATAGTCGACACAGAAGAAGATAGTCGACACAGAAGAAGATAGTCGACTAGTGAAAGATAGTCGACACAGAAGAAGATAGTCGACTAGTGAAAGATAGTCGACACAGAAGAAGATAGTCGACTAGTGAAAGATAGTCGACACTGGGTGGATGTGTCGACACCAGAAGACTGTGTCGACACATATTGGCAGAAGTCGACTATGCTTGTGTCGACACCAGAAGACTGAGTCGACACATTTTGGCAGGATTGAAGATTGCTGTGTCGACACCTGAAGGCTGAGTCGACACATGCTGAGTTCTGAATCTACAACAACTGTGTCGACATACAGGACTTATGTCGACACACTGCAGAGTCTAGACCAAGTTAATTTTCTGAAGAAGCTGTGTCGACTTAAAGGCAACTTAGTCGACATCATCAAAGACTGTGTCGACACCAATGTCACTTGTGTCGACACAGATAGACAGATTGGTCTCGACACTTTCTAACAGACTGTCTCGACATTTTGCTGTCCAAGGCTAAGGTACAGGAACTGTTTGAAGACTTGACAGCTGTGGGTTGCCACCGTTTAACTGAAGCTGTCAGACTTGTCAGAAATCAGTTAGAAACCGGATCAGCCGGTTACCATGAAGAAAGTCTATAAATAGACACATTCAGAAGGAATTAACCAGAAGCTAAGCTAAGAAAAATAATAGAAGAAGATCTAAGAAGAAGAAACAAAAGGATTACGATCCTATTGAAGTTTCAATTCAAGAAAGTGAAAAAGAAGATCTTCATCAGAAGGTCTAAGAAGAAGAAGTCTGAAGTATCAGTAAAGGTGTTGGATAGAGGGAGATCCAGTCATCTTGAAGAAGAAGAAGGAAGCCATCAGTGGTTTCTCAAGAAGCTGTTTGGAAATCAACTCAGCTAAGTTCAGATTCAAGAAGCTTTGAAGAAAGCTCAGGTTTAGTTAATTTCATCAGCTGATCAAGAAGTGTCTTGTCCTCTTCTCTCTCAACAAAGGCAAGACATCAAAATATCTTTTTCTAAATTTCTGTAGGATCTGTTTACACAGATCTGAGTTGTAAGCCTGTGTTATAAAGGCTGAGTGTAGGAGAGGTGATCTTTGAGTGGTAGGGCTATTTGCCTGAGTGTAGGAGAAGGTTATTCTCTGAGTGGTAGGCCTTGAGGCAAGGCTGAGGTAGGGCTGTTGAGCCTGAGTTGTAGGAACCTTTCCTGGTTCTGAGCTGTAGGATCTGAGGATCTGAGTATAGTGGAAGTTTGGCCGAATCTAGCATATTGCTAGATAGGTGAAGGGGGAAAGTGGATGTACCCAGACCTTGGGGAACCACTATAAAACATTGTGCAATCTGTGATGCTTAGTTGTCTGTGAATGCTGTGCTAGATAATTTAATTTGCAATTGAATTCTGCCTAGATTTATAAATAAGAAATTAGAACCTATTCACCCCCCCTCTAGGTGTTTAGGTTGTCTTGAAAGTAAAACTATCAAGTGGTATCAGACGGAGGTTACTCAAAAAGGACTTAACAGTCTGAGGTAGATCTGATAGGCAGAATCAAGATTCAAAAAGATGGGTTCTGGTGAGAATCATAAGGAGCTAGGGTCTATGAAATTACCCATATGCAAGAAAGAAATTTTTGGAATTTGGAAAGAAAGAGTCAGACTGTTTATGGAAGCATCTGACCCAAGGATTTACATCACAGTACAGGAAGGCCCCTTCATTCCAATGAAGGTATCAGTTCTTGATGCAAATATCCAAACTCCAAAGAGTTATTCAGAAATGACCAAGGATGAAATCATCTTGGCAACCATGGATAAAAGAGCTCAGAACATTATTGTTAGTGCCATAGATGATTCAACATTTCAGAATCTGATTCACTGCAAGACCTCCAAAGAGATGTGGGACACATTGATTGTCTACATGGAGGGATCTGAAGAAGTGAGGCAGGACAGGAAATCTATGCTCAATCAGGAGTATGAAAGTTTTAGACAAGGAAAATCTGATAGCATAACTGAGTGCTACAAGAAATTCTATAGAATTGTGAATGAGCTTATGTCCTATGGAAGAGTCTTCAGTACTTATGAACTGAATGACAAATTCTTGAGATCCTTAACAAAGGATTGGGACACAAAGATCTGTGCCATAAGAGAAGTGGCTAAATTGGCAGAGATATCTCCTCCCACCTTGTTTGGAAAGTTGCTATCCTATGAAATGCAACTTATGGTGAGGAAGGAGGAGGAAAAGAATTCAAGAGGAGAGCATAGAGAAAAGACTGTGGCATTCAATGCAGAAGCCACTAGAAAGAATAGGAGGAAATCACCATCTCCTCCTAAGGAAGTTGCAGAAGATAGTTCTGAAAATTCAGATAAGGGTTCAGAAAGCTGTGATTCAGATGCAGACTTTGCTGCATTCACAAGGCAATTCCAAAGGTTCTTGAAAAAGAAGCAATGGAAGTCTAGGCCTTCCACATCACAGCAAGTTGATGACTATTATCAGAAGAAAAGGTCATCAAGGAAAGAGAAGAGCAGATCAAAGCCCAGCAAAGCCACTACTTCAAAGATTGTCTGCTATTGTTGCAATAGGCCTGGACATGTAGTGGCTGACTGTCCTGATAAGAGAAAGGAATCTTCAGACAAAAAGAAGACTTATCAGAAAGGCAAGAAGGAGAAATCCTTTGTTGCAAAGAAAGATAAGAGTCTAATAGACCAGTCAACTTCAGAGTCAGAATCTGAAGCTGAAGCATATATTGGACTATATGCTGCATCTGAAGAAGAGGAGTTTCTGCAGTTGCTAGACTCCATCAATGAACAAAAGGATCATCAGTGTATGGGGCTGATGGCAGGATCAGAAGAGGACATATGCCAGAATCAGTCTGGTCATAATAAGGTACAATGTCCTTCTATTACATTTGTTTGTTGTACAAGTGAAGAATCAGCTACATCTGCATCAAGAGATGTAGATGCATCTGAATCTGAAGGAGATGTCTATCAATTGATAGACAAGTATGGGGACCTGTTGCAGGCTCTTAAGAAAAGCAAGAACCTGGTTAAATCTCAGGCTCAGGAAATTGCTGAACTAAGGGTTGCTACAACTGAGTTAGAAAAAGTTATTGATCAAAAATTAAATGAAATTGCCAAGCTGAAGAATATAACTATTATTCAGATGGGCACAATTAATTATACTAATGATCAAGTGAAAGTCTGGAGGCCAGACTTAGAATTGAAAGGGATTTAGTGGCTAGTTACTCTAATCCAAAATCTGTCTTACCCTTGATAGATGAATTTGTCACTCAAAAGGGTAAGGCTGGATTAGGATTTAAAGGTAACTCCAGGGCTGGCAGATTTAAGAGGAAAGGCAAAGCTCCTATTCAGCCACTAAACCTTTCAGTCCCCATAAAGTTTAGTAAGGTGAAAGTGCCTTCTAACAAATATGATCATGAAGATATTCAAGGTCATATTAAGACTAATGTTCTGAAGAACAAGGGTGTAAATGCAAGCAGGCCTACCTATGGTCATAAACCCAATGGTTTTAAGAAATCAGTAGGTGAAGTTGCTGAAGCACCAGCAATGAACAGAAATTCTTCTGACAAGGATGTATCTAGATCTAGATATAATAAGTTTGAGTGTTGGTGCTGTGGCAAGAGAGGCCATTTAGCACTAGACTGCTGGTATAACACAAGTGTTATAAAGAACAAAAGTCTACCTGTTAGAAGAGGTTTTGGTAGCTTTATTAATGCTAACCTGAACCAAGGACCCAAGACTTACTTGGGTTCTAAGGGTAAGTAATTCTGTGTTGTAGGTGAATCCAAGTAACCATGCCCCTATATGATACTTGGATAGTGGTTGTTCCAGGCACATGACTGGAACAAAGGGGCTGCTGAAGGAGTATTCATCTGTCAAAGATGGACCTAAAGTGATCTTTGGTGGATCTGAAAAAGGAGTCATCAAAGGGTTTGGTAACATTTCTTCTAACCTAATTACAATCACTCAAGTGGCTTATGTAAAAGGTTTGAAATATAATCTAATAAGCATAAGCCAGCTAAGTGATTTAGGATATGACATTTCATTTGTTAAAAATGGATGTCATATCAAGAGATCAAGTGATCAAAAGATCATATTGACTGGGTATAGGAAGAGAAATGTATATTGTCTTAATTTTGAATGTGAGAATAAGGCTTCTCCCATCTGTCTTGTAGCTAATGACAATGCTTCTCATTGTGTTAAATGGCACAAGAGATTGGCTCATCTAAACTACAAGACAATTGGCCAACTCTTTAGCAAAGAGTTAATGAGGAATGGACCTCAAATTAAGTGTATAAAGGAAGGGATATGCTCAGCTTGTCAAAAGGGCAAGCAGACAAAATCCTCCTTTCAAAGCCTTGAAAACAAGGATTCTGTGAGGTGCTTATACCTCTTGCATATGGATCTTTTTGGTCCTATGCCAGTTCATAGTCTAGGTAGGAAGGTCTACACTTTTGTGGTTGTAGATGACTATTCTAGATTTACATGGGTGTTCTTTCTGAGACAAAAATCTGAAACCCCAAGTGTATTACTTAATTTTGTAAAGCAAATTCAGAATGAACTGAATAGTACAGTGGTCAAAATCAGAAGTGACCATGGTACTGAGTTTCAATCTGAAAGCATAACAAACTTGTGTAAAGACTTTGGGATTTTCCAAGAGTTCTCCTCACCTAGAACACCTCAGCAAAATGGAATTGCTGAAAGAAAGAATAGAAAATTAATTGAAGCTGGTAGAACTCTATTGAGTGACACCTCTCTCCCAGAATATTTTTGGGCTGAGGCAGTTAACACTACTTGTCATGTAATCAATAGGTCTACTATCACCAAAAGCCACAAAATGACTCCCTATGAGATTGTGAAAGGCAGAAAACCAAATCTATCTTACTTTAGGATCTTTGGTTGCAAGTGTTATATACTTAACAATGGCAAGTCATATTTGACTAAGTTTGCTGCCAAATCCCAGGATGGGATATTTGTTGGGTACAGCACAAATAGTAAGGCCTATAGAGTCTTCAACTTGACCACTCAAGTTGTTGAAGAATCTGTGTATATTGTGTTTGATGAAACAAGATTAATCAACTGTGAGTTGTCTTGTAGATCAAATGACTCAACAGGTATAAGCAAAAGTATGGACAAGCTTTCCATTACTGAAGTATCAAAGGAAGATGGGGCATTGGAAAACGAAGGCTTCAGTCCAGGGGGAGAACAAGACACTATAGAAGCTGATGAAAATCAAGAGAATCAGTTAAATGAAGGAGCTGGAGATGTTCAACCAGAAGGAAATCTTCCTCCAGCTACAAGACATTTAAGAGATCATCCAGCTGATCAGATAATAGGTGATCCAAGACAAGGGGTGCAAACTAGAAGCAGAAATCAAAACACAGTTCTACATTCAAGTTTCCTGTCACAATTGGAGCCTAAGAAGTTTGAAGAAGCTATCCAAGACCAGCACTGGATTGATGCTATGCAAGAGGAGCTGAATCAATTCAGAAGGTGCAATGTCTGGGAGCTTGTTCCTAAACCAAGAGGCCACAACATAATTGGCACAAAAATGGATCTATAGGAACAAGCTAGATGAAAGTGGAATATTAGTAAAGAATAAAGCAAGATTGGTTGCAAAAGGATACAGGCAGGAAGAAGGGATTGACTTTGATCAAACCTTTGCTCTAGTAGCAAGGCTGGAGGCAATCAGAATATTCCTTGCCTATGCAGCCTATCAAGACTTCAAAGTATACCAGATGGATGTGAAGTCAGCATTTCTGAATGGTGATCTTAAAGAAGAAGTATATGTAGAGCAGCCATCAGGTTTTGTAGATCCTCTTAAACCTGATTGTGTTTATAAGCTTAGGAAAGCTTTGTATGGGTTAAAGCAAGCCCAAGGGCTTGGTATGAAACCCTGTCTACTTTGCTTATTGAGAATAAATTCTCAAGAGGAAAAATTGACAAAACTCTATTCCTTAGGGAATCCAAAGGCAAGATCATCTTAGTTCAGATCTATGTTGATGACATAATCTTTGGATCTACTGAAAACAACCTTTGTAAAAAGTTTGCCAAACTTATGCAAGGGAAATTTGAGATGAGCAGTATGGGGGAACTGAAATTCTTCTTGGGACTCCAAGTAAGACAGACTGATGATGGCTTGTCCATATCCCAGTCTAAGTTCACCAAAGAATTGATTAAGAAATATGGTATGGAGTCATCCTCCACCATGAGAACTCCTATGGGAACAAGTATGCCTATATGCAAAGATGATGCAGGTAAACCTATTGATGAGACTTTGTATAGAGGAATAGTTGGCTCACTACTATATCTCACTGCTAGTAGACCAGATATTATGTATGCTACATGTGTCTGTGCTAGGTACCAAGCCTGCCCTAAAGAATCTCATTATACTGCAGTCAAAAGGATTCTGAGATATCTTAAGGGCACACCTAATCTAGGTCTTTGGTACCCTAGGAATAGAGATTTTCAACTAACAGGCTATTCAGATGCAGATTTTGCAGGATGTAGAGAGGATAGAAAGAGTACTACAGGTACTTGTCAATTCCTGGGAGGAAGACTAATATCATGGAGTAGTAAGAAGCAGACTAGTGTGGCAATTTCCACAGCTGAGTCAGAGTATGTTGCTGCTGGAAGCTGCTGTGCACAGCTATTATGGATGCAGCATCAGCTAAAGGATTATGGTATTCAAGTAAGTAGAACACCTCTTTTGTGTGATTCTAAGAGTGCAATTTCTATTGCTAATAATCCTGTTTCTCATAGTAGAACTAAGCATATATAAATAAAATACCATTTTCTTAGAGAACATGTAGAAAAAGAAGACATCTCATTGGAATTTGTGAAAACAGATTATCAAATAGCAGATGTGTTTACTAAGCCCCTAGATGAGACAAAATTCAATAAATTCAAAATTGAATTAGGTATGTTAACCATTGATTAGTGTAATCACAAAATCATCAACAATAAAGTTGAAGTGGTAACAAGACATTCAAGTGATATTAAGACACATTGAAGTAGTATAAAGTACTTTGTTGTACTTATAAGTTGTGATGAACAAACAGAAATTGGCTAAGTAAGATGGTGTCGACACATTCAGTAATTATGTGTCGACTCAGGGTAGTAATGTCGACAAGTCAGAGATATTGTGTCGACACAGAAAATATGTGTCGACACTTAAGAATCTTATTGTCGACTTATCCAGGAATGTAGTGTCGACTTCACCAGAATAGTGGTGTCGACACCTACAGATTTTGTGTCGACACTTATACTAAGAGTCGACACAGAATTTCTGATGCTCTACTATATATCCCTAGTGTCGACATAATCGCAAATTGGTGTCGACACATAGTAGACGAACTTGTAGTCGAGACAATAGAAGCTTGTGTCGACACAATCCATCTGTGTCGACACTTATAGTCTGTTTTGGCGACTTTTGATCTTCTTTAAACAGAAGGTATAAATAGGTCAAAAACTCATTCTGTCGACACGCTTACAAGGTTTTCGAAACCCTGTGTCGACATTCTCTCTCTCTCTCTCTTTCTCTCATCTTTCAAGCTTTCTCGACTGATCAATGGCGCCGAAGATTGAGGATAATGTTAATGAAGGATATGAGTTGGTGCGCCAGGCCTTTGCAGCGGCCCTCCAGATGTTCTTGGGGTTATCTCTCTCCTCTCCGACTCTGGTTTAGAATTTCTGGTCTCCAAACCTTCAAAGATTTGGAAGAAGGAGGTGCATGAGTTCTTTACCTCTGCCTCTGTAAACTCTGAAGTCATGAAATAAAATTCCACATTTCATGGGTCACCTGTGGAGATTACACCAAGAAAGATAAGAACAATTCTGCAATTATCTACAATTGAGAATGAAGAGGATGTCCCTGCTTCTAAATCTAGGGAGGCTCTTCAATGGTGTGGATTGGAATCCACCATGAAAATTGGAGCAGCATTCAATCGGAAAGGAATGAATCGACAGGGTAAGTTTCTGTCAGAAGTGGTAGGAAAAGTTATTCTGTGCAAGTCAGGTGGACATGATAGGATTTCTGCCTATATGTTCAGCCTAATGACCAGGATTGTGTTTACAATTCCAACGGATTGGTCATCTGTAATCTTTGAGAAGATTAAGGAAGGAATCAAGAAGCCAAATTTGGCTAGGATAATGAGTATATATCTAAGTAAGGAGATTCCTGAGGTGATGCAACAACAACCTGGAACTAAAATTAATCACATGAGAAGGATGGACATGAGATTGTTCTCCAGATGGGATAGGGTGCTGACCAAAGAGATGCTTGAAGTGGAAAGGCAGGATTCACTTGAGAAATCCCCAGGTCATGCTACCAGCACTGGGCATCAACAAGATGAGCAAGTAAGACTAGAGGTTGAAGATCAGCTGCATCTACACAAGTTCAGGATGCCACAATACCTGCAAAAAAAAAAAGTTCAAGAAGAAGAAGTAAGTATACCAGCTCAGCAAGTTTATTTACCTACACAAACTGTATCTACTCATGACCAGGTACAGGTGCAGGGGGAGCTGGTGTATTTTCCTAGGTCAAAGAGATTTCTAATATATCTATTTCTGCACAGGTCCAGGGGGAGCAAGTGCTAGAAGATGCTCCAATTCATCAATCTCCAAATTTGAATACTGCAAATGAACAAGCCCAGAAGGAATATACTCTGGAGGAGTTATTCCCAAATGATGAAATAATTACTGATAATCTGGAAGTGGAACAAGAAATTGAAGGGGAGCCAGTGCATGTTGAGACTGTACAACATGGCACTGAAGCAGCTGTTTCTCCTCCTCCCAAAGAAAGAGTTCAAATTGATAGCACTTCTGATTCAGAGACTGAAGAAGCCAGGGTGGCTAAAAAGAGAAAACTTATGGTCTTTTAGAGAAGGAGCAAGAGCTATAAGCAGGCTCTACAGTCTACAGCACATCACACTCCTTCTGACTTTGATTATAACAAGTTCTTGGTGGATTTGCAAGTGAAATTGGATGAACACAGGGTAGCCATTGAAAAATATGTTGATGAGAACAACAAGTCTCTGCAGTTTGACTTAGCTCAAGATATAAAATCAATAAGGTTTGAGGTCAATATGAATAAGAAGAAAATGACAGATTGCTTCCATAAGGGAGGTAATGCTGTGGTATATCTGGCAAAACAACAACAGACTATCATCCCTAAGGTAGATGACATTGCTTTAAAGCAAAGCTATGTCTTGGAAAATCAGTTAAGAATGAAAGATAATTTAACTGAATCTCATCATGAGATAATAGAGGAATTGAAAAAGATTGTTCCAGGCCTGCCGGCAGATAGAACAAAAGAAATGGAAGAATTTGATAAGAACTTTCAAGCTGTTATTGCTTATGTTAAGACTGCAATCACTACCTCTCAAAAAGAAATATCTGACAAGCTTCAAAAGTTAAAACCATTTTTTAAAGAGGGTGTCAATTATCTGGATGGCCAAATCAGATTTCAAAGGAAGATCTTAGAGATCATGTTTCTAGAGAAGCCATAAAGGGGGAGAGGATGCTAGTTCATGCAGGCTCAGAGCACTCCAAATGGGTGACCAATAGTATTCGAGCCACATTAGGATATCCCCCATTGTGTGATGATGCTATGGTGGCTGAGTCAGGAATACAAACAAGTCTACTTGAAGGCAATCAACCTGAGGTTGCCCAAGTCATTTACCCCCCTCCAGATTTTGATTTGATTGATCAGCAGGTTCAAGGGATGTATAGTCCTCCAAAGGAGGTTACTAATATTGTTATTGGGAAGGTTGATAAGCCTGAGGCTACTTTGAAAGACCAGCAAGATGCTCTTCTATCTAAGAAAAGGTTTAGAGAGCAGGCTGAACTTAAGCCAGACTTTGAGCAGTGGAGTCCTACTTCCAGAAATATAATACTCACTGCATGGAAGGCTGTCAAAGACCAAGTGCAGGAAAGAGGCAAGTGGTACAATGAGATGGAATGGCAGAAGTATGAAGCCAGGCAAGAGGCCATTGTACAGTTTAGAAGAAAAGCCAAGCTGGGTAGGCTGCCTACAGATGCTCAGGAGCCAAGCAAATATTTCCCAAAGCCCTTTCATTATTTTGAAAGGCAAAGGCTCAAGGAAGAAGCAAAGAAGAAGGCTGATCTAAAAGGCAAGAAGCCAGCTGAAGATTCTGAAGCTCCTGTGAAGGCTCAAGTTCTGTCTGGCAAAGGAATTGTCATTAAAGAGCCTGATCAGTCTTAATCTTTAGTTCTTTCAAAGTATTTTGTAATGTTTTGATTAAATCATTAAATATAATTCTCTGTATTCAAACATTATCAAGTTATAAACAAAATGTTGTTGGCATCATATAATGTTCATTCTGTGATGGGTTGTTTTTATGTTTTGTTTATATTAAGTATTCCTATTATGTCATATATCATCAGTTTATACTTTTTATAAATGGTGTATATCATTGGCTATAGGGTTATGACTTCTCCAAATAGGGGGAGATTGTTGGGTACATTGGAAAATGTGTACCTGATTTGAAGAAGCCCACTTAGCTCAATGATATACATCAAGGTGTATTTGATGTTATTTTGAGTTGACATGTGCAGGTGAAGAAGTATTAAAGAATGCAGAAAAATATTCTAAGTCCACATGTCGACACCAGAATATTTGTGTCGACACTTCAGAATATCTGTGTCGACACAGAGAATGATAGTCGACCATATTTATGACGACACTGGGAAGCAGTGTCGACACATAAAGAAAATAGTCGACTTCAACATTTATGTCGACACTGGGAAGCAGTGTCGACACATAAAGAAAATCGTCGACCTCAGCACTGGGAAGCAGTGTCGACACCGTGAAAGATAGTCGACCAGAGAAGGTTAGTCGACACGTGAAAGAAAGATAGTCGACACAGAAGAAGATAGTCGACTAGTGAAAGATATCGACACAGAAGAAGATAGTCGACTAGTGAAAGATAGTCGACACAGAAGAAGATAGTCGACTAGTGAAAGATAGTCGACACAGAAGAAGATAGTCGACTAGTGAAAGATAGTCGACACTGGGTGGATGTGTCGACACCAGAAGACTGTGTCGACACATATTGGCAGAAGTCGACTATGCTTGTGTCGACACCAGAAGACTGAGTCGACACATTTTGGCAGGATTGAAGATTGCTGTGTCGACACCTGAAGGCTGAGTCGACACATGCTGATAGTTCTGAATCTACAACAACTGTGTCGACATACATGACTTATGTCGACACACTGCAGAGTCTAGACCAAGTTATTTTCTGAAGAAGCTGTGTCGACTTAAAGGCAACTTAGTCGACATCATCAAGACTGTGTCGACACCAAAGTCACTTGTGTCGACACAGATAGACAGATTGGTCTCGACACTTTCTAACAGACTGTCTCGACATTTTGCTGTCCAAGGCTAAGGTACAGGAACTGTTTGAAGACTTGACAGCTGTGGGTTGCCACCGTTTAACTGAAGCTGTCAGACCTGTCAGAAATCAGTTAGAAACCGGATCAGCCGGTTACCATGAAGAAAGTCTATAAATAGACACATTCAGAAGGAATTAACCAGAAGCTAAGCTAAGAAAAATAATAGAAGAAGATCTAAGAAGAAGAAACAGAAGGATTACGATCCTATTGAAGTTTCAATTCAAGAAAGTGAAAAAGAAGATCTTCATCAGAAGGTCTAAGAAGAAGAAGTCTGAAGTATCAGTAAAGGTGTTGGATAGAGGGAGATCCAGTCATCTTGAAGAAGAAGAAGGAAGCCATCAGTGGTTTCTCAAGAAGCTGTTTGGAAATCAACTCAGCTAAGTTCAGATTCAAGAAGCTTTGAAGAAAGCTCAGGTTCAGTTGATTTCATCAGCTGATCAAGAAGTGTCTTGTCCTCTTCTCTCTCAACAAAGGCAAGACATCAAAATATCTTTTTCTAAATTTCTGTAGGATCTGTTTACACAGATCTGAGTTGTAAGCCTGTGTTATAAAGGCTGAGTGTAGGAGAGGTGATCTCTGAGTTGTAGGGCTATTTGCCTGAGTGTAGGAGAAGGTTATTCTCTGAGTGGTAGGCCTTGAGGCAAGGCTGAGGTAGGGCTGTTGAGCCTGAGTTGTAGGAACCTTTCCTGGTTCTGAGCTGTAGGATCTGAGGATCTGAGTATAGTGGAAGTTTGGCCGAATCTAGCATATTGCTAGATAGGTGAAGGGGGAAAGTGGATGTACCCAGACCTTGGGGAACCACTATAAAACATTGTGCAATCTGTGATGCTTAGTTGTCTGTGAATGCTGCTGTGCTAGATAATTTAATTTGCAATTGAATTCTGCCTAGATTTATAAACAAGAAATTAGAACCTATTATTCCCCCCTGATGTAGGGATGTCCGGAATCGGAGATCTCTACGGTAAAAGTCAATCTACGCCAATCTCGTCTTAGATCTACCGCACCTACACAGCACCTATCGCCCACAATATTTCCTCGTCACAAACGCAGCGCATAAAATAACAAGGAGGATGGTCGACTCGAAAATAGCGATCGAAATTTGAGTCGGATCGTTCCCCAAATTAACATAAAGATTGCCAACCTTTTTAGGAGCAAAACCAAGGCTATAGGCCAAGATCCGCTCCGGCAAATAGGATCCACCCGATCCGGAAATAAAAAGCCTAGCAACGGCGATTTCGAAATGAAAGTGCAGCGATTAATTTAACGAAGCGGAAAAAAAAACGATTTGCGATCCACCACAACTACTTAGAAGAAATCACACAAGGAGGGATGAGAGATTTTACCCAACCGGAGAACGTTCACACACGATAACTGTGGGAGAATCACTCTCTCCACGGATCCACGGCGTCACACCGAAGGGCTTGCAACCTTCTTCCACGGAGTCGCACCGAAGAAGCCGCACCGGAGTCGCACCGAACCGGATGGAGGGGCAAAGGGGGGGCCGGCGGCTTCACCACCACTAGAGGGGGCGGCGGCTATGAGGGGGAAACCTCCTTGGCCGAATTTCTCAAAGAAGAGGATTAGGGTTCAAACTTTCTAATGATCTCATAATAATGCCTCCTTAAATAGGAGTTACAAACAAGCCTTAACCATTCATGATGGAGATTTAATCTCATCCATCCAAATGGTTAAAATGCAAACCAAAATAAAATATTGTCCAAATGAAAAATAAACTTGCAAACATTGAATATAAAATTATCACTTCAAACTTGGATAATTTTATATTCCTAAATAGAAATAATAAAGCATGAAAAGGGAATTGTTTTAATGCGGTGCGGCGAATGTTGCGCGCCGCGGGCGGAGGTTGTAACGTAGCCTTCCGCTAGCACCATCGTGACGCCTCACGTCCTTTAGTTGAATCGCCTCAGCAACCGGATCAACCTCATCATTGTCAGCATCGTCTCCAAGTAGAGGTTGGCGGGGGCGCGCCATCAATCCTCCCCGCTCAAAATCACGCATCTCTGTTGCGTGGTCCAAGAGGTAGCGACGAAGAAGATCGGCATCCAAGCTTTGCAGCTCCAACTCGAGCACCCAAGAGTCATCCGAAGGGGGCGGTCACGCCAACGGATGAGGAAGCGGCGGGTGTCGCCATCAGCGTGGTAACATGCTCAGCATCAAGTATCATCTCTGGAGTGGAAAATGTTCGTGGGAACCTGGGGACATATTAGCAGTAGGCAAGAAAGAAGGCAACGTACCATCCGATGATATACCTGTGGGGACCGTAAGAGAGAGATCATCCGTTCTACCACTCCCCAACCATGAGAATTTAAAGTGGGAGAAGAAGACGACAAAGAAATCAACTCTTGTGGTGGCGACACAATATCGTTAATCCGAAACGTTAAAATGGGGAGATACCCCAATCAGCAGGCAAGTCCAAAACGAAAGCGTTGTCACCTAACTTCTTAATAATCCGAAAAGGGCCGGCGCGCTTTGGTGGCTAACTTTTTAACGGTGCCAGTTGGCAAGCGTTCGGGAACTAAACGGACTAAAACCAGATCGCCAATTTTAAAGTTTGATACTCCTATGTGATTAGCGTGCGCCTGATAAGAGTCGTATTGTGACGTCAAAGTGGCCCGTATACTGCATGTAGATCATGGATGTGTTGGCAAAGGATTGTGCAAATTGACTTGCTTTGTACGTTGGAGGCAACGGCACCAAGTCAAGCGGCACAGAGCTTTTATAACCCGTGAACAATCTCATTCGAGAGACATACCCGTAGAACCTATTTTTGGAATTATTGTAGGCTAATTGGGCGTGGGGTAAGAGAAGATCCCAAGTGCCTAAATGATCGCTCACGAGGCATCTTAACAAATTCCTAAACTCCGATTAACTACTTCCGTCTGCCCATCCGTTTGGGGATGATAGGCGGAGGAAAACAATAACTTTGTTCCCATTAATATCCATAACGTTTTCCAAAATAACTAGTGAATTTTACGTCTCTATCCGAAACTATGGTCTTTGGCACTCCGCGTGACTAACGACTTCTTTAAATATAGTTTAGCGACATGAGACACATCGTTTGTTCTACTGCACGGGATGAAATAAGCCATCTTGGAAAATCTATCCACAACTACAAAAACGGAATCATGGACGGCGTTGGGTAGGGGAAGGCCTAATACAAAGTCCATACTAACATCTACCCAAGGCATGGAGGGATTAGGCAAGGGTGTATATAATCCTACATTGTTTTACCACCCTTAGAAACCTGACACGTTCGGCAGCTACTCATTACTCTTCCTACCATAGCCTTAAGTTTGGGCCAATAAAACTTTTCCTCTACTAACGTAATCGTCTTATCCCTACCGAAGTGAACTCAACCCTCCACTATGCAATTCCCAAATGATATGTAGACGTAACGATGATTGCGGAATACATAGTTTTTCCGTTCCTAAACAGGTAACCGTCCTTAATGACGTACGCAGATATCGTCGTGGGGGAACTATCCTGGGCTGATAAATAGACGTCTTGGAAGTCAGGACACGTAGCATACTATCCTTAACCGCTCAAATCCTATAACATGTACTTCCATAGAAGTGAGTAAAAGCGTAAGACGACTAAGGGCGTCAGCGACTCGGTTATCAGCTCCCTTAAGATGTTTGAGTGTTAAGGTAAAACCTTGTAGGAATGCTACCCACTTAGCGTGTCTTGGGCTGATTTTATGCTGTCCGTTAATGAAACGCAAGGCTTCATGATCGGAGAGGATCACGAACTCCTTGGAGAGGAGATAGTGCCTCCAATGGTGTAGACATCGGGACTACAGCATAGAAACTCCCTATCGTAATTGGAATAATTCAACTTGGGGCCCACGACAACTTCTCGCTGAAATAACTAACGGGATGGCCCTCCTGGCTCAGGACACCTCCAATCCCTACTCAGACGCATCACAGGTGAGCTCAAAGACTTTAGAAAGTCAGGTAGACGTAAGACAGGTGCCTCAGTCATAGCTCCTTTATTCGTTCAAAAGCATAGGTGGCGGACTTCGTCCATGTAAACTTCCCTTCTTCATACAGTCGGTGATTGGCGCCATAATACTACTGAAGTCTCGTATGAAACGACGATAAAACGTGGCTAACCCATGGAAACTACGTACCTCACGTAGGGTGGTTGGCACAGGCCAGTCCTTAATGACCTGAACCTTGCCCGGATCAACTCGAATACCCTGTGAACCGACTATATAACCCAAGAACTCTACCTCCGAGGATTGAAAGTGCATTTCTTCAGATTGAGAAATAGGTCTCTTTCCGCAGGGTGGAAAGGATCACTCTCATGGGGAGATGTGCTCGGTAGTAGAGGTGCTATAAATCAGTATATCGTCAAAGTAGACGACAACGAACTTCCCATGAATGGCTGAAAGACATGTGTCATCATCCGGGGGAGAGGTACTAGGCATTGGATAACCCAAAGGGCATCACAAGCCATTCGTACAGTCCATCCTTCGACTTAAATGCCGTCTTCCACTCATCGCCCTCTCGTATCCTAATCTGGTGATAGCCACTCCGAAGATCTATTTTGGGAGAATACGTGGCCCAGACAAGACATCCAACAAATCATCTAGGCGGGGAATGGGAAAACCTGTACTTGTTGGTGATCTTGTTGATAGCCCGGCTATCAACGCACATTCCACGTACCATCCTTCTTGGGGCTAGAAGGGCTGGCACCGCGCATGGGCTCATACTAGTCCTAATAAAACTTTCTCTAGCAAGCCCTCTATCTGGGACTGCAACTCAGGTGAGCTGCGGGGTGGAGTCGATAATGGGGCTGATTTGGTAAGGAAGACCCCGGGATGAGGTCTATCGCATGCTGAATATTCCTAAGCGGGGGCAACGTGGACGGTAGCTCATCGGGTACACGTCTCTATACTTTCCAATAGTACCCGTAACTCACTAGGTAACTCATCCAAAACGCTAGAATCGGCTTCGCACTTAGGAGGACTAGCGCATACAATAATTCCATCAAGGAACGGATCTCTCTCAAACTCTTTCTTACCAACTAGATTCAAGGCTTTCCGTTCTACGGGATAGTGGTGTCCTTAGCCAAGACTACGGGCTCCTTTGGGATGGTGGGCCTCAAAGTGATGGTTTTACCATTGAATTTTAAATTCATAGGAGTTGGCTCTACCAAAAATGTGTGACATCACGGTCGTATAGCCAAGGGCGGCCCAACAACACATGACTGGCGTCCATCGGAAGGACATCACAACCACACCTCATCAACGTAGGATATGAATGAGAGTGGACCAGGCATCGCTTGGTTAACGGGTACGGAGATCTTGTGATCAAGCGACCTTATATGGGGTCGGGTGTGGTTCCGTGGTCAAGGACATACGTGCTATGGCGTTCTCGGATACGACGTTCACACAGCTACCACTATCTATAATAAGCTTGCAAAGCTTTTCGCCACTCTTAAAGATCAGAGAAAATATGCTCGTCCTCTTCAGTCATCTAATGGACGAGGGGTGGCCAAGATACAACGCATCACCATAAGGGGGTGATCGTCCTCCAGTCACTTGGGACCCTTCCGGGTCGCTCTCCTCAGCAGCCTCATAAACATAGTCCGCAAGATCGGTCGTCGACTCTAATAGGGCTATGGCTTTAGTCTTCGTTGACATTCGAAGGCATAGTGACCTTGAATGCCGCAAGAGTAACATGTGGCGTTAGTCTTGCTAACCTTTCCGATAGGTATACGTTCGCTCGCGGGATTCTTAGTGTTCCTAGCAGTGATCACGACTGATTTGGACTCGGCCGACCGGTACTTCCCCTTATCTTGATAGGTGGAGGAAGATGCTCCGGTAGAGGATTTTCCTTTCGCATGAGAATAACGGGAGTGAGCCTTAGAGGCTAAGTGTTTTTCAATGTCGAGGGCGGCATGAATGTGGTGTTCAAATCAGTGTGGCCATAACGCAAGAGCTTCCGCTGAATATCGGGTTGAAGGCCCTTACGGAACCTAGAAAGGGTAACCTCGGGGATTTCCTTCAGATCACAACGCACCATTCGGTCCTTCAGTTCTCCCATATACTCCGCTACTGAATTCGAGCCTTGCCGCAGGGTGGCAAGCTCGTCAAACATCTGTGTCCGATGGTAAGCGGGAACGTACTGATCGGTCAACAAATTCTTCATTACGGTCCACCCAATAATTGGTTTCCGTCTCCCGCACCTAGCCTACGCTCTTCATTCAGCCAATAAGTTTTGGCGCGACCGGTTAGCTTCATCCTGGCAACTTGGACCTTTTGGGGGTCGTAAGATGGTGCCAATCATAATAGCATTCCATGTCCACTATCCATGTGAGAAAATTCTGTGGATCTCCCATACCATCGAAAGTGGGGGCATCAATTTTGATGGCCCTTGTAATATCGATAACTCTCGCCCGTGGCGATTGCCTCGAGGGGGCACTCGTGGGGAGTCGCCATCCGAATCCGAATCGGAAATATGTTGGCGCCGGTGGGGCAACTCAACATTAGCGGGAGGTGGGGGTGGCCTAGCTTGATTTTGTAAAATCTGTGCTAAGGTGGCCCTAAGTTCCGTCATATCGTTACGAAGACCGGTTATCGCTTCAGCGTTACGAATTTCGTGCTCGTTCTCAGCCATCCTAGACGTAGACGGTGCCGAATACTCCGTGCCTAGCCTAGTGCGCATGCAAGACCCAGAAAATTATGAAAGACAATTTTTCCTAGGGCTGTAGCTAGAATGAAAATAAAATTTTTTTTGACAAGCGTGATGTGAGACACACGTAGATCGTTAAAAAAAAAATTTTTTTTTGAAATTTTGCTGAAAAATGAAGATTTCAGCCCGCTATTTGCAGACCAACTGGACAGAATTACGATGTTCTAATTTGCAGGCAGACTTAACGCGGTCGAATCAAAAAATTTTCAGTTTTAAAGTTGCTGGAAATAAATGCAGGAAGCTACAGTTTTTTTTTTCAGATTTTTTTGACAAGTTTTAAAATTTCGACGGATTTACTAAACGCAGACCAATCCGAAATTTCAGATCTTAGAAAATTCAGATCAACCAACGACGAACGCAGAGAGGATGTTTGCAACGTGGGAGTTGAAACAACCTCCCTCTGATACCAAATTGATGTAGGGATGTCCGGAATCGGAGATCTCTACGGTAAAAGTCAATCTACGCCCAATCTCGTCTTAGATCTACCGCACCTACACAGCACCTATCGCCCACAATATTTCCTCGTCACAAACGCAGCGCATAAAATAACAAGGAGGATTGGTCGACTCGAAAATAGCGATCGAAATTTGAGTCGGATCGTTCCCCAAATTAACATAAAGATTGCCAACCTTTTTAGGAGCAAAACCAAGGCTATAGGCCAAGATCCGCTCCGGCAAATAGGATCCACCCGATCCGGAAATAAAAGCCTAGCAACGGCGATTTCGAAATGAAAGTGCAGCGATTAATTTAACGAAGCGGAAAAAAAAAACGATTTGCGATCCACCACAACTACTTAGAAGAAATCACACAAGGAGGGATGAGAGATTTTACCCAACCGGAGAACGTTCACACACGATAACTGTGGGAGAATCACTCTCTCCACGGATCCACCGGCGTCACACCGAAGGGCTTGCAACCTTCTTCCACGGAGTCGCACCGAAGGAAGCCGCGCCGGAGTCGCACCGAACCGGATGGAGGGAGCAAAGGGGGGGCCGGCGGCTTCACACCACTAGAGGGGGCGGCGGCTATGAGGGGGAAACCTCCTTGGCCGAATTTCTCAAAGAAGAGGATTAGGGTTCAAACTTTCTAATGATCTCATAATAATGCCTCCTTAAATAGGAGTTACAAACAAGCCTTAACCATTCATGATGGAGATTTAATCTCATCCATCCAAATGGTTAAATGCAAACCAAAATAAAATATTGTCCAAATGAAAAATAAACTTGCAAACATTGAATATAAAATTATCACTTCAAACTTGGATAATTTTATATTCCTAAAATAGAAATAATAAAGCATGAAAAGGGAATTGTTTTAATGCGGTGCGGCGAATGTTGCGCGCCGCGGGCGGAGGTTGTAACGTAGCCTTCCGCTAGCACCATCGTGACGCCTCACGTCCTTTAGTTGAATCGCCTCAGCAAACCGGATCAACCTCATCATTGTCAGCATCGTCTCCAAGTAGAGGTGGCGGGGGCGCGCCATCATCACCCCCCCCCCTCTAGGTGTTTAGGTTGTCTTGAAAGTAAAACTATCACTTCCCCCATGCTCCTAGGCACCGAGCGGGGAGGAAGAAAGGGAAGGACGTGAAAGTGGAGAGTAAAACAAACAAGTGGCAGGGGACCTAGCTAGAAATTTATAATCATGTGGTAATAAGTAAAGTAAGAAAAGAAATTAACCTTCACTTGTGCGAGTTACATAAGCCAAAGGATCTTCTACAAGGCTCCCATCATATAAAATGTCTCATACAACTTTATACGTTGGGGTGTCGGTTATCAGAAGCATTATATATATATAGAAATAACCTTAATTTATAAACTTGCCCACACAAGCTTATAGACGAAGAGGTCGTTTTGCAAGTCCTAATGTATAAGCGTCCCATACCACTTATACATTAGGTGTCACAGGTTATTATGAATGATTATGATATGCAGCTATATGGTGGGTATGTTATGATCAAGCAGTGCAACTCACATACCCGACTTTGTGTACACAAACCTTTAGTTCCCCCTTTCGGAGCCGTTACCTCCCAGGATACCTCCGTAGTGGAAGACGGAAGCGGTGGGTTGGGCCTCGCCCACCTCAAAACCAGTAATAGCACTACCGGTCTGACCTATCGTAAGACTCAACGCTTGGTGCACGAAGCGGACTACGCGTACTCTTTGCCGACAAGACCGCCGGACTAAAGTTGGCAAAGTGTAAAACCACACTTGCCGAGTCACCGTATATGCGTCGGTGCAACGACCCTCCAACACCGAAGACCCACCACCTTAGGTATTTCTTATGCACATGCAACCTTGATGTATCAACCTCTGAGCCAACGCTCCCCGGACAAACCCGTCCATAATTGCCAACAACCGAGCCAAAACTCCCCAGACTAACCCGTCCGGCTCAAATTCTAAACCTCATCCCTTTGAACACCGCGGGATGACGCCCCTTTGAGCACCTCGGGACGACTTAACCATTTCCCTCCAACTCGTCACGAGTGAGAACAGGTACAGTTTACCTAGCCTATTAGACTACTCTTGCCTACTGGTAGTTACACTTAGTATTTTAGGGTTAATCCCAGGACTGCCCAGGGTATGCCCAATGAAGGGGTCTTGGGGGCACTAGGAACCAAGATGAAATTAAAAATCCAAAGTTCCCTTTCGCAAGGATAATTAGATTTAGTTGATGTCTACCCATGACCCACGACCAACTCTCATTATTACTCTTGGGCGATCCTAATGACTTAAATTATTATCGGGAGGGCGACGGTCTTCCGCCGGCCTCCACCCCAGTTGTTACCCAATGGCTTGCACTTTCACTCTCATCACTAAGACGACACTAACCACCAGGGTTATACTTCCAATCGTATTCTCTAACCCAATTGTCGATCTATCCCCCGGTGGGCCTTATGGTATAACCTACTTTTACTATGTGCAGCCCATAACCTAATACCACTCCAGAATCGAACTTCTAATTCCTTAGGCCATATGTCTCAAATTATTTATCCTAGGGTGGTATGGATCTATATAATGACCATGATGATTTTCATAATTTTCCAACTTAATTACACCCTTAAATTAATTTCTTCACTTAATTCTTTAGGCCATTTTACACATGAAGTATAACATATCATAATTCTACTGATGTAAGAAATTTTCATGACCTATAACATGGTGAAATATCACTGTCTTCCAAGATTCATAATTTTTATTTAATTATTTCTATTTATTCCTTAATTATCACAAAACCAACATATTTATCATTTTCCAAAAGAAGTATAAGGAATTCATTCATAAAAATTCTGGGAAAATTACAGAGTGTATGTATTGATAAGATAAGGCTAAATACAGAGTTTTATAAACTATTAAAGTACAATGGCCTATCAATTACATTTTCAAGTAATTTACCAAAGTGCCATTATGAGGTTTTCAACATTACTGAGGCATCCTAAAATATTGAAATAATTATACAAAGTTATTTATACAAATATCCATCTCCAGGAATTTTCCACAATTTTTCTATCATATATTTCTATTAATTTGCAATTAAAAGAAAATAAGGGCAAAACCGTAAATCCACATAATTCCATCTACAAAATTCATAAAACAGAGAAATAAAATTTATAGGGTTTAAATATGACCTCTATGTGATAATGACAAAATTTGTGGATTTATTTCCATGCTAATCCATTTTCTCAATTTATTTACAAAAAGACTTAATATTTCAAAAATTCCAAATAATGGGATTTTTGATCCCAAAAATCTCATAATTAATTTGAGGGGTGAACTTAACCCTAATGGACCTATGTATTCAAATCCATGATTTTTGGATGCCTCAATTAGACTGAATGTGCAATATATAAATTGTAGTTATTGGCACACCAAGGCTATGCATAAGCCAACACATGCAAGTGGGTTACCCCAACATGCAGTTGTCCAAAGGTGATGAAAATTTTTCCATGCCCTAACAATGTGCCCATGGGAATGCCACCAAAAATTGGGGCCTTTTGGGGTTGGTATGCCCCAAAACTCAACATAAATTTGATTTATCATATTTTGACTAAAACTATAGGATTAGTTTCCCCAAAAATTCCCATTTTTGGGGAGGATCTAGATATGCCTAAATAAGCCACATGCCCAAAATTTCAGCCCACTTGGACTTAGGGTTTGGGCAGGGCACTCATTTTAATCTCTGACCTACCCTAGGATTTGTCCTAGGATATTGGCTCTATAGGGCAGTATACTTGACCAAAATTTTTGTGTAACATATAAAATTAAAGCTAACTTCAAGACCTATAATATTCATGTTGGACTTATTTTATGAAAAGGACTGTAAGTGCCCTAAATTTGGAGATGCAAAAATCTGTTTTTATAAGGCAGAATTTGACAATGTTCATATATTTAAATAAATCCAGGACTTGAATTATTGCATGGCACAGATCTTAAAGCCGATCCGTCGGCTATTGTATTTCTTCTCCAAAACGTGCAGGAATCCAACCCAAAATCTGGAGTTGCCACGGGGGCTTTCCCGACGGCTGCCAACGGCGACTCCACCGGAAATCTCCTCCTCCACCCTCACGGTGGTGGGGGCAACACTTTCCGGCGGCTAGGGTGGCGGGAGACGGCGGCGCCACCCATCCCGTAAGCTCCAGATTCACCATCAATGGTGGAAAAAAGAATTCTGGGTTCGGGCTCATTCGAGCCCGAACCCTACCCTAACATTTCCTAGGATCTATAGCATGAGGAGAGAGGTGAGGGAGGACCTTCCCGGCGGCCATGCGACGTGAGGAGCGGAGGGGAGACATTTCCACAGCGGTGGTGGCGTTTCCCAGGTTTCACAGCTCCCACTCTGGTTCCAGATTCTCTCTCTCGGGAAAACGAATGAATTGGGGTTGAGAGGGGGAGAGATGAGTAGAGGATATATGGGGGGCGATGATATCAAGGGGGGTGATAAAAACAAGGCAAGAGGTGGCGGTTTTGCCTTGTTATTGTCACCATGCATGCATGGGTGGGCCCCACCCCATTCAACTCTTCCTAAGTGACACCAGGGATCGGCCAGCCCATGTGTGGGCTGATGGCATGGGCCCAAGTGGGCCCAATCCACTATCATTCTTAAATATCCCCTTTCTCTCTCCTAATTATCCTTTATTTTGAATTTCTCTCTCTCTCTCTCTCTCTCCTAGTCACTAAGTTGGTTAGCCAGCCCTCTTGTCTATTGGCAGCCCCTTTAACCCATATGAAAACAAAAATGTGGTTAGCACAAGTAGGTTTGGGTTTGAGCTTGAGTTAGCCCATTTAGGCTAGGTTTGACCTAACCCTAGAATAGAGTTGACTTGGGTCAACTTAGCCACTTGGGTTGACCCCAATGGGTCCTTGGTGACCCATTGGCCTCCCCTAAGGTCTAGGTATGGTTGGGTAGGGTTGACTTGGGTCAACTAGGGTCAAAGTGTTGACTTAGTGACATGCCCTAGGGTCTACTTAGATTGGACTCACTTGGCCCTCCAATTCTAGGGTTTCATGTTTTTACTATTTGCAGACCAAGTGACACTCAACTGAAACCCTAGGCTCCGCCTTTTTTTTGGTTCTCTAAGGGTTTGTCCTGTCCTAGTCAGGACAAAGTCACTCCTAGGGGTCTAGTCGGAAATGGGATGTTACAAGCATACTATTACTTAGTATCCGGTATTCTCTATAGGAAGACTTTCTTGTCCACCATGGCAAGATGTGTGTCGGAAGATGAAGTCCCTACTGTCCTTCGAGAAGTACATTCTGCTGAGTGTGGAAGCCACTCAGGAGCGAGAACCTTGGAAAGAACGATCCTGCGGCATGGTTATTTCTGGCCTACCATGAAAAAGATTCTGAAGCTCATGCAAAAAAGTGTGTCCAATGCCAGAAGTTCGTTCCACTTCAACATCTGGCTGCTCAGTCCCTTAGATCGATCGCAACCACCTGGCCCTTTTCCGTTTGGGGGATGGATCTCATTGGTCCTTTTCCCATCGCAAGCGAACAGCGGCGTTTCATCATAGTCATGATTGACTACTTAAGTAAATGGATCGAGGCCAAGGCATTGGCAAAGACAGCAACTCAGATTGTAAAGAATTTTATTTGGGGAGAGATAGTCTTCCGACATGGTATCCCAATGGCGATTATCATTAATAATGGAACACAGTTCAATAACACTGAGATCATAGATTTTTGCAAGCAGATCGGATCAGAGCTACGTTTTGCATCAGTCCACCATCCTAGAAGCAATGGTCAGGTGGAAGCAGCCAATAAGCAGATCCTCAACTTGCTTAAGAAGAAAGTACAGAATCTCAGGGGCAGTTGGGCTGATCAACTTTCTTCGGTTCTCTGAACCCTGAGAACAACGCCTTCATCTGCGACAGGAGAAACTCCGTTCAAGCTTTCTTATGGATCGAAAGCACTAATTCCTGTTGAATTTGAAGTCCCGCCACCCAGAGTTCTGCTTGCAAGGCAAGGCATGGAAGATTGGCTGGAACTGAATAATGAGGAAATGAGATTCATCTTGGAGCATATCGAAGAGATCAGAGATAATTCTGCAATCAGATAAGAGGAAATCAAGAGAAGGATGGCTCGCTATTTTGATAAGAACGTGAGAATCAAACACTTTCAAGTGGGAGATCTGGTTCTTAAAAAGGTGGACACTGCGGCAAGAGCCGGCTCAGTAGGAAAGCTCAATCAAAATTGGGTTGGGCCATTCATTGTCAAGGAAGTGCTCGAGATTGGGGCTTATCGCCTGCAAACATATGAAGGAGAAGATATGCCACATACATGGAGTGGAGATGATTTAAAGCGGTTCTATTCCTGAACCTCTTCTTTTCTTTTTTCCTTCTTATGTAAACTTTTAAAGAGGTTTATCATTAATAAAAATCTCCTTGCTGACACCTCTTCAAGTATCTTTTTGTCTCACATGTTGACAGTTAATACATTAAGCAAGGGCAATCCGAAACGGTTCTTTCCCTGAACTCTCTTTTCTTTGTTACACAAATTTCTCGAAATTTGGTACTTATCAAAGTTTTCATACTAACACTTCTTTGGGTGTTTTCTCTCTTTTGCTCCCTGAGCAAATCCAGCAATTGTCTAATACCAAGAGACATCACCGAGTTCAGCAAGAACCTCCCTTAGAATCGTTGTTATTAGCGTAACACCACAAAGACCACGTGTTGCGGGGAGATTTTGCACCGTGTAGTGGGAGCCTACTAGTTCAACTGTGGTAGGATACTGGACTTCGGATCCCGGCTAGTACCTGACTCCAGTTCTGCATATTGGAGGGACAGAGTGGCGGTCAGCTCTACTATGCTATTTAGGGGATATCGTTACAACTTTGACAATCACGCATGGAAAGCAATGCCGCTCCGGCCGCACCTGCCTGCAGATCGTCTTGGTTTGGGACTTTGAACACTCCTTGGTACCCTCAAGCAGTTCCCGCAAAAGTCCCACAACCTTGTTGATCTCAGGAAAAGCAATGCCGCTCCGGCCGCACCTGCCCGAAGGATCAATCTAGGCTGTAGTCTAGGCAAGAGGGCAGTGTACCATTTCGATGAATAAGCACTTTGCCGGACTCTGGTTTTATAGTCCGCTCAGTCTGCCGTGCCTTGGGTTGACCTTATAGTTCATGGCCCGGTGTGGAAAACCATGTCATACTAGCCGCACCTGCCCACTTGGTCATGAGCTATATGTCATTTCTATGATTATAATAAGCACTTTGCCGGACTCTGGTTTTCTAGTTTGCTCAGTCCGCCGTGCCTTGGGTTGACCTTATAGTTCATGGCCCGGTGTGGAAAGCCATGCCGCACTAGCCGCACCTGACCACTTGGTCATTAGCTATAGGTCATTTCTATGATTATAATAAGCACTTTTCCGGACTCTGGTTTTCTAGTCCGCTCAGTCCGTCGTGCCTTGGGTTGACCTTATAGTTCATGACCCGGTGTGGAAAGCCATGCCGCACTATCCGCACCTGCCCACTTGGTCATGAGCTATAGGTCATTTCTATGATTATAATAAGTACTTTGCCGGACTCTGGTTTTCTAGTCTGCCCAGTCCGCAGTTTTGTGGGTTGATCTATTATTGTTCATAAGTAAACCTTGGTTTTCTAGTCCGCTCAGTCCGCTGGGTTCGTTTGGGTTTAACCATGTTACTTTCACAATGACTCGACTATAACTACCAGCGGACTGTGGTCTAAATCCTCCAAGCTCGCTTGTCGGCGCTATTCTGTTGGAACTAACCTAAATCGCAGCTCTTATTATCATTGTAATCTTAAAACTTGCAAAGGGTGATTCGGTTTCTACAAGGCGGATTGCTGTTCGAACTCGTCAAGAGCCTGCTTAATGGTCATTACTTTTGATAGGAAAAATAAAATTCATGTCGCAACGAGCTATGATTAAATGATTTAGACAAGGATTTTTTACGGACTGAAAAATTGCATCGCGCAGACAACATCTATATGACCCGGATTGGTATACGAAGTTCGACCTATAGTTACAAACAAAGATCAGAGCATTACAGAAGACATCAAAATATCCTTTTCATTTCATTCAAAAATTTTACATGTTTTAGCGAACTCGCACGGAGTCCGCACCCTTTACAATAAAAACAAAAAATTACAATGTCCCTATTCTGTCCTTTGCTTCTTCTCGGCAGGCGCTTCTGGACTCGACCCGTCCATATTGATCACAGGAGAATAGTCGCCTTAGTTACTGCTTCTGCTGCCGCCAGAGCTAGAGCTGGTCGGACTTCGTCCACTGGCATCCGCGGGCTCCGTTCGCTCGTTGCTTCCGTCGGAATCAGAAGAAGCGGACTGGTCGGACTGGCTTCCTGGTTGGTCTGAAGCAGCGACCTCTGGGTTCTCTCCATCAGTGGGATCTTCCTCTCCATCAACTGCTTTCCCTTTGGCAGCCCGTTCGAACTCAGTGATTTTGTCCTCTAGTTCGGGGAATAGTTGCAAGAAAGGGACGGAATCCACGCCCTCCTTCGCGAGTCCGTCGTTGATGAAACGTTCAACGACGACTTCCACACTTTCCTTCACAAAAGGAAACAAGGCGTGCTGGAAGGTGGGGTTGGTTACGTCACATGTGGTCTGCAGAAAAAGTAAATAAATTAGTCTGCAACGGATAGACGACAAAGACTGCGGCAATTATTGATACTTACAGCTTTTTCTTCCTTATGTTTGTTGACTTTTGCTCCTAGTCGCTTATTCCTGCCTTTTAAAGACTTATTTTCTCACAACAAATGCTCATTCTCCCTGAGCAGCTCGCGCATTACCCGACCCATAAAATGGTTAGTGACGGTGATATTCGCGCTAGCTTGAGCCGCGAGCAAGGGGAGGTCGGCAGGGGCAACGCTCTGCAGCTCGCGTAGGTTCTGCTTCCCGTATAAAGCAGAAATCGCCACATGAGCGTGGCGAGAAGTACGCGGACTCTTCCAGGAGGGAATAGCAGTGGAGAGGCGGACGAACATCTTCTTCTTGTGCCAGTGGATCATTGGGTTACCCCTCAGATCCCTCTTGTTCTTACCGAAGCCCGCCATATCGAAGCTCCCGGATGAAGAATAGTCTGTCGCGGGATAGTCGTCCTCCCTTCTTTTCCTTGCGATTTCCTTTTTTCTTTCTCCCTGTGTAGGAGTCAGCCCGACGGGCATTTGAGGTAAATTGGTCGGCACCGCCAAAGTCGCTAAAAAGAAGAAACCCGTTAGTCATACAACCTCAGAACGCGCGGATACAAAGTCAGGCCGCAATACTTACTCTCCTGGCGGCTTGTTGTATCCAGGTCGGGCAACAACAGGATATAGTGTTCGATATCAAGCCTTGCCCAACAAAAAAAATTCCACGATGGCAGACACCACCGTATTCAACGACACACTTTTGAAGTCAGTGTCCGCGCGCACCTCCGGGTTTGTGTGGAGGAACCCTAAGTCGCCCTCGAAAATAAGATATCTCGAGGTCCAGTTGTGGATTTTGTTCGGCAAGCCCGCAACCTTCATTCCTCGGCAGTAAAAGTAGATTACGCCCTTGTACTGGTGATCTTTGGATGGAGTTAATGAGCGTACAGAGAAGATCTTTCTGAATATGTTAAGGGAGAACTGGATCCTTTCCGACTGCAGGTAAGAAAGGTAGATGTAGATCGCGGTAACATTGTTGAGCACGAGCTGACCTGGAACTACCCCGTAGTGCTCAAAGATTTCGGCGACCTCCTAGAGAAGGGGGAACTTGAACCCAAAGTAAAAATGATCTATGGGCACCGCGATCTGAGTAGCGGTGGAAAATTTCAGTCATTCTTGATCCTCAGGTAGGCGTGCGAGCACCGGCGAGCCCGCCATGTACCTCTACCGGAAGATCTCCAAGTCAGCCGTGGTCAGTCGGCTTCTTTTGTGTTCAGCAGAGTGAAAGGAAGTCGCGACATCAGTACGTGCGGACACCATTTTTTCAGACAATAGGGCCTTCAACTTCAACTGTTTCTGATACAGAAAGGAAGCGAAGACCCTATTTATAGAAAAACTCTGACAGGAAGATGACTGCCAATCCGCCAAGATTGATATCTCAATCCGTGCAGCACGCTTCTTTTCAGGTTCCCTGCAAATTCAGACAAGGTTTTGCGGATTCAATCTCTATCTGCGCAGCTCGCTTCTTTTCAGGTTCCCTGCAAATTCAGACAAGGTTTTGCAGATTCAATCTCAATCTGCGCAACTCACTTCTTTTCAGGTTCCCTGCAAATTCATACAATGTTTTGTGGATTCAATCTCAATCCGTGCAGCTCGCTTTTTTTCAGGTTCCCTGCAAATTTAGACAAGGTTTTGCGGATTCAATCTCAATCCGCGCAGCTCGCTTTTTTTCAGGTTCTCTGCAAATTCAGATAAGGTTTTGTGGATTGATATCTCAATCCACGCAGCTCGATCCTCTTCGGGTTTCCTACAAATTCATATAATAACAGGCATAGTTCGCTCAACTCGCAAACATTTAGCACACGAAAAATGCAGCTCGCACATAGCAGTTCGCATAAGTCGCATTCAAACAGCCTGCACAAAAGCATTCATCACACAGATCACAGCATAAAATAAAGAGTACACAACAATACCATACAATACAGTGTTATACAGAAGCCAAATGATGTCCGCATCACGATAAGAATAGCAAATTTACATCAAATTATACAATGTTCAAAATAAGCGTTCGCGAGCTCAGCGGCTTGAACGACGAGCAGGTCGTTCCTCCCTGTCCGTCCGATGGCCAGGTCGCCCCTCCTCATCCGTCCCAAGATAAGCCGCTTGGTCCCTTCCTCACAGTATCTCTCTATACAGCTGCTGGACGAGGTGATGCATGTTGTTGAAGGTACGGTGCATGCGGTCAGTGTCCCTGACAACCCAGCTGAACGGGATCAAAAGCTCGCCTGCCAACCTTGGACCTGCGACTACCGCGGGCTGCCCGCTCGCCGCCGGGGTTGATGCTTCCCCCGGAGCGGGCGGAGCCAACATTTGAGATCAAACTCCGCCGATCTCGGCGACCTCGGCGACCACCTTCTTCCCTTCTCGCACCACGGCAAAGTATTTGCTTCTGTAGTTGCGAGCGTCCTCGCTTAGCTGCTATTTTCCTTCTTTAAGCTTTCTACCATGACGGAAATGCTGGCGAACTGGCCCTCGAACATCCTTTCTCGCTCTTTCCCTTACTTAGTTCAGCACGAGTTTCGTTCAGCACCTCCTCATATTTCTTTGCTAACGAAACATACTTGTCCAGGACGGACTGTTCACCTTGCGCGGTCTCGGTGGGGAGAGGCTCCACAGTTTGTGCCAGTGCATCTGCGGGCGATGCAACGATCTCACCAGCCTCCACGAAACCTGGTGGCGACTTTTGAACTGCAACAAAGTGAACGAAATTCATCTCAATTTCCAGATCACGGTAGGCTTAAAAAGGTAAAGAAAAGTCACTTTTTGTAATCATCGCGGCAATTTGGCGACTATCCACCACAGGCCGCCTCACGCGCTCCGGATCAAAAGTGATCAAATGTTGCTTCCACCTTCGATAAACTTTCGCCTTCTGCCTGACAATTGATTTACTGGAAGCAACTATGTCCTCGGTCTCCGTAATAATTTTTATCGGCCGCGACTTTCGGGATGGAGACTTATAAAGCCATCGATGTTGAAACCGCCGGGGCAGCAGCTGCAGTTTGCCTAACCGCATCAACTCCGCCGCAGTTCGCAGGTCTTCAGCCCGCATGTCCGCTTCCAGCCTTTCAGAGACCGCCTCGACCTTGGCTTGCATGATAGCGAGTTGCTCTTTTGCCGTCTTCTCCCTTTTATCATCTGCAAGAGAGGGGGCAGGGTCGGCAACTTTCTCTCCCACTATCTCAACATCACACTGCAACACCTTAAGCAGATATTGATTTATGTCAGCAAGCCGCTCGTTGTCAACATTGTCGAGTATTTCAGTGGTAGACAAGATGACCGTTGATAAGGAGTCGTCCCCTGAGATAGTTGCATCTGGTGTGACCAAGCTCGCATCGGGAACATCTTTATCTCGCGGTCTGTGCTGCAAGCTCGCAGAACCTGTCCGCACAGAGACATTCTTCTCTTTCTGAGCCCGCAGCTTCTTTTCCACTCGCTCGACAACAGAAGACTTATCCCTCTTCCTTTTCTTCTCAGGGCCCTTTTTCTCTAAGGACAACATAACCTGTTGAGAGTCCAGCAGATTCGCGTGGATCGCATCCTGATTGGTGTCTGCTACGCTCAAAGAATTCACTGGTTCCGCAGCTTGCTCTTCAGCCGGCTTCTCCACTTGCTTATCTTCCCCGAACTTTTATGTTCGCTTTTCAGCCTCCAGATCAGCAATCCGCATCTCCTCAGTATGCGGCTGTCTAAATCCCGGTGATGAGACCTCCTTCTTAGCATCTATCTGCAGCATGTGTTTCCCAGACGTAGAGATGATTATGGCCATAGCCCCCTGAGTTCGTAGGGTTCTGATCAGAAATCCGTAACGAATCAGAGATCCTATCCGCACTCTGGGATGGCAGGTCCTGAGCAAGGGAAGCTTCTGACCGCTCGTGCTTTGGCTCCTTATTTTTGCGGGCTGAGTCAGTGGTTGAATTTTCCTTTTGCGAACTCTCCCCAACGTGGCGGACGGCTGTCTCGCTCCGTTGATCTGCTTTCGTAATCCGTGTGTTCGCCTTAGATTTATCGGTCTTGGAGGCAAGGTTGCCAAAGAAAGATCCGAGTCTCGCCATGCCGAACTGGAGAGTGCAGACCGCAAGTGGTGAGTATCGGCCCGTTGCACAGACAGTTCTAGCAGAATGCAGTTCTTCCAACCGTATTTATAGACCAGGCGACATTTATGATAGTTGCGGACTCGGCGGTTAAGGGAACATTTTCGAAATTTTCCAAAACAAGAAAATGTGCGGGGATTATGTTAACCCCAGAATCCGCAACATGCCCAGCGAGACTTCTCTTTCGGCGGACTCGAGCCCCTCAGTCCGCTCAAGTTGTCAAGGCACCCCAGAGGCGGACTCCAGTTCTCAGTCCGCTGAGGTCGCCCCACCTTGGTCAGTTTCCATACTTTGCGTCACTAGGCGGACTCCAGCATCAGTCCACTCAGGTCGCTCCCCTCCAGCCAAGATTATGCTCCACATGGACAAGGGGATGCCCCAGATCGCAAGCCCAGTCCGCCTATCTCGCGTGGACTGCTTGTCCATTTCTATTTGATTCCCGTTACCGCTGCCCGGCTCTCTTGTACCCCGGGCAGCCGGTTATTTTATCCCTACCCATTTGGGCTAGCCCCCAAATCTATAAATAGGGGGAAGTGGTGCACCCAAGGCACGCTAACTCGAGCCCAAGATCCTACTTGTTAAAGGCTGCGGACTCGAATCTCGAGCTTTGCGGACTCCGACTTGCCTACTGCACAGTTTTCTTTCTGCCTTTTGTAAACCATCGTTTGCAATCAAAGTCAAGCCCGTCGTAAAAGTGGCATTCAGGCTGCGGCGGGCAAAGTCTGGTGTTACCGTGATTCACGGCTCTTCTGTTCTTTTCTCTCTTCCGCTAAGTAGACTACTGCTTCAGTTTGCTTCTTCTTCTTTCCCCAGTGTTCGAATAGTTAGCTGGTGGTGCTCGAGTCCTTTTCGCATTTCGTGCATCAACAACGCTCTTCCACACTCGATGTGTTCGTGTCGAGAATGTCTCGTGGTAGCTGGAGAACCTGCAAGAGAGAAAACGATAAAAGAGGAACTGTGAGTTATCGTTTACTAGCGGTTAAATGAAAAGGAGACAAAAGGGTGCTGCTAATAGCGGCGACATCGGATTTCGCTCGTCGCGGCTAAAACCACTCCTGCGACGGGCTTTTTGGTTGTCATAGATTAATCGATTACAACGGTTACCAAGGAGCACCCGATCGGACAGTAACCCGCTCGACAAAGGATTCGATACCGCTGCCACAGACGGCGAGCTTGAGGATTCGTTTCGCGATGCCTAAAGAGTACTGAGCATGCCTATTTATAGGCTCGGGGTCCTGCTTGAGGGGGCAGGCACTAGAATCACCGGCTGCACGGGGGACAGGAGAACGGGCGGTGGTGACAGGATGCATAGCTAGAGAAGAAAGAGGGCAGGCTTTTAACCGCGCGGCTACGCGGTCTTGCGGACCGGAGATTCTCAGACTGAAAAACGGTTTGCTGATTTCCACGGTCTTGCGGTTACGCGGTCAAGAATCAGACCCTTGACTCATCTTAAGGGGGAAACTGAATGGTGGTCTCCCGAGTAAACATTATCCCCGCACATTTCCGAATGTTGGAGAAATTTGGAAATGTTAGCTTTACCTGCCAGACCAGCGTAGCTTTAAATACGCCTCGAAGCTATAAATACCGCCGGAAGGAGAGAGATCCAGTTATCCCCTGGGAGACAGCATACTTGGACTACGGTTAACACTTTGTTTCTCGCTATGCCGATGAAAAGCTTGTTGGGAGATATGTACAGGAGATCTAGTTCGAATGTGAAGCCACTCGTTCGGGAAAATAAGGTCAAAGTTGCCAGTCCGCCCGACACATTGACTGGGAAAACTGCCACAGCTTCCACATCATTGATTATTCTAGCCAAACAACCGGGCGAGGCGAGCGGTATAGGAGGGACAAAAAAACGACCTGGCTGCCACCCATAAGACCGCCATTACCCCCAACGTCGACATCACTAGCGACACTCCACACAATCATGACGGCGGATTACTTTTTTTGGCCGACACCCTTACTGATATCTGGGAGAAAGCCATGAAGGTCGGTTTGACCGCGGCGGATAAACTGAAACTCGAGTTGGGGATCAGTGGGCCTACTCCGGAGAAACGAAAATGCCGATCTGGGCCGATCGTCGAGGAGCGGGTAGAAAGGAAGCTTCGTAAAAAGGGAAAATAGAATAAGAAGTCATCTGTTCTCAAAGTCGTTATGGCCCCGCTAACCACCATTTCTGAGGAGGGCGAGATATCTGTTGACTCACAAAAGGAGATCGAACAGCCGTTAGAGGTAACCGCGATGGCCATGCTAGAGAAATTTCTTATCGCGGATGAAGACTCTATGGAACCTGATCTCCCTGTTAACGCCGGTTATTTGCAGGGGATGGAGGGGATTACTAACAGTATGGCCGTAACAAGTGGTGCGAATCTCAGAACCGAATCCCTCGCCGAGCTTTGTAAAGAGCCTTCCGTCGAAGAAGCTCTTCTCGCCGCTGGCCTTGCCCATGACGATAAGACCGACTTGGACATGTCCGAGCGAGTAGAAGAAAATGAGACCGCTTGGCCAGGTAAGTTGTTGTCCGCTTCGAGAAGAGAAAATCTCGCAAAGAAGATACTGCGGAGAAAACGTCCAGTCCGCCTAATCTCTGAAGGTAGGGAAATCCCGATGACCAAGGAGATATATGAGGCGGGAAGAACCAAGTCCACGTGACTTTGGAAAGCCCAGCTAAGGAAGACTGATCAGGAGAACGCGCGACGACCAATATTCTCTGACCGTGAGTTATCGAAAGCGAGAGAAAGACTTGAATTTGAGCCATTGCCTCACAGTATCGTCCCCTTAGTGTCTGTCTTATCAATCGATGATCCTTCTTTTAACCGCTTATTGTGTTGCTGTTTCAGTGGCAATTGGTGCGGGCTCGGCGATTATCCTTGTGAACAGTCCACCTCCACCTGAAGAGGGACAGAGGTCTCCTGGTGAACTTAGTCGTAAGATCGCGCGGTTAGAGGAAAAGCTTCAATCTGCAGAGGAGGAGAAAGATGCGCTAAAACTGACAGTGGAGAATTTTGCGGGAGAGGTGAACTCGGCCCGTAAAGAAGCCGTCGCGGATTTGGAGGAGGCCAGAGTTGCCCGAGAAGAGACAAGATGCGGGAAGGCGCAGCTGATCGCGCAAGCCGCAGTGCACGAGAAGGAGTTGAGAGATCGATATCAATGACAAAAATGACTATTGGACGATGTGGCCACTATCGAAACCAGTGCCATCAGGCAGAGAATGAAGTGAGACGTCGGCCCGGGACCCACAGGGGTGATGGTATGGTTCGGGATGAGACCTTGTCGATGAATCAAGCAGCTTCAACCACGCGACTTGCTAGACAAGCAGTCTCCACTGAAACGGGGGTATATCTTGGCCTTGTGGGTTGCGACGCTGCAAGGATTCATCGGCACCACCACACTGTGCTTCACCATCTATCCGCTGCGATCTCCACGATTTTGCACGCGGGTGACTTGGTGGCTCATATTGGTGGGGACTTGCCAGACCGCGATGAACTAATAAGCGAAGAGAGAAAGAGGGAAGTGAATGCAAAGGGAAAATAGCCTTGTATATTTATTTGAACTTGATGGCACTGTTCGGTTAAATTTATTCGTAAACTGTTGTTTGAACTTTAAATTTCCCTTGCCATAATATCTTTTAACCGCTCGGCTTCACGTTCCGATGTACCCGCGCGGTTTTTCTACCATATGTCCGATCATTTATGCTTTTCCGATTACAATTTTCTCTATAAATAGTACAGAAGATTCTTCCCTTATAATAAAATTAGAGTTCAATACTTCCACCAGATAAGAAAATTGGTATCCGAGCAATCTAGTGCTTCAACCGTATTTCTCCAGTCAGAATTTAGGAGCTCCTCCTTGACCGAAAGCGAGCTTTTGCAATTTGTACACAAGCATATGCATGATGATTCAATAGTTGCGCGGTTACCTTCAGCGGCGGAGCGGTTAAATTCGGGTTGAAATAACATTGCTGTCATACCTATTGATCACTTTGAACATGGCTTTTCTTTCCCCCCGTTCATCGAGCTGATAGAAATTATGGACTTTTGCAGAGTCGTCCTCAGTAAGCTCCCCCCGAACACAATTGGTGCCATAATGAGCTTTCTGATCTATCTGCGTTTGGAGCGGGTAAAATTCACTATGAACCTCTTCAGAAACTGTTTCGTGGCCCGATCGATCTGGGCGAGTAAAAAGGAAAACAAACTTTTTCGCGGCATTATTTACTTCGGCTGCAAGGGTTTGAAGGTAGTAAATCTCCCTAGCAAGGTTACGGACTAGTCGACTAGATATCTGGTCTTTGCAGGTAACCTCAGAGTTCTCCCCCTAAGTCCGTAAGCCCGCGCGGCTAACATCTTTAGAAGGATAGAGCTCGGGGGGAAGGAATTAGAAATTGCCAATTTCTACAAGAAGGAGCGGTTGGATATCACCTATTATTTGCCACTGCGGGTAGTCGCGGCCGATTACGATACGACCAATTGTAAGCGTTCTGCTGCTTTAAGAAGTTTGTATTCGTCGCATTCTGTTAACACCTTTCCTTTACAGTTCAGCTAGAGGTTCCGGAGGGCAAGCCGATCTCACCAGAAGGTCCGGTGCTGACTCAAAGTGAGCTGCGTAAATAGAGGGAAGCTAACCGTATCGAGGCCGATGAGCCTGCTGTGAGTGAAATTCCAGCCATTCCTTCCGTGCCGGATTGGATCGAGAAGCCCCTGATGGATCTCTATGGTAAGGAGGCCATGCGATTTCATCGGAGTGGGGAACATATCTCAGTTTCCACTTCTCTTCCTCCCTGGTCAAGCTCCAAACTTACTCGTCATGCCCGAGCGGCTGGCTTTGCCCTATATGGGAAGAAAAGCATGGACGAGATGAAATCAGTGCCAACCGCACGACTACCCACCTTAGCTGCTCAAGCTCGGGCGAGAAGCTTCACCCTCAATCATTTCATGGGTAAAGCCCTGACCGAGGTTACTGGCGTAGCCGAGAAGCTAAAGGCAAGGTTGGAGGAGTTAGAAGAAGAAAATGAAGCTTTGAAGGCGGATAACAAAAAGCCGAGGGAGAGCGTCGAGGTAACAAGAACCTTACTCGTTGTTTCTAATCTGGCTGGTCTCAAATTCTAACTAAATTTTATATTTCTTCTAATCTTACAATGAATGTATAACCGGGAGAACCTGACTTTCTTGCACGAAATCATCTCCCATTTGCGGGAAGGAGGAGAGGACATTCTTTACATCCTCAAGGAGAGAGGTTCCTTGGTACCGGAGGAACAAAAACTTACATTCGACGACCTCTTTCCCTACTTCAAAACACTGGAAGCCGAGCGGGATAATGCAGCCAGTGCGGCTAAGATAGTTGAATCAACTCCCGCTCCTGAGGCTGAGGCCGATACTCGTGATGGTGAAGAGAACGACGCCGAAGAAGTTACCGAGTAAGATTCTGGGGATAGCGGATAATCCGATTCTTCATAATCTTTCGGATCGAGCGAGTCTTGGAGTGCTTCAAGTTCGTCTAGCTCTGGACGAGATCGCCAGAAGAAGAAAGCCAAGATATAAATAGGATATATCTATTTTCTCTTTTCAGACCGAGCAGATTATATTTTTGTAAACCGCGCGGTATATGTATAATGGCCTTTTCTATGAATGACTGTCATAATTTTTCATGCTGTGTGATGTCGTGTGGTTGAATGGTTTTTATTTTATCGATTAATTAACGCATTGAAATGAAGATTTCGCAACTTGATCCTGCACCGAATTCCGCGTGACGGGTTTGCGGCTCGTACCTTTTTTGTCCGTTCGATTATGATTTTGACAAGAAAACCAGTACAGAATTCCATATAACAATCTGGCGAATTGAAATTTTATATCCGCGCGATTACATGCAGATTAGAAAAAATAGTACAGAATTCCATATAACAATCTGGCGACTTGAAACTTTATATCCGCGCGATTACATGCAGATTAGAAAAAATAGTACAGAATTCCATATAACAATCTGGCGACTTGAAACTTTATATCCGCGCGATTATATGCAGATTAGAAAAAATAGTACAGAATTCCATATAACAATCTGGCGACTTGAAACTTTATATCCGCGCGATTACAAGATAATTATTTACTGGTCGGGCTAGAGGTGGTGACTTATTCGCTTCTTTTTGTCGACTCACCCGCTTGTCTTGACAATTTTTCTCCGAGAGACTGGCTTGACCGCTGATCCGACAGTGAATAGAAGCTCCGAAAGACTCGCCCTGCGATCAACCCGGTTTCATCTTGCTATGCTGTTATGCGACAAAAACTGAGTTTAGAAAAAATAAAGGAGGTGTGCCCGATTACCACGACCTAGATTGATCAACAAGGATGAGGCCTGTGGGTGCTGAGACCGCACCATCTCATCTCAAGTAAGATCAATAAAACCGTAATAATATCCCTTATGATGCATGGTAGAGCGAAGCACCCACCCTGACCCTCCTAAAATGCAGAGGTGGTGTGCTAGGTGCCAGCCAGGATCCGACGCCTAGAAGCCCTCCGCACGAGAATCTGCAATCTCCCACTATACGGTGCGAAAACTCCCCGCTACACGTGGTCTTGGCGGTGTTATGCTAATGACAACGACTCTCGTGGGGGATCGAGCTGGACTCGTCGGTGTTACCCCGCGCTTAACATTTCCTAGCTTCGAGTCTTGAGATTAAGTACCACACGATTTGTCCTAAGAATAAAACCTCTTAAAGTCATCGCCGCTCCAGGTATGAGTGATGTCCTCCCCTTCATATGTTTCTAGATTGTATGCCCCCTTTTTAGAACTTCTATAAAGGGCTCAATCCAATTGGGATTCAATTTTCCGACCGGGTTATTTCTTGCTGCAGCATCCACTTTCTTCAAAACTAAGTCTCCTACCTTAAATTGTTTGACCCTAACTTTCTGATCGAAATATCGATCCACCCTCCTTTTTACTTCCTCTGTCCTGATGGTAGCCTCATCTCAAAGTTCCTCGATTTTATCCAGGCGGTATCTCATCTTTTCATCATTAATTTCAAGCCAGTCTTCCCAGTTTTGCCTAGCCAGTAAGACCCTGGGCGATGATACTTCGAATTCTATTGGTATGAGGGCCTCTGATCAATGTGAGAGCTTGAATGGAGTCTCTCCTGTGGAGATGGAAGGTGTAGTCCTTAGGGCCCATAATTCTGAGGGGAGTTGATTAGCCCAACTGCTCTTCAAACTCTGAACTCTTTTCTTGAGCAAGTTCAGAATTCGTTTATTGTCCGCTTCTACTTGGCCGTTGCTCCGGGGATGATGCACTGAGGAAAATCGAAGGTCAGTTCTCGCCTTCTTGCAAAAATCAACCATTTCTGCATTATTGAACTGAAGTCCGTTATCTGTGATTATCGCCATGTGGACTCCGTGCCTACAAATTATATCACCCCAAATAAAATTTTTGACTACTTGAGCTGTAGTCCTCGCTAGCGCATTGGCCTCAATCCACTTAGTGAAGTAGTCAATCATAACCAAGAAGAAGCGGCGTTGACTACTCGCCATTGGAAATGGCACGATGAGGTCCATCCCCAAAATTCCAAACGACCATGGTGCCGTGATCGAGCAAAGTTGTCAAGTGGGCTGGAGTTAAAGTTGAGCAAATTTCTGGCACTGAACACATTTCTTGGCATACATCTCTGCGTCTTTCCTCATTGTCGGCCAAAAATACCCCTGACGTAAGATTTGTTGTTCTAAGGTTCTGGATCCAGAATGGCTACCACATTCTCCCGAATTGATGTCTTGAAGAATGGTGGGGACTTCCTCTTCCAAAACACATCTTGCCATGGGTGAGATGAAAGTTCTTCTGCAAAGTATCCCGGAGATCAGGTGGTAATATGCTGCCTTAACCTTGAATCTTCTTCGATCTTTAATAGCAGGGTGATATTCTCCTTTTGATAGGTATAGAATGAATGGATCTACCCAGGAGCAATGCTGGACAACTTGCATTGCCTCCCCTTCTTCGACCGATGGCTGAAAAAGCTCGGATGTTACTTCCCCCGTAGTAATGCCGAATTATTATAAGGCATCGACTTCTTCATTTCTGATCCTAGGGATGCGTTCAATAACAAAGCTTTTGAATCTCCCAATTTCTGCTTTCAGCAGCACGAGATATTGTTTAAGAATTGGTTCTCGGGTTTCGAAGTTCCCGAGCACTTGCGATGCCATTACTAAGGAATTTGTTTTGACGTGGGCATGATCGATGCCGAGCTCTTTTGCAAATCTTAACCCTGCAAGAACTGCTTCATATTCGGCCTGATTGTTAGTAACCGGGAAAAAGAACTTCACCGCATTCTTTATTTTGACTCCGTTTGGATATATGAGGACTATCCCTGCTCCTGACGAATTCTTTCCAGAGGCTCCATCGACATAAATGATCCAAGCGGATGGAAAATTTTCTTTCTGAGCAAAACTTTGCTCCGTGGTTTCTACCATGAAATCTGCCAAAACCTGAGCTTTTATTGTTGTTCGTGGTACGTATGTGATTTCGAACTCACTTAGCTCAATCGCCCATTTAGCGAGTCTTCCTGAATGTTCTGGCCTTTCCAATATCCCTTTTAGGGGATGATCCACCACAACTTGGATCGAATGTGCCTTGAAATATTGACGGAGTCGACGCGCAGAGATGAGTAAGGCCAAAGCCAGCTTTTCGAGGATAGGGTATCTTAATTCAGCATTTTTTAGGATATGACTAACATAATATACTGGGAATTGCCTTTTATTTTCCTCCCTGACAAGAACGGAGCTAACCGCCTCGGGTCCCACTCCCAAATAGATATATAATGGTTCTCATGGGCGAGGACTTTGTAACAATGGAGTCGTTGTTAACTGTCTTTTGAGTTGTTTGAAAGCCTCATCGCATTCATTAGTCCATTCAAACTTTGAGGCCCCCCGAAGAGTCTTAAAGAAGGGAGCGCTCTTATCTCCTACCCTGGAGATGAAGCGGCTAAGAACTGCTAGCCTTCCTCCTAGCTGTTGGACCTCCTTTGGGGAGCGAGGAGGTGTCATACCCAGGAAAGCTTTTATCTTATCAGTACTTGGTGCCAACCCTTCAGGGGTAAGGAGGTGACCAAGGAACTTCCCTTGGCTGGCCCCAAAAACACACTTTAACGGGTTTAGCCTCATCCTAAATTTCCGTAGGGTTACAAAGGTTTCTGCTAGATCTTCTAAATGCGCCGAAAAGGATTTACTTTTTATGAGGAGATCGTCAACATAGACATCTTAGTTTCTTCCCTTTTGGTCTTTGAAAACGGAATCCATCATGCGTTGATAAGTAACTCCTGCATTTTTAAGCCCAAAAGACATCACTAGATAGCAAAAACACCCTTCATTTGTGATAAAAGACGTGTGTGGTATGTCGGGTTTGTGCATCTTAATCTGGTGATAGACAGAGAACGCATCTAAAAAGCTCATAACAGAATAACCAACCGCAGAATCTACAAAAGCATCTATTCGAGGCAGGGGATAGAAATCTTTGGGGCACGCTTTATTGAGTTTTGTGAAATCTACGCACATCCTCCATTTCCCCCCCCCCCGGTTTTGGCACCATTACAACATTCAATATCCAGGCAGGATATTGTATTTCTTGAACAAATTTAGCCTTTACCAGCTTGGTGACCTCTTCCCGGATTGGACTGGCCAGTTTTGTTGCGACGTCTCTCTTCTTTTGCTGTACAGGCTTATACTTCGGGTCGATATTGAGATGATGGCACGCTACGTCTGGATCCACTCTGGGCATATCTTAGGGAGACCACGTGAAGATGTCGAGGTTCTTCAGGAGACAGGAGATTAGTTCAATTTTCTCCTCTTTTGATAACTCCACATTAATGGAGAGCTTTTTCTCCTCTCCCTCAGCGATGGGCACCTTCTCGATAGGTTGAGCAGCCTCCAGATGGAGTCCTTCCTTCGCATTATCTTTGGGTTCTCCAAGCTCAATTACCGTTACTTCCGGAGGGGTTACCTGTTCAATCACGTTAACCGTTTTCACATAACATTCTCAGGCCACCCGATGGTTACTCCTGTTCCGATACTGTTTTCCTTGAGCAGAGAATTTGATAGCCAGATGGTAAGTCGACCCAATTGCCTGATACTCGTTTAGTAGAGGCCTTCCAAAAATTGCATGATAGATGCTTGCCACGTCGATTACCACGAACTGGATCATCTTGGTGATTCCCCCCAGAGTCATTAGTAGCGAAATGTTTCCTTCTGCTTCCTTCCCCTCTCCTGAGAAGCCGTAGAGTGGCCCCTCGGTAGAAGACAATGACTTCCCGGTCTTTAGGGCCTCGAACGTCTTCTTGAACAAGAGATTCACCGAGCTTCTCGTATCTATAAGAATCTTGTCTACTATGAAGTTTTCGATGACGGATTGGATAACAACCGCATCGTTGAATGGGTTGGCGACGGATGAGAAGTCATCTGGACCAAAAGTAACGAGTTCTCTCGTTGGAGCCGAGGAAGACGTCAAAGCCACCTCCTGCTTACACAACTTTGAAATGGAAGATTTTCGGATTGATTCGAGGCCTCCCCCTCCGTGGATGCAGAAAATCCGCCCGAGGGTTCCATCATCATGAACATCCACACAATCATTCGGGTAATGCATATTACCTAGGCTGCCAACGTCAGCGATGTCCTCACATTCCTGGAACACCTCAGCCACCTCTTTTCCCTTTGAGGTGTTTGAATTGACGGGAGCCTCTTTACAGAAAAGGTCTGACATTTTTCCTTCTGAAACCAGTCTTCTTACCAAAAAGTGAAGGGCCCGACAATGCTCTGTAGGATGCCCCTCTTCTTTGTGAAATTCGCAGAAATTCTTAGAGTTGGGGGGTCTTACCTCTCCCCGGGGTTTGGCCTTTCTGAAATCTTTTCTTTGCAGGACCTCAGCGACTTCCTCCCAAGTCATGTTCGTAACGTAAGGCTCTCCGTGATGACTAATAGGAAGGACTTGTGGGACTACCGGAATAGGAGCAGTGTTCAATGGCAGCATTCGCTCTCGGAACTGCTGATGGTTGAGGAATGGCCTCTTATGATGAAAGTTTCTACCCCTTTGAGGTGAGGACTGATGATCATGACGGGAAGGTTTTGGAATGTGGCGCGCCGTAAAAGAATTCCCTGAGCCGCCACCACCTGCCATAGAGGTTAGAGTAGAAATATAGGTTGGGTTAGCACGTTCTCCTTCATTGAACTTGTTTGCGAGTGCGATTAGGGCTTGATAAGTTGTCGGAGCCTTTGTCGTGGCTTTTAATTTTAATGGGCCTTCCTGGAGGCCGTTGATTAGGGCGACCTTGTAATAATCTGGGTTTACATTCTCTACTTCAAGAATTTCCCTTTGAAAACGATCTACAAATCGTGCCACGCTTTCGCCCTCCCTCTGTATAATTTTGAAAAGAGCTGCAGGACCACATTTCCTTTTTTTGGAGGTTGAAAACCTCAACAAAATCTCTTGGCAGAGCCCGGCAAAAGAGTTAATTGAGCGAGGACGAAGCTCGTGAGACCACTCTCGAGCCTGCCCATCGAAAGTCGTCACCAGCAACTTACACTTTAGTGTATCCGTCAGGCATCTAAGGGCCACAACATCTTCGAATGCCTTCAGGTGCGTAACCGGATCGTATGCGCCGGTATAAGAAGGTAAACGAGGTTCTCTGAAATTGTTTGGTGCGGGCTCTCGCATTGTCCACGCGACAAACAGAGACGGGTCCTCGATCTCAGCTGGGGTTGAAGGTGGGGCGCGATTAGAATTTGGGAAATCAGCGGGTATGCAAGGCTGGCGGTCTTCTTCGAAGTCTAACCGCCTAGCCGGACCTTCCTGAGCGATATCTTGGAATAACCAATGAAGGGATTTAGATCATCTTCCTGGGGCTGCGGTTGCGCGGTGGTCTAACATGGCTGGAAAGCGGGCCGATTGGTCGCGGGGGTCGGAAAGATTACGGGTTCCACGGGTGCTGCGGTTGGATGCATCGACAACCGCTGGTTAAGAGCTGCTAGAGCTTGGCTAATTGCATCAAGGAGTTCGCCGGTTTCCCACCTATCTCGCTCTATCTCCTGGCGAGATTGTTCGAGCGCCCTCCAGAGGGATTCTTCTAAGGAACCCGCGTGGTTAGAATGGAGAGAATGAGAATAGTGAGGGGATCGCCTGTCTGACATATCAAGACCGCTTGGATTCACGGACAACTCGGATCTGAAGGCCGCGTGTTCAATGTTCGTGTCGAGAATGTATCTTGGTCGCTGGAGAACCTGCAAGAGATAAAACGGTAAAAGAGAAACTGCGAGTTGTCGGTTACTAGAAGTTAAATGAAAAGGAGACAAAAGGGTGCCGCTAATAGCGGCAACATCGGAGTTCGCCGTTAATCCATAAATGGATCTCTGCAGCTTGCATATTTTAGTGGCTTCACCTGGAGATATAAAACCCTCAGGTTGTTTCATATACACTTCCTTAAGGAGGTTTCTATTTAGGAAAGTCATTTTGATATCCATCTGCCAGATCTCGTAGTCAGCGATGGTCGTGCGGTCGATGAAATTGTAGTCGACGAGCGTCGAATAGCGAATACGGCCTGAGACACGGGAATGTCCCAGGCTATGTCCTACTCGGGTTGATAGCTGAGTTATGTCGGGGAGAGACACGGCCTGAGCCCAGGCGTGTTTGGGTCCGACACGGGCGTGTCAAATTTGACACGGGCATGTCGAATACCCATGTTGTAACACCCCTATCCTTCACATAGCATATAACAGTAGGTCCGACCGGGGCCCGACGCCATATACTACGGACAGACCGGTTGGTTACGTATTGAAACCAATCAACCAATCACAACGTCCTACACAGCACCTAGCGGAAGCAATTATTAAGTTGCATAATTAAGAACCCAGCTAACATGAATGTCCACTACGCAAATAAAACAGGAATGTTTAATACACGAATAATGGCCTTATAGCCTAACAAGAGTTTGCTTAATAAAAAGTGTCTTCCAAACCTCGGCACGCAGGCCGATCCCATATGAGTACAAAAGGAAAACACTCAAAACTTGGCCTTCGAGGGCCGGCACAGCAACTTGGGCTTTAGCCTGCTATTTACCTCTCGGCTCCGCAGCACCTGCAAGCAACAACGCACCGCACGGTGGTAAACAAAGGCAACAGTCAGCTAAGCTGACTAAATTATAACGATTCCGCCCCTAATCCGGGGCAGCAAAGCTTCTTACCTGCACTTGTTAGCAAAATAAGCAACATAGCGAAATAAGCATCACATCACAGGTGTACGCTCACACGGCCGTACACCCCGTGCTCTTAGGGCACTTACTCGGCGAAGCTAGTTCGAACCCCGTCCGGTCCTCGACTCCACCACCACCCCTAGGGTGGCAATCTTGTGAGCATTTAGTCTTCAACCGCAGCCTTGACTCGATCTCCAAACCTCGGTAAGTCCCACGTAAAACTTTAGGTCGCTTTAACCGAGCAGGTGGAGCGGTTAGGGGTACACAAGGCCGTTGCTCACCCTGCCATTGCCATTTGGCCTTTGATGCGGACGAAGCTTCCCAAGTCCCAAATAACGATCAAACATGGTACATAGCCCCGCTATATACCCGGTTGTCTCCCAGGCCACCGATATGACAAAAATGCATTTTCGTCAATATTTTCGGGCGCACCTCAGGGTAAATCCCCCAGATTCCCTGATGCATTCTACCGCATAGCAACCCAAAAACAAACAAAACGCTCGGAGTCTTATCCGGCCAACAATGCATAGCAAATCATCACCGATCCGGACCAACACGTCCGGGTAGGCTTCACACATCATGCCTATGTCCGTACTACGATTCCGGACTCTAACAAGGGGGGAATTTACATATAATCCCCAAGGAATACCGCAATCTCGCCGCTCACTCGCGGGAGAAGGGTTTTCCCATGCAAAAGAAGAAGAGCTTCACATGCTCAACAAGAGAATCGTTACCCTTGCACTTTTCCTCGGCGGCATGACGATCTAGTCGGATGGAAAGCACCGTATCGGCCTCGCCATCGCGGATCCGGACTCGGATCGTGATTTGGAGCTCCGAAGCTCCGCCGGTGACCGGATCTTTTGTATTCTTCCTCCTCCTAGCTCTCCCTTCTCTCTAGATCTTAAAGAGATAAAGCCCAAGTGAAATGAGGGCTTCTAAACACTATTCCCCGGATAAAACATACCAGCAACAGCCCCGAGCCATCGGATCCCAAATAGAGAAATCAAATGGCTGCGATTCAGCCAAATTTTACAAAATCTGGGCCGAACACAGCCTGCGACACGCCCATGTCCAGGGCCATGTCGCCCATTCGCCGTCTCGACCTACGCGATAACCAGCACACGGCATTCGACACGACCTACGACACGCCCGTGTCGCATTCGACACGGCCGTGTCACGATCCGTGTCACGCCCCGTGTGCAACTGCCAACACTTGTTTCCTGAGGAAGACACGGCCGTCGACACGGCACCCGACACGCCCGTGTCTGTGTCCGTGTCATGGCCCATGTGCATTACTCAGAAAACTCCCTAGCTTGACACGCCCTGGTACACGCCCGTGTCCCAGGCCGTGTGCCTCAACTCGACGATCGCCGATCGTCAAAACGTCGACCACATGACCCGTGGCCGAACACGCCCGTGACACGCCTGTGTCACGCCCGTGACACCTGCTCCAAAACCAAGACTTGGCTTAAAACGTCACCCGTCCCTCTTTTGAGTTTCGGGGTGTTACAACTCTTGCCCCCCCTTAAAATAATTTCGTCCACGAAATTACTAAAGGAGAGAAAACAGAAACTCTCAGCGGTACCCAGGCGGAACAGCTCTGGGTACACATCCAGCATAGATTGCTCTCATTCCTAAGAGAGCTCCTTGCTATCGCAATTGCCCTATCGGACCACGACTATCTTGATCTCCTTGAGACAAAGTCGCTCGACTTCACGGTCTCCATAACGAACAGGTTTGACCCTAGACGTCAACCTTTTGTCCACCAAAACTTGATCACTCACGATCAAGTTCGAAGGCTCTTGCGCCGCCTCACCAAACCGCTCTAGAAATCTCAAGTGGTCCAAGGTATACCGGGCTCAGCTTCCCCAAGCTTCGCTCCCGTGAAATACTCTTGAATGACTATAACTTCCTATACGTCATCCGATAACTCCACATTCCGATATGTGGTGTTAAAGTACTTAGTCTGCCTCCCCTGAGCAATTAGTAACAGTTCTCATATGGTTCGCACCAAAGGGGTAGTGTTTACCATCTCTTGCTTTAAATACAACTTCGTGTCATCCGTTTCTAGCCACGACAATGGCATGCGACAACTTCAACCTTATAGGGCCTCGAAGGGCGCAATTTATATCCTCGCTCGGTAGTTAAAGTTGTACACAAACTTTTCCAAAACAGATGGCCTTCCCACTGCTTCCCAGAGTCCAGAACGCACATGCGAAGCACGTCCTCAAACATCCTGTTGACCCAATCGGTCTGCTCATCCGTCCGGGGATGCAAGACTGGGCTAAACTATAACTTAGTCTCCAACACTTTCTGTAACCACCTCCAATCATTGGACATAGAACGCCCACCTCGATTGCTCACGATGTTGCGGGGCACACCGTGCAGTCTAACTATGTTATCCAAAAACATTTGCCAGCTACTCCGCCAAATTATCCTTCCTATGCGGAATGAAGTGCGACACTAGAGTAAACACAATTACGATCACCCACACGGTGTCGCTACCCCACTGTGACTTTGGCAAACCATGCACACAGTCTAGTCGAACTTCTATTCCGAACTAGGCAAGGATTCAAGAATCCCCCGGCACTTGGCACTCTGCCTTCACTAAGGCGCAAGGCTGACACTTAGCCAAAAACAACGCTACGACTCTCTTGATCCCCGGCCACCAAAGCAATTTCTTCAGATAACGGCACAACTTCGTGCTTCCTAAGTTTATTGAGTACTTGGTATAACATACCATAACTCCACCCATCAATTGCCCACGCTTGGTCCGCACAAACGGTTGTCTTTCCTTGGTATCCCACCTACAACCGTCGATTTTGGATTTTGACCCACCGAGCCGCACCAATGATTTCCTTCATGCAGCTACAAGAAACAATAGTCTGCCAACTACGATCAGCCAGGTCATACTGGACTTTCGACCAGTTCAAATACGCTTTGACGCTAGTCTGCTTGTCAATGCAAGAGATAGCTAACATATCCAACTCCCGGGTCAAACCCTCAACATGAACCTACAACTAGTTGGCTTGGGAGGAAGCCCTGCGTCTCAACGCATCCGCAACTACATTGCCTTACAATGAGCACACAATAACTTTCGAACGTATAGTCCCCCAGGAAATCCAACCATTTTTGCTGCCTTAATTTCAGATCCTTTCGATCCAACCAATGTATCAGGCTCTTATGATCGGTAAAGACACCGACTTTTGCACCATACACATAAAGCCTCCCTAGTTTTTGTGCAAAACACACGGCCACAAACTCCAGATAACGGACTGGACAATTCCCCTCGTGCTCTTTCAACTAATGCAAGCCATAAGCAACAACATTACCATGCAGCAGCAGCACACAGTCCAATCCACTGCCTAAGGCAGTGTCGTAGATCTCACAGCTTTTGGTTCCACTCGACGAACTTAATACTGGCGCTGTGGGTTACAAACTCTTTAACCCTTCATAGCTTTGGCGCACTCGCGCATCTAAGAAATCCTTTTAAGCTTTTCCTTGACAACATTGCGAGGGGTAAATCTATCCGCGAGAAGTCCTATACGAAGCGCCTGTGGTAGCCACAACGCTGGACCCACACACTCTCACTCTACCAACTATAGGACCGAGGAGCGCTACGAGGATAACCCAAGACTTGTTTTCGGAGAACTTGGTATATACATGGTTCCTCTTTAGCGTCCACAGAACCAAAAGTAGATATTCAGAAGCGATACCCTTCACATTACAATTACCCCCAATGTGTCGTCGATGAAGACGATCACAAAATGGACTAGGTACTCCATGAACGTTCCGTTCATCCGGTCTATGAACACTGATTGCGTATTTGACTGCCAAGAAGGCACGATCGTAGACTCGGATTGCTCATTCCTCGTGCTCAACGCCATCTTTGCGATATCACTTACCCTTATTCTCAGTTGAGGGTAACTGGACTTATGATCCACTATTGAGTCCACCGAAGACCCGACTAATTGATCAAAAGATCATCGATCATTTGGATCGAGTACTTGTAATATTTCTGCAAAACTTATACAACTCTCTGCAACAGATACACAATTGCAAGCTCCCGTCCTTCTTTTGGTAAAAAGGACTGGTGCACTCCAAGGAGACGAGCTTGGACGCACATACCCTTGCTCCAACAACTTTTCTAATTGAACCTTTGACTTCGCCATCACCTTAGACATCAATCTATAAGGAGAGCGTGACACAGGTTTGACACCTGACACCACTGAATCGTGAAATCGATCTCTCGCTACGGTGGGGCTCCAGGGGGATTGCTCGGGAACACATCGAGATACTCACAAACCACTAGGATATTACCCAGAGTGGACTTAGGCGTTATATCCTCCACTAACGTGAAGAACAGCTCTGCGCCAGCACGAACTGTCTTGACCACCGGGAGGGAGAACGTCAGTGTCCTGCTCGATCCCTTCAGTTCCGCTAACGTTGTCTCCTTCCCAACACCCAGCTAGGCCTCTTTACGGTTGCAAACGATAAAAGCCTTCTGCTCCGAAAGCCAGTCCATACCAAAGATGACGTCAAACTCTACTAACGGCAACAGCGACGCTAGCAAGTTGAATCCTTGACTTTCAATAAGACTCTTACCGCACAGACTGTATCTCCACGCGCACTGGACGACTACTGGGCAATAACCCATCCGGATTGCTCACTTTACCATCGAAGGGAAGACTCTGATGCGCGATACAGATTCTTCAGATAACAGGAATGCGAAGTTCCCGTATCGAAACTATGCTCTCTCCGGATTACCAAGATTCCAAAATAAAGCCTAGAACTTCCAGTTCTAAGTTACCACGCATAAGGTATCCGGCATAAGGAACTAGTTTGCTAGCAAGAAGAACCATACCTGACTTCCCGACGGTCGGCCACATGGCCTCCTGCTGGACAAGGATGTTCACTCCCGGTTGGGCTGGAGTAAACAGCGATGCGGTGGATGCCACCGCCTTGCCTTTCTCTATAGATATCTCCCCCGGCTTCTTTTTGGACATTGGGCGTCCACTCCAACAATCCAGGGAATAGTGCCCCGGCTTTCCACAAGCAAAGCATGCATACGGGGTTTGAACTGTAGTCGCTCCGGATGTGCTAGAGGAAGGGACTAGACCCGACCTCCTAGCCTTCTTGTACCACCTACGGTACCCAGATTTTGAGGTTGTCAACTTGACCACCGAATCCTTTGCCATAGCATCTTCGACTGCTCCTGTCAAAACTTTCGTTGTCTTCTGAACATCCACCAAACACTCTCTGGCAAAGTGCCCTTTCTTGCCACAAGAATAACATTTGTAAGTGGTTTGTCTAGTAGATGATTTAGCCTCTTTACTCAACGTTTTCGATAGACAGTCCTTATAGGATCTGTAGGGTTTTGTACCCTATTCACTGGTACTTGGTGAGTTTTCCCCAACTCCACCTCCAAAGCTCTGGCCGATTCCACCAAAGCTCGGAATCTCAATAACTTTGGTCCTAGCAGTAGGATACGCAACTCGCTGCGCAGACCATTATAAAATCTATCAACTATAGATTACTCGATTTCCCATTCAAAGCCTGGGTAGCGCCTTATAATAAGGAATGTCTGCAAATATGCGTCAACTGAATGCGCTCCCTACACCACACTCATGCTCATCTGCTGCTCTAATTTACCTCCAAATGCCCTTTGCTCCAACATACCGCCCGATGTTGGGCCCATCTCAGGGACAAAGGGTTGCAAATTACTCCCATGTTGTGTGTTGGTCACAACGAACACCGCTTCAACCACCCTTCTTATGGTTTCCAAAGACGTAGAGGTCTCAGGAATGTTACTTGGTGCAGCACTTTGCTCAGCAAACGTGTGTTCCAACTGCCATGCTCCACTTCCGGACACCTATAGCCGTTCAAAACACCATAAGTTACTGAACAAAATTGCAAAAAGCAATTATAGGAACACACAGGTTCCTCAAACATGTGTATTTTCATTCCTAAGTGGGCATTCATGGGTTCTTTTCATGTTATAACGATGACGCACACACATGTGCTCACCACCCCTTAAAGTGAATTCGCCCACGAATTCATTTAAGCTTGACCAAAACCAGTAGTCTGAAACCAATTTGTAACACCCCTATCCATCACATAGCATATAACAGTAGGCACGGCCGGGGCCCGATGCCATATACTATGGACAGACCGGTTGGTAACGTATTGAAACCAATCAACCAATCACAACGTCCTACAAATCACCTAGAGGAAGCAATTATTAAGTTGCACAATTAAGAACCCAGCTAATGTGAATGTCCACTACGCAAATAAAATAGGAATGTTTAATACACGAATAACGGCCTTATAGCCTTACAAGAGTTTGCTTAATAATAAGTGTCTTCCAAACCTCGGCACGCAGGCCGGTCACACATGAGTACAAAAGGAAAACACTAAAAACTTGGCCTTCGAGGGCCGGCACAGCAACTTGGGCTTTAGCCCGCTATTTACCTCTCGGCTTCACAGCACCTGCAAGCAACAACCCATCGCACGGTGGTAAACAATGGCAACAGTCAGCTATGCTGAACAAATTATAACGATTCCGCCCCAATTCCGGGGCGGCAAAGCTTTTTCCCTGTACTTGTTAGCAAAACAAGCAACATAGCGAAATAAGCATCACATTACACGTGTACGCTCACACGGCCGTACACCACGTGCTCTCAGGGCACTTACTCGGAGAAGCCAATCCGAACCCCGTCCGGTCCATGACTCCACCACCACCCCTAGGGTGACAATCTTGTGAGCATTTAGTCTTCTCAGCCGCAACCTAGACTCAATCTCCAAACCTTTGTAAGTCCCACGTAAAACTTTAGGTCGCTTTAACCGATCAGGTGGAGCGGTTTGGGGTATACCAGCGTGTTGCTCACCCCGCCATTGCCATTTGGCCTTTGACGCGGACTAAGCTTTCCCAGTCCCAAATAACGATCAAACAAGGTACATAGCCCCGCTATGTACCCGGTTGGCTCCCAGGCCACCGATATGACAGAAATGCATTTCCATCCAGATTTCCGGGTGCACCTCGGGGTTAATCCCCAAGATTCCCTGATGCATTCTACCGCATAGAAACCCGAAAACAAACAAAATGCTCGGAGTCTTCTCCGGCCAACAATGCATAGCAAATCATCACCAATCCGGACCAAAACGTCCGGGTAGGCTTCACACATCATGCTTATGTCCGTACTACGATTCCGGACTCTAACAAGGGGGACTTTACATATCTACCCCAAGGAATACCGCAATCTCGTCGCTCACTCGCGAGAGAAGGGTTTTCCCATGCAAAAGAAGAAGAGCTTCACATGCTCAAGAAGAGAATCGTTACCCTTGCACTTTTCCTCGGCTCCATGATGATCTAGTCAGATGGAGAGCACCGTATCGGCCACGCCTTCGCGGATCCGGACTCGGATCGTGATTTGGAGCTCCGAAGCTCCGCCGGTGACCGGATCTTTGGTCTTCTTCCTCCTCCTAGCTCTCCCTTCTCTCTAGATCTTTGAGAGATAAAGCCCAAGTGAAATGAGGGCTTCTAAACCCTATTCCCCGGATAAAACATACCAGCAACAACCCTGAGCCGTCGGATCCCAAATCAAGAAATCGAACGGCTGCGATTCAGCCCAATTTTACAAAATCTGGGCCGAACACGGCCTGCGACACGCCCGTGTCCAGGGCCATGTCGCCCATTTGCCGTCTCGATCGACACGATAACCAGCACACGACATTCGACACGGCCTCCGACACGCCCGTTTCGCATGCAACACGGCCGTGTCACGACCTGTGTCACGCCCAATGTGCAACTGCAAACACTTGTTTCCCGAGGAGGACACGGCCTGCGACATGGCACCCGACACGCCCGTGTCACATGTGACACGCCCGTTTCTGTGCCTGTGTCATGGCCCATGTGCATGACTCAGAAAACTCCCTAGCGTGACACGCCCTGGGACACGCCCGTGTCCTAGGCCATGTACCTCAACTCGACGATCGCCGATCGTCAAAACGTCGACCACATGATCCGTGGCCGAACACGCCCGTGACACGCCCGTGTCACGCCCGTGACACCTGCTCCAAAACCCAAACTTGTCTTAAAATGTCACCCGTCCCTCTTTTGAGTTTCGGGGTGTTACACGTGTTCTCCTCGGGTTGGTGTTGGACCTGTGTCAATCGAGGAACATGCCCAGCTACACGGGCGTGTCAAGCCCGACACGGGCTTGTCGAGTGCTCGTGTTATTTTCGGGACGCGACGGTTTTGATGGCGAATGAGTTACAAGGCCTTGGACACGGGTGTGTCGCAAGCCATGTTCGGCCTAGGAAGTTTATTTTCAAGGCGAATCGTGGCCGTTCGTTTCCTTATTTTGGGATCTAACAGTTCAGGGCTCTCCATCCTCGGGTTAAGGCTGGGATTGGGGGTTTAAACCCTACTTTTCATTGGCCACTCTCTTTCTAAGTTCTAGAGAGAAGGGAGAGCAAGGAGGAAGAAGGAGGGAAGATCAGGTCGCCTAAGGAGATTCAGAGAGCCAAATCGCAAACCGAGTCCAGATCTACGGAGGCGAGATCATCGCGGTGCTTTTCATCCGTGTAGATTTCCATGGCGTCGAAGAGGAATGCTAGGGTAACGATTCTGTACTTGAGCATTTGAAGCTCTTCTTCTTTGCATAGGGAAAATCCGCTCTCGCGAGTGTGCGGCGAGTTTCCGGTGTTCCTTGGGGTAGATATATTAAGTCCCCCTTGTTTGCATTTAGAGTTCGAAATCAAGAAACGGACATAGGCATGGTGTGTGAAGCCTATCCAGACAAGTTGGTCTGGATCAGTGATGTTTTACTATGCATGTTTAGCCTGAGAAGACTACGTGCCTTTGGTTGTTTTCGGGTTTATACGTGGTAGATTGCAGCAGGGATCCTTGGGGATTAACCCCAAGGCGCACCCGAAAAACTGGGCGGAAACCCATTTCTGCCATCTTGGAGGCCTGGGAGCCAGCTTTGAACATAACTGGGTTATGTGATTGTATAATCGAATTTGGGATCCGGCGAAGCTTGGCCCGCACATATGGCTTTAGGTTGACAGTGCGGTGTGAGCAACGGGCATGTGGAACCGGACCCGGGCTATGTTGTTTGGTGACAGATACCTGAAAAAGGGAATGGCCATTGGCATAGTCGTACGAGCCTTAGGCTTAGGTCGGGAAGACTAATTGCTCACGAGATTTGTCGTCCAAGGAATGGTTGTGAGAACGCAGTTTTGACCGGGTTCACCGAGTTTGTGCCCTGAGAGCACGAGGTGTGTGTCCGTGTGAGCCTGCACCTGTGATGTTGTGTATATTCACTATATTGCTTGTTACGCTAACAAGTGCAGGGAAGGAGCTTTGCAGCCCCGAGTTTGGGGGTGGAATCATTATAATTTGGTCGGCTTTAGCTGACCATTATTCTTGTTTGCCACCGTTGCGGTGAATTGTGCTTGCAGGTGCTGCGGAGCCGAGCGGCAAATAGCGGGCCAAAGCCCAAGTTGTTGAGCTGGCCCTCGAAGGCCTTGTCTGTTTCCTTGTTTAAATCATGTGTGGCCGGCCTGCGAGCCGAAGTTTGTAAGACACTATTTAAATTTGGTGAACTATTGTAAGGCCATAAGGCCAGTACTTTTGTGTATTTTGTAGTTCATTCCTGCTGGGTAATGTTAGTGGACGTTCGTGCTTGTGGATGGGTTCTTTCTTTCGCAACTTAAAATTGCTTCCGTTAGATGCTCTGTGTAGGACGTGTGTATTGGTTGAATGGTTTCATCTAGTAACTTGCCGGTCTGTCCGTGGTATATAGCATCGGGCCCCGGTCGAACCTACTGTTATATACTATGTGACAGATAAGGGTGTTACAAGTCGCCCTTTGAATGTCTGTACGTTCCAATCCTTGTCGGTCTTCATCTTGAAAGCCCACTTTCACCCTATGGGTCGTACACCTTCAGGTGGTTCGTTCCACCAAGGTCAAAGCTTGTTTTGCATATATGGATTCCATTTTAGATTTCATCACCTCAAGCCACTTCTCGGTGTCTGGTCCACTCATACCCTATTGGTAGGTTACAGGCTCATCATCATGATCCATAAGAAACAAATTACCAATTTGAGTCATGAGAAATCCATATCTCTCAGGCTCAAACATTAGTCTATCAGATCTACGTTGGACTTGTGTTTCTTGAGCAGGCTGTCCAGCCATAATAACTTGTAGTCCTTGCTCATGTTCAAATTCCGGTTCATTCACGGTTTGTGGTTCTTGAACTTCTTCAAGTTCTACCCTAGTAGTCTTTCTACTTAAGAACTCTTTCTCAAGAAAGACTCCAGTCCTTTCAACAAACACTTTACCCTCAGATAGTAAGTAGAAATAGTACCCTTTAGTTTCCTTGGGATATCCAATAAGATAACATTTATCTAACTTAAGTTTCAACTTGTTTGGCATTTGACGCCGCACGTATGCCTCATAGCCCCAATTCTTAATGAAAGATATACTAGGATGCTTCCTAGTCCATATCTCATATGGTATCTTCAGAACCATTTTCGTTGGAGCACAATTTAGTGTAGAAGCAACAATTTCTAGAGTAAAACCCCAAACCGAAACAGGAAGAACTGCATTACTCATCATCGACCGCACCATGTCTAGTAGAGTACGAATCCTCTGCTCAGACACACCATTATGCTGCGGTATTCTGGGTGGAGTGAGCTGTGATATAATACCAAAATCTATCAGATGATCACGAAACTTATGACTTAGGTATTTGCCGCCACGATCAGATCGGAGTGTTTTAACATTCTTACCTATCTGGTTCTCTACTTCGTTCAGAAACTCTTTGAACTTTTCAAAGGTTTTGAATTTGCACTTCAAAAGATATACGTATCCGTATCTACTGAAATCATCAGTAAATGTAATAAAGTAGAATTACCCACCTCTAGCTACAGAACTCATGGGTCCGCATACATCACTATGTACTATACCACAGAGATCATCGGCCCTCTCATTGAAAAAAAATGAAAGGGACCTTAGTCATCTTGCCAAACAAATAAGATTCACATCTCTCAAATGATTCATAATCAAATGAGTGTAGTAGTCCATCTTTATGGAGCTTGAATATGCATTTATCATTTATATGGCCCAAGCAATAATGCCAAAGGTACATAAGGTTCGAGTTATTTATTTTTAGTTTTTTAGTATTTTCTATATTATAGATCTGATGGTCTAAGTTCAAAACATATAAACCATTAAACATTTGGGCTATACTATAACAAAAATCATTCTTAAATATAGAACACCACTTGTTCTTAATAATAAAAGAAAATCCAATCATGTCTAAACATGAAATAGATGTAATGTTTCAAGTTATGGAAGGAATATAATAATAATTATAAAGTTCTATTACAAGCCCACTGGGCAAAGAAAAATAGTAAACTCCTACGGCGACAGTAGCAACTCTTGCTCCATTGCCAACATGCAGGTCTACCTTCCCTCTTCTAAACATTCTTCTCCTTCCCAGTTCATGCACATTTATACAAATGTGTGAACTACATCTGGTATCCAATGCCTAGGATGAAGTAGCAGAAATGTTTATCTCTATAACATAACTATCTGAAGTAGAAGTCATACCTCCCTTCATTTTTTACAGACCCACAATATAAGAAGGATAGTTCCTCCTCCAATGACTAGCCTTGCCACAGTGGTGGCATTTCCCTTCTTTCGCTAAGCCTTTCTTCTTCAGTGCTGAAGACTTGGGATCAAGAGATGACTAAGGGCCAACCTTAGTCTTCTTGGCACCCCTCCCTTGCCCTTGCCCTTTATAACGCCCCGAAACTCAAAAGAGTGACGGGTGGCGTTTTGAGCCAAGTCTGGGATTTGGTAGAGGTGATACGGCCTGGAACACGGGCGTGTCCCAGGGGCGTGTCATGCTCGGGTTCGGCACTGGTCGCGTGGTCGACAAGTCAGTCACTCAAAGCCTTTCACTCAACGATCGCTGATTGAGGATGCACGTCCTGAGCCCAGGCGTGTTCGGCTCCGACACAGGCGTGTCAAATTCGACACGGGCATGTCGAATACCCGTGTCCTGCTCGGGTCATTTGGGGAGTTGTGATAAGGAAGCTACATGGCCTGGGACACGGGCGTGTCCAAGGGCGTGTCCAGCCCACGGCGTGTGACACGGGCGTGTCACATGGCCGTATTGTTCTCTGGACGTTTTGGACCTGTAGCGATGGAGGAAAATGCTCATCTACACGAGCGTGTACTGCATAACACGGGCGTGTCAAGCCTGATATGGGCATGTTGAGTGCCATTGTTCTTTTCGGGACGCTCGGCGATGAATGAGTGACACGACCTTGGACACGGGCATGTTGCAAGCCGTGTTTTGCCCAGGAAGTTTATTTTCTGGGCGCATCATGGTCGTTCGTTTCCTTATTTTAGGATCTGATGGTTCAGGCTTTTCCCACCTTAGGGTTAAGGCCAGTTTTGAGGTGACAAACCCTCACTTTTCCTTTGGCTATCTCTTTCTAACTTTTAAAGAGAGGGAAGAGCAAGGAGGAAGAAGGAGGGAAGATCCGGTCGCCGGAGGAGATTCAGAGCGGCAAATCGCAAACCGAGCCCAGATCTGCGGAGGCAAGATCATCGCGGAGCTTTTCATTCGCATAGTTTTCCATGGTGCCGAGGATAAATGCTAGGGTAACAATTCTCATCTTGAGCATGTGAAGCTCTTCTTCTCTTGCATGGGAAAATCCTCTCCCACGAGTGTGCGGTGAGTTTGCGGTATTCCTTGGGCTAGATATGTAAAGTACCCCTTGTTTAGATTCCGGAATCGAAGTACGGGCGTAGGCATGGTGTGTGAAGCCTACCCGGACGTGTTGGTCTGGATCGGTGATGATTTGCTATGCATTGTTATCCGGAGAAGACTCCGTTCCTTTTGTGTATTTCGGGTTTCTATGTGGCACTATATGTGGTGAAGTGTCATACTTTTGCCTTAGTGAAGGCAGAGTGCCAAAAGCCAGGGGTCTCTTGAAATCTTTGCCTGTTCCGGAGTGGAAGTTCGATGACATTTCGATGGACTTTGTGCATGGCTTGCCAAGGTCGCAAAAGGGAAACGACGCCATCTAGGTGATCATAGATCGGTTAACAAATGTGTCGCACTTCATTCCGCATAGGAAGGATGATTAAGTGGAGAAACTGGCGAAGCTGTATGTGGAGAACATAGTCAGACTGAACGGTGTGCCCTGCAGTATCGTGAGCGATAGAGATGGGTATTTTACGTCCAATGACTAGAGGTTGGTACAGCAAATGCTGGGAACTAAGTTGAAGTTTAGCACAGCCTTTCATCCGCAGACGAGTGGGCAGTCCGAGAGGGTCAACAGGACGATTGAGGACATGTTTCGCATGTTCGTTCTGGACTTCGGGAAGTAGTGGGAAGACCATCTGTATTTGGTGGAGTTTGCATACAACAATAGCTACCAAGTGAGTATACAAATGGCATTGAGTGATGCTTACTCACTCAATGCCAAGCAACTGAAAGCTGATAAAGCAAGATTGGCATTGAGTGGAGCTGAATCACTCAACGCCTATAAACAGACTTCATATTCTAAGTAGTTTGGCATTGAGTTAAGGTTACTCACTCAACTCCAAGTGATAGTTAATCTGTCTAAGTGTTTTGGCGTTGAGTGATGCTTACTCACTCAATGCCTATTCTCTGATGCTCGATTTTTGGCTAAGTCCACAGATGCTGACGTCAGCAAAATCGACAAAGTCAAGTAAGGTCAAATCAGACACAGGGAAGCTACACTACACGATAAAACTTGCCGTGAAGCTATTGTACGTCTTCTTCCGTTAAAGTAAGGCGCAACTGGAAGCTTCAGGTGGGGCCCACCGATCTCTAAGAGCCATTGATCGGTGAACTTGAAAAGGAAGAGATAGTTCCAAGACAAAGATACCTTTTAGGGCATACATTATTCAAAAAGGAGAGCAGTCATCTTCATCTTCTTCGCCATTGCTGCATGTGAAAAGCTAGAAGCTCTCCAGCAAGAAAAGTTTAGTTATCTGTGCAAGTCTCCATCTGCCACAGCAGATTCAGAATCAGTTCTGAAGAAAGAAGAACCTTCATCCTTTGGCAGGTTTAGTGAGTTGTTTGAAGACTCAAGATCAAAAGATCTTTAGCCTTGAGCGGCAAGTTTAGAAGTAATCTTTTGAGTTCCTCCAGCAAATCCTTTCCCTACTATAAGGAGAGTTGGAGCAGAAAGTTTTCTGCTCAAGTGGATGACACAGATAAATTTCTGTGTCAAAGTAAATTAAACTATTTCTTTTTATAGGATCCTTCTCGATCTGAGCTGTAGGACCTTTGGGTCTTAGGTAGGGCAAATTGGCCTTAGCTGTAGGAGAGTGCTGCTCTCTGAGATAGGTGAGTTTTACTCACTGATAAGTAGGGTAGTTTTGCATGAACTGTTGGAGATTGTATCTCTCTTAGTTGTAGGAGCAAGCTTGCTGTGAGGTAGGGCTATCCTCTATAGCCAGAGTGGTAGGGATTAAGTTCTTGAGATAGGTAATACTTGTATAACTTAGTGTAGGCCTTTATGGATGATATGTAAGTCTTGGAGGAGACTGAGAGATCCTGAGGGATCTGAGGTGTAACCTCCTTGGAGCATTGGTTTAGAGAAGTTCCTTGACTAACAGGAAGTTAGCAAGGTGGGAGGAGAGTGGATGTACCAATAATTTTGGGGAACCACTATAAAATACATGTGTGCTTTTTATGTTTTCTTTTATTATCTTAATTACATGTGCTAAGGACAAGCTCTATATCACTATAAGAAAAAAGAAACAATCAAGTCATTTAAAAAGACTCTCAAAAGACCTAAGAAGACCTATTCACCCCCCCCCCTTTAGGTTGCTATCTACCTTGAAAGTAAGATCATTCAAGTGATATTAGAGGGAGGTTGCTCAAAAAAGGATTTAACAATCTGAGTGATCCTACAAGGTAGCTGCTGCTAAGTGTTCATGGGATCAGGAGAGAGCTAGAGAGAGCTGAGTTCAATGAAACTCCCCATCTGCAAAAAATAGCAGTTTGGAATATGGAAGGAGAGGGTGATGCTATTCATGGAAGCCTATGATCCAAGAATTTTTACAACTGTTAGGGAGGGACCAGTCATTCCCATAATGATTTCTGCTCTAGATGTCAACATCCAGACACCAAAGACACTCTCTGAAATGACTAAAGATGGGGTCATACTAGCTGGTCTGGACAAGAGAGCACAGAACATCATTGCCAGTGATGTTGATGACTCAACCTTCCTTAACTTAGTTCACTTCCAGACCTCCAAGAAGATGTGGGACACCCTTGTGGTCTACATGGAGGGTACTGATGAGGTAAGAGATGATAGGAAGTCTCTGCTCAACCAAGAGTATGAGGCTTTCATGCAAATCCTGAAGGAGAACATAACTACATGTTATGAAAGATTCTTCAGGAACATAAATGAGTTGAAGACCTATTGAAGGGTCTTTAATAATTATGTAATTAATGACAAGTTTCTCAGATCACTCAATAGAGACTGGGATACTAAGATCTGTGCCATAAGACATATGACCAAGCTTGCTGACACTCCTCCCCAAATATTATTTGGGAAGCTGCTCTCCTATGAGATGCAGCTGGCTGCCAGGAAGGAGGAGGATGCCTCTAACAAATCACTGGCCAAAGAAAAGTCCTCGGCCTTCAAAGCTGAAAGCACAAGAAAAGGAAAGGAAAGGATTCCTTCTCCACCAAGGAGACGAGCTGAGTCAAACAGTTCTGACTCAGAGGCATCAGACAGCAGCATGCCTGATGAAGATTTTGTAGCCTTTTCCAGACAACTCCAAAGGCTAATGAAGAAGAAGAATTGGAAGAAAAGGCCTTCCAATTCCACTCACCACAGAAAAAACCAGTCCAAGACTGACAGGTATGGTTCTAAACATAATAAATATAACTCCTCTAAAGTTATTTGCTACTGTTGCAGCAAGCCTGGGCATGTGATAGCTGACTGCCCAGAGAAGAGGAAGGAGACTGAGGAGAAGAAGTAGCACCAGCACAAAGGAAAGAAGGAAAAGTCCTTCATTGCCAAGAAGGAAAAGAGTTGGACAGACTCATCATCTTCTGAGTCTAAAGAAGAGGAAGCCTATATTGGGCTAGTTGCTGCTACTGTTAAAGATTAATCTATTACAGCAAGATAAGTCAATCATCTAGGGAGGATAGGAATCAAATCCCCTCTGACACTGTCAGACAATGAGTAAGAGGTGGATGAAGATGTCCACAGCTACATAGGGCTGATGGAAATGACTAATGAGGAAGGCAACCAGGATCAGCCTGGTCAGAGCAAGGTACATCTATCACCTGACTCTGCTTATCTATCTGAGTTTGAGACTAGTCCTTGCTCAGAAGCCTCTTCACCCTGTGGTGAAGAAGATTCTTAATCTGAAGGAGATGTCAATCAATTGATTGACAAGTATGGAGAATTTCTAAATGCCTTCAAGAAGGTCAAGAAGTTATATATGAAGCAACCTAAAGAGATCTCATCTCTGAAGCTTGTAGTTGACACGCAGACTGTAACAACAAATCTGCTAGACCAGAAAGCTATGAAAATTAGCCAACTGAAGTCCCTCTTGGACATTCAGGTTGCCTCCATCAAACACAAGAACTGTCTCATCAGGGAGCTTGAAGATAAACTTGATAAGGAGAAAAGAATAGTGGCTAGCTATTCTAAGCCAAGTACTGTCCTCCCCTTGATAGACTCCTTCTCCTCTCAAAAGGGCAAGAAGGGGTTGTGATTCAAGGGAAGCACAAGAGTTGCTCCTTCCAAAAGGAAGGGAAAAGCACCTGTTCCACCTCGGCCTATTGCTTCTAAGCCTCCTATTCTTTTCAGAAAAGTTTTGATACCTTCAAACAGGTTTGACCAAGAAAGTTCTTATGGTCACTGGGAGAGGGGTTGTTCATTTGGAGTGAACAAAGATGTTCACTTTCATGATGAAAGTTTTGGCAGGATGTGTGCAGTCAAGGCTGCAAATAAGAAATTTCAAATGGCCCAATCTGGACTATTTGTCTTTGGTGCTTCTGCACCAGCTCTCAAGAATGTTGCTGCAGCCAAGCATCAAAATCTGATAGTAAAGGTTCTGACTAAGGGCAAGTCTAGGAATCAGGCTGATCTGGGCATATCTGAAGCCATCAGAAGCATGCTTTCTAAAAAGAAGCTAGCTGCTGCTGGCACTCAGGATAGAACAAATCAGCTAGCTATAAGACTTACCTTCAGTCAAAATCGGCTGAAAGAAATCAGAAAAAGGCTGCAGCACATCTTCCTCCTGTCAAGATTGCGGCTCATCAAGCTACAGGGCCTTCTTAGAAAAAAGATATAACATACATGATTGTTGGTGCTGTGGTAAGATAGGGCATTTTGCCATTGACTGCTAGTACAATCCTAATATGGCAAGAGCTAGGGTCAGTCCACCAGTCAGAAATTCTGTTGTTGGACATGTTCAGTTTCATGCTAACACCTAAGGTTAAGTAATTTGTATATTGTAGGATAGTTCAAGGTACAATACCCTTATATGGTACTTGGACAGTGGTTTTTCAGGCACATGACTGGAACAAGGAGCAACTTGAAGGAGTTTGTTGGGGCTTGCGGGTCCGGAATCGCCCCCGCGTTGCGGCGCTATGCGGTAATGGCTTAACTGGCTGCCCCGTGGATCCGCCCGAGGACCTTTGATATAAAGATTAGTATGCGCCTTTGACCTTCAGGCCGGTCTTTTGGTGCAGTTGGTAGCGCTAAATCCTCTCAAGTGGTATCAGAGGGGGTCGCGGGTTCGAAACCCCGGGTCGTTTCCGGGGGGGGGGGGGATTGTTGGGGCTTGCGGGTCCGGAATCGCCCCCGCGTTGCGGCGCTATGCGGTAATGGCTTAACTGGCTGCCCCGTGGATCCGCCCGAGGACCTTTGATATAAAGATTAGTATGCGCCTTTGACCTTCAGGCCGGTCTTTTGGTGCAGTTGGTTGCGCTAAGTCCTCTCAGAGTTTACTCCAATAAAAAATGGACCCAAAGTCATCTTTAGAGGTTCAAATGGAGGTGTAACCATAAGGTATGGTAAGATCACCAATGACGTAGTCACCATCACCAAGGTGGCTTATGTTGAAGGGTTGCAACACAACCTTATAAGCATAAGCCAGCTTTCTGATCTTGGCTATGTAATTGTCTTCCACAAGGATGAGTGCCAAATTAGGAGGTCAAGTGACCAAGAGGTCATCTTGACAGGCATTAGGAGTGGAAATATTTATTTCTTGAACTTTTTATATCTAGACACAGATTCTCCTATCTGTTTGTTTGCAAATGAGAAAGTCTCCTACTGTGTCCAGTGGCAAAAGAGACTAGCCCATTTGAATTACAAGACTATTGGCAAGCTCTTCAGTCAAGAGATAGTTTTAATGGCCCCAATGTGAAGTGCTCTAAGGAGGGAATTTGCTCAGCTTGCCAAAAGGGTAAGAAGACAAAAGTTTCCTTCAAGGGTATTTGGACCAAAGACTCTGTGAAGTACTTATACCTCTTGTACGTTGACCTATTTGGTCCAATGCCAATTCACAGTCTTGGTAGGAAAGTCTACACCCTTTTGGTAGTTGATTACTATTCCAAGTTTACCTGGGTGCTCTTTCTTAAGAAGGAGGATGAAACCCTTGATTTCTTCATGAGGTTTGTCAAGCAATTTAAGAATGAGCTTGGCTATTTTGTGGTCGAAATCAGAAGTGACCATATGAAAAAATTCCAGTCTGATAGAATGACAAAGTTCTATGAAGAGCATGAGATTCAACAAGAATTCTCTTATCCTAGAACACTCCAGCAAAATGGGATAGTTGAGAGGAAAAATAGGACTCTCATAGAGGCTTGTAGAACACTGTTGAGTGACACATCTCTCCCAGAATATTTCTGGGATTAGACAGTAAATATTGCATGTCATGTCCTCAATAGAGCCTCTATCACCAAAGGACACAAGAAGACTCCCTATGAGATCTTGAAGGGTAGAAAACCAAATATGGGCTATCTCAGAATCTTTGGTAGTAAATGCTTTGTGCTTCATAATGGCAAGTCCTATGTGACTAAGTTTGCTGCTAAATCCTATGATGGAATATTTGTTGGGTACATCAATCATAACAAAGCCTGTAGGATCTATAATGTGAAAAGCCAAGTTGTAGAAGAATCAGTTCATGTAGTCTTTGATGAGACTACCATAATTAACCATGGACTACCTAGTTCCTCTTATAGTACTGCAGGTACAAGACACATGATGGACAAGCCAACCATCAAGGAAGCATCACCAGTCATCCAAGATGATATGGATACTCTCGAAGATCTACTTGGCACACTGGGAGTGGATGAAGATCAACAAGAAGATGCCCCTGTTGCTGAAAGAAGACTTCCACCTATAGTCAGACATATGAGAGATCATCCTGCACACCAGATCATTGGTGAGGAAAATCATGGAGTAATGATAAGGAGCAGATGTCAGAATACAGCTATGTATTCAAGCTTTCTTTCCCAAGTAGAGCCCAAGAAGTTTGAAGAGGCCGACATAGACCAGCATTGGATTGGAGCTATGCAGGAGGAACTGAACCAGTTCAAGTGGTGTAGGGTCTGGAAGCTGGTTCCCAGACTTCATGGTCATAATGTCATTGAAGTCAAGTGGATCTACAGAAACAAGCTTGATGAAAATGGCATTATAATTAAGAACAAGGCAAGACTAGTAGCTATGGGGTACATACAAGAAGAAGGGATTGATTTTGATCAAACCTTTGCCCCTGTAGAAAGATTGGAGGCCATCAGGTTATTCCTTGCATATAAAGCACACAAGGGATTCAAGGTCTACAAAATCGATGTAAAGTCAGCCTTCCTAAATGGTGACTTAAAAGAAGAAGTCTATGTTGAGCAACTTTTAGGTTTTGTAGTTCCTAACTCACCTGATTTTGTTTATAGACTTAGGAAAGCTTTACATGGGCTGAAGCAAGCCCCTAGAGTATTGTATGAGACATTGTCTAGTTTCCTCATTGAGAACAAATTCTCAAGGGGGAAAATAGACAAGACCATATTCCTAAGGGAATCTAAGGGTAAGATCATCCTAGTCCAGATCTATGTAGATGACATCATCGTTAGATCTACTGATGACAACCTATGCAAAAAGTTTGCTAAACTCATGTTGGGGAAGTTTGAGATGAGCAGTATGGGTGAACTTAAGTTCTTCTTGGGCCTCCAAGTAAGACAGACTGATGATGGCTTGTCCTTATCCCATTCTAAGTTCACTGTGGAGTTAATCAAGAAATTTGGCATGGAGAATTCCTCCACCATAAGAACTCCCATGGGGTCAAGTATTCTTATACGCAAAGATGAAGCAGGGAAACCTGTTGATGAAACTTTGTATAGAGGGATAATTGGCTCCCTTCTATATCTTACTACAAGTAGGCCAGACATCGTGTATACTACATGTGTTTGTGCTAGGTATCATGCTTGCCCTAAATAATCTCACTACTCTGCAGCTAAGAGAATCTTGAGGTATCTTTTGGGCACTCAAGATCTTGGCCTTTGGTACCGTTGGAATGGGGAGTTTGAACTAACTGGCTATTCAGATGAAGATTTTGTAGATTGCAAAGAGGATAGGAAGAGCACATCTGGCACCTGTCAGTTCTTGTTAGGGAGACTGGTATCTTGGAGCAACAAGAAAAAAATTAGTGTGGCAATATCAACTACAGAGTTAGAGTATATCTCAGCAGGAAGCTGTTGTGCTCAGTTGCTGTGAATCCAACACCAGCTTCAAGACTACAACCTCCAGATAAGTAGAACTCCTTTATTCTGTGATTCTACTAGTGCAATCTCTATTGCTGGGAATCCTGTCTCCCATAGTAGGACTAAGCACATAGAGATTAGATATAATTTCATTAGGGAGCATGTGGAATGTGAAGACATCACCCTTGAGTTTGTCCCAATAGACAAGCAAGTAGCTGACATCTTCACTAAGCCACTAGATGAAGCCAAGTTTAACACCTTCAAATTTGAGTTGGGTATGTTAAACTTAGTATAGCTTCAATTGCTCCTCATCTAGTTGCAAACTATTTGGCTTTATGCAGATAGGATGGTCCTTTAAAGAAATGAAGATTCTCAAATTGAAGGTGAGAAAGTCAAGCAATGCTGCCTAATTGAGGGGGAACAGGTGATAAGATGATCAGTTTATAAGGTGCATCCTACCAGCTATTTTTTGCAATCAAAATGGGGGAGAGGATAAGATGATCAGATGATCAGATAAGCAAGGCAATAGTAATTCAGGGGAAGTAGATGGCAGATGTAGTAATGTATTTTGCAAGCAGGGAAGTGTGGTAACTATATGCAGTAATGTATTCTACAAGCAGGGAAGTGTGGTAACTATAGATCACATCTCAATTATTTAGTTTTCTTTTATTATGTCTTGTGTTGCATGGTTCTGTATATGTCATTGTGTTTTCTTAAGAGTTTTTGACTTCCTCAAATAGGGGGAGATTATTGGGTCCATTGCCCACAATGTCCTGGATTTGAGTGAAGTCAATATTATCAATGATATACACATGTCTGTAGATGACTATGATAGGTCAGGTAACCTAAGTGGCTAAGTCAGGTAAACACTTACCTAAGGTGTGGGATGACAAAAATCTGTCTAAATCCACAGGCGTTGAGTGAAGGAACATCACTCAATGCACGATGACTTATAGCGTTGAGTGTAGCCTATAATGTTTTAGCCTAAGTTGGAATGAGCTAAAATGTGGCTAATTCCACAAGTGTTGAGTGAAGTCAACTCACTCAATGTCATGCTACTAAAGAGAAAGTTGGCTAAGTGGTTTGGCGTTGAGTGATTAAGACACACTCAACGCAAATCAGCAAAAAAGCTGTATGTTGAACTGGTTGAACTAAGTTCAAAGTTCGTCGAACTGAGTTTAGAGTTCGTCGAGCTCAGCTCACCTTTCATCTAACTCAGAAAGGCAATCTATGCCCAGTGATTATTAAATACAGAAAATTGGCTAAGGTAGAAAGCGTTGAGTGAGGCGTGTTCACTCAACGCTCTCAACGCTTAAGTTGTAGAAGAAGCAAAAATTTGGTTAAGGCAAAAAGCGTTGAGTGGAGGTTATTGACTCAACGCTATCAACGCCTAGTGAAGACAAAATTTTGTCTAAGGGGTTTGGCGTTGAGTGATGCTTACTCACTCAACGCCAAGCAGCTAGAAGCTGATAAAGCAAGATTGGCATTGAGTGGAGCTGAATCACTCAATTCCTAGAATCAGACTTCATATTCTAAGTAGTTGGTGTTGAGTGAAGGATACTCACTCAACGCCAAGTGATAGTGAATTTGTCTAAGTATTTTGGCATTGAGTGATGTTAACTCACTCAATGCCTATTCTTTGATGCTTGATTTTGTTTAAGTCCACAGGTGCTAACGTCAACAAAATCGATAAAGTCAACTAATGTTAAATCAGACACGGGGAAGCTACACTACACGACAAAACTTGTCGTGAAGCTACTGTATGTCTTCTTTCGTTAAAGCAAGGCACAACTGGAAGCTGCAGGTGGGGCCCACCAATCTCTAAGAGCCGTTGATCGATGAACTACAAAAGGAAGAGATAGGGCCAAGAGAAAGATAAATTTTCGGGCATACATTATTCATAAAGGAGAGCAGCCATCTTCATCTTATTCGCCATTGTTGCATGTAAAAAGCTTGAAGCTCTCCAGCAAGAAAAGTTCAGTTAGCTGTACAAGTCTCCATCTACCACAGTAGATTCAGAATCTGTTCTGAAGAAAGAAGAACCTTCATCCTTTGGCAGGTTCAGTGAGTTGTTTGAAGACTCAAGATCAAAAGATCTTTAGCCTTCAACAGTAAGTTCAGAAGTTATCTTCAGAGTTCTGCCAGCAAATCCTTTCCCTGCTATGAGGAGAGTTGGTGCAGAAAAGTTTCTGCTCAAGTGGTTAACACAGAGAAATTTCTCTGTGTCAAAGTAAATTAAATTATTTCTTTTTGTAGGATCCTTCTGTATCTGAGCGTAGAACCTTTGGGTCTAAGGTAGGGCAAATTTTCCTGAGCTGTAGGAGAGTGCTGCTCTCTCAGGTAGGTGAGTTTTACTCACTAAGAAGTAGGGATGTTTTGCCTGAACAATAGGAGAGTGTATGTCTATGAGTTATAGGAGTAAGCTTGCTCTGAGATAGGGTTATCCTCTATAGCTTGAGTTGTAGGGCTTAAGTGCCCGAGGTAGGTGATATTTTTATCACTGAGTGTAGGCCTTTGTTGCTGAGGTGTAGTTCTTGGAGGAGACTGAGAGATCCTGAGGGATCTGAGGTGTAAGCTCCTTGGAGCATTGGTTTGGAGAAGTGCCTTGACTAACAGGAAGTTAGCAAGATGGGAGGAGAGTGGATGTACCCATAATTTAGGGGAACCACTATAAAATACTTGTGTGCTTTTCTGTGTTTGCTTTTATTATCTTAATTGTAGGTGCTAAGGACAATATCTAGATCACTATAAGTTGAACGCAAAAAAGAAATAATCAAGTGATTTAAAAGGACTCTCAAAAGATCTAAGCAGACCTATTCACCCCCCCTCTAGGTTGCTATCTACCTTGAAAATAAGATCTTTCAGGTAGAATACCTCAGATCAGTACCCAATCCTTCCTGTAAGCTTTTCCAAAAACGAGACGTAAACCTGGATTCTCGATCTGACATAATACTCACCGGCACTCTGTGTAGCCTGATAACCTCATCCAGGCATAACTCTCTTATTTTATTCATGGAGTAATCAATCTTGAATGGCATGAAGTGGTCATACTTCGTCAGTCTATCTACTATAACCCACACAGAATCATATCCTCGGGGGATCTCGGCAACTAAGTAATGAAGTACATTGAAATACTCTCCCACTTCCAACTTGGAATCTCTAATGGCGTCAACTTGCCGCCAGGACTCCCATGATCAGCCTTAACTCGCTTATAAGTAAATCACTCAGACACAAACATGGATATATCCTTCTTCATACCATACCACCAAACGATCTGCTTCATATCTCAATACATCTTCGTAGAACGAGGGTGGCAGGCAACACTAGAACCATACACCTCATTACACAACTTAACTCAGATATCTTAGACAGCGGGGATGCAGTATCTACCCCGGTACCTCAAAGTACCCTCATCATCGATTGAAAAGTCAGGTAACTCCCCTTTCTCAGTTTTATTGTAGAGGTGCAGTAAATCAGGATCATTCTTTTGATGTAGCCTTGTAAGCGTAATCCATGAAGGCTCTGTTACGTCCAAACTGTTCGACGAGTCGCTACTTCCAACTGATATGAAAGTGAGGAGGGATAGATACAATTACGGAATTGAGATTATAGATATTTGAGAACCCTAAAGCCTAACACAAGTGTTGTGCTCAAAATAAAGCCAACTGAAATTACAATTTCGGCTTGGGTCCTAATCCAGCAACTAGCAATCCTAGTTAAAACTAATCACAGCCACAATGCAATTAATTAATAAACAAGCCAGACGACACAAGAGATTATAGTGGTTCCCCAACAACTTGGGTACGTCCACTCTTCTACCTCCACGGTAGGAATCCACTCAGGTTTTTGATCAGGTGCCCTGCCACCAACAAGATCTGCTGCAGGTAGATCTAGAGACCCTTTAGACTTTTGATCAGGTGTCTAAAAATCAACACAGGTTTTTGATCAGGTGTCCTGCCACCAAGGGTTCACTTTTGAAGGGAGTAAACAACCCTTTTACAGGAGGGGAAAGAGGATAAAAAGTGTCTTCTCTATTTTCACAAAGATTAGAGAAGCACAAGACTCTTCAGAACTTCTGACAGCAAGCTGTCTTGAAGTTCTGAAGGATACAGCTCGAAGAAGACTAGAGATCTGGAATAGTTGTTCTTCTTCAGCTTCCTTCTTCTTCTTCTTCTTCAATATAATCTCTGAGTGTATATCTTCCTTGAATAGGAGCACTCAGGTTGAAGAAGAACGGAAGAGATAATCTTCTCAGTCAGATGTAAATTGCTGAGAGCAGCTATATGCTGTATCTTTTCTCTATACGTTGTACAGGTTGAACTCCTTCACTCTTTTCTCTAAGCTGCTGTATATTGCTGGTAGCTAGCTGAGTTCTTTCTTCAAAAGAACTCTTTAAATAGGAGCAGCAGCAACGACTCTAATTTAGCTTTGACTTTGTCTTTATCCGAAGGCTTGAACCTGGGCTGCAATTATCATAAAGACAAAACAAATCTTGCAGATATATATTCTATAAAGAATAAAGCTTCATAAGAAGCTGCAGTATTAAATCTGATAAAGAATGTTATAAGAGGTCTCATCAGATAACTCTTTAAAGCCAACGGCTATAAAGGACAACTGCAGATAAAGTAATATAGTATGTCAACTAATAAGACAAAAGACATGTCAGAAAGGATTGACTTATGCATAAAGGTATAAGCAAGGATTGCTTTGGGATATATGCATAAGGTCAATAAAATAATCTATAATAAAATATGCTAGATAATATAAGAAATAAATCAAAGAATAAAACGCATATAATATTATATATATGCAGACAGCAGATAGTCGAACGACCTACAACAAACGTCGACCTATCAGACAGATAGTCGACCGACTCAGATAGTCGAACTATCCAGGCAGATAGTCGACCGACTCAGATAGTCGAACTATCCAGGCAGATAGTCGAGCTATCGGGAAGATAGTCGAACTGTCACACAGACAGTCGAGCTATCAAGGCAGAACAGATAGTCGACCTATCAGAATAGATAGTCGAGCTATCAAAGGACAAACAGATAGTCGACCTATACACAGATAGTCGACCTATCCACAACAGACAGATAGTTGAACTATCACACAGATAGTCGAACCATCAAGGACAGACAGATAGTCGAACTATCAACACAGATAGTCGACCAACAAGAAAGACGATCTTCGATCGACTGATCGACGATAGTCGAGCGACGTTCGACTATAGTCGAACCAGAAACTCCTTAGCCAGAATTTCACTGTATAAGAGACTACTCTACAACTAGAGGGAATCTAACATATCAACTACCCTTTGACCATAGATAAATCTTGGGTCAAGAAACTAAAGGAAAGACTTAACTCAAATCCAAACTAGGGTACCAACAATCTCCCCCTATTTGGGTTAAGTCTTTCAAAAACTAAACTACCGGAAATAAATAAAATAAAATTAAACAACCTAATAGAGATCCTAACCCAAATCAGAACCAACAGTTCCAACAATCTCCCCCTATGTTGATGTGGTACCTGTGATTGGAGAAGGCTGAGATGACTTTAAATTTTGATTGAGTCATCCAGCTAACTCTTATAAATAGTACCTGCAGAAAGCCATGGTAGAGATTGCTCTCTCCTTGAAAAAGGGAATACGTTAGCCGAAAAAGATGATATTTGTTCAGCAAATCTAATTAGGATTCTGGATCTGAAAAACAAAATCAGATATCTTCCTTCCTATAGAATTTCTTTTCATTAGACGAGATTCAAACTCAGTGCTATGATCATTGCTGACCAATGCAACTAGAGTAGAGGACTCAATCTGGATGAATATAGAAAAGGATCTATAAGAAATAGAGTTATCTGACAGAGAATTCTTTATACAAAATCCGAACAAAGATATTTGAACAAAATATCAAACAAATATAAGCAGCTTTAAGAAAAGGAAATGTTTCCTAATAAATCTGTTCCAAATGATAGAAGGATTTGAAAATATTCTAAATAATTTATCCTTATGTTTATAAAACAGATTTATGAAAAAGCTGACTGAGTTCTCAGATCTGAACTCATTTTGCTGATTAAAATATTTTGAAAACATTTCTCTGAGAAGTTTTGTTTCCTTCTCAGGTTTTGTTGAACTTTGGCAGCAAGGTTGAAATTCTAAGTTAACTAAACTGAAAACAGAATTTGATAATACCTGAACCTTTTCAGGTTTTGAATTTTCTTCTGTTTGTTGGGCATCTCTATTGCTGCAGGAAGCGTTGATGGTCATTAAGCAAAATTCTTTGGCCCTTGCTTCCTCCTCTTCATCTTCAAATGATGATTCATCATCTGAGACATCCCAAATAATATCTAGGGATGTTGATTCTTCTCCTTCAAATATTCTGTTGAGGCTTCTTTCTGATGTGTCATCCACGGGTTCAGAAGCCATTTGGTGAAGGGAATCCCACATCTCTTTAGCTGTTGAGCATTCAACAACATCCTGAAATAAGTCATCAGATAATGACTGAGCTAGGATATTCATTGCTCTGGCATCAGCTAGCCTGACCCCTTTTGTTGTTGTTGCCGAAGTTGGGAGACCTGTTAAAATAGAAGAGAAAATTTCTTCATCAAAAGAGTTCATATATAATTTGACTCTTGCCTTCCAGATGGTAAACTCAGCTAAGTTGCAAGCTGGAGGTCTGGAGCTAAAATAATCATTGTACTGGGCCATGATAGTGAAAGAGAATATCTATAATCCTTGGTATCTATCAGGATCTTGTGACTCAGGTATTAGCCTGTACAGTCAGTCAACCTCCCTCTGATACCAATTGAAAGTGAGGAGGGATATATACAATTGCGGAATTGAGATTATAGATATTTGAGAACCCTAAAGCCTAACACAAGTGTTGTGCTCAAAATAAAGCCAACTGAAATTACAGTTTCGGCTTGGGTCCTAATCCAGCAACTAGCAATCCTAGTTAAAACTAATCACAGCCACAATGCAATTAATTAATAAACAAGCCAGACGACACAAGAGATTATAGTGGTTCCCCAACAACTTGGGTACGTCCACTCTTCTACCTCCACGGTAGGAATCCACTCAGGTTTTTGATCAGGTGCCCTGCCACCAACAAGATCTGCTGCAGGTAGATCTAGAGACCCTCTAGACTTTTGATCAGGTGTCTAAAAACCAACACAGGTTTTTGATCAGGTGTCCTGCCACCAAGGGTTCACTTTTGAAGGGAGTAAACAACCCTTTTACAGGAGGGGAAAGAGGATAAAAAGTGTCTTCTCTATTTTCACAAAGATTAGATAAGCACAAGACTCTTCAGAACTTCTGACAGCAAGCTGTCTTGAAGTTCTGAAGGATACAGCTCGAAGAAGACTAGAGATCTGGAATAGTTGTTCTTCTTCAGCTTCCTTCTTCTTCTTCTTCTTCAATATAATCTCTGAGTGTATATCTTCCTTGAACAGGAGCACTCAGGTTGAAGAAGAACGGAAGAGATAATCTTCTCAGTCAGATGTAAATTGCTGAGAGCAGCTGTATGCTGTATCTTTTCTCTGTACGTTGTACAGGTTGAACTCCTTCACTCTTTTCTCTGAGCTGCTGTATATTGCTGGTAGCTAGCTGAGTTCTTTCTTCAAAAGAACTCTTTAAATAGGAGCAGCAGCAATAGCTCTAATTTAGCTTTGACTTTGTCTTTATCCGAAGGCTTGAACCTGGGCTGCAATTATCATAAAGACAAAACAAATCTTGCAGATATATATTCTATAAAGAATAAAGCTTCATAAGAAGCTGTAGTATTAAATCTGATAAAGAATGCTATAAAAGGTCTAATCAGATAACTCTTTAAAACCAACGGCTATAAAGGACAGCTGCAGATAAAGTAATATAGTATGTCAACTAATAAGACAAAAGACATGTCAGAAAGGATTGACTTATGCATAAAGGTATAAGCAAGGATTGCTTTGGGATATATGCATAAGGTCAATAAAATAATCTATAATAAAATATGCTAGATAATATAAGAAATAAATCAAAGAATAAAACACATATAATATTATATATATGCAGACAGCAGATAGTCGAACGACCTACAGCAAACGTCGACCTATCAGACAGATAGTCGACCGACTCAGATAGTCGAACTATCCAGGCAGATAGTCGACCGACTCAGATAGTCAAACTATCCAGGCAGATAGTCGAGCTATCGGGAAGATAGTCGAACTGTCACACAGACAGTCGAGCTATCAAGGCGGAACAAATAGTCGACCTATCAGAATAGATAGTCGAGCTATCAAAGGACAAACAGATAGTCGACCTATACACAGATAGTCGACCTATCCACAACAGACAGATAGTTGAACTATCACACAGATAGTCGAACCATCAAGGACAGATAGATAGTCGAACTATCAACACAGATAGTCGACGAACAAGAAAGACGATCGTCGATCGGCTGATCGACGATAGTCGAGCGACGTTCGACTATAGTCGAACCAGAAACTCCTTAGCCAGAATTTCACTGGATAAGAGACTACTCTACAACTAGAGGGAATCTAACCTATCAACTACCCTTTGACCATAGATAAATCTTGGGTCAAGAAACTAAAGTAAAGACTTAACTCAAATCCAAACTAGGGTACCAACACGATATACCCATCAACAGAAATTCCTCCACCAAGGATTCCATAGAAAGTCCAAAGATTTTCGTGGCCTTCTACTCAGGGCATCGGCTATAACATTAGTTTTTCTTGGATGGTATTGGATCTCAACATCATAATTCGTGACATATTATAACCATCTCCACTAGCACAAATTCAACTCCTTCTGAGTGAAAACATACTTCAAACTCTTATGATCTGTGTAAATTTTGCACAACGCGCCATACAACAGATGTCTCCAGAGCTTCAAGGCATAAATCACAGCAACAAACTCTAAGTCATGCATAACGTAATTTCTTTCATGGATCTTTAACTACCTCAACCCATACGCAATCACTCTTCCTTCTTGCTTCAACACGCAACCAAGTCAACCAAGCGATGCATCTACATAAACAGCATATTCTACTCCCTTGGTAGGCAAGGACAACACTGGAGCAGTGCACAATCTCCTTTTTAACTCCTAAAAGGCTTCTTCGCACTTTTCGCTCCAAATGAACTTTGCGTTCTTCTGCGTAAGCTTAGTTAGCGGCGCAGATATCGTAGAAAATCCTTTCATAAACTTCCTTTAATATCCTGCCAACCCTAGGAAACTTCCTATCTCTTTTGGTGTGGTAGGTCTGTTCCAATCCATTATAGCAGAAATCTTCTCTGGGTCACAAGAAATTTCGTCCTTATTAACCACATGACCCAGAAAGGAAACCTGAGGAAGCCAAAACTCACTCATTACTCCACTTGGAAAATAGCTTATGCTCCCTCAAATCATACAGAACTAACCACAAGTGCTGGCCATGTCCTCAGCACTCCGGGAATAAACCAAAACATCATCTATAAACACGACCATAAAACGGTCCAGAAAGTCCTTGAACACTATGTTCATCATGTCCGTGAAGGCAGAGGGTGCATTAGTCAAACCAAAGGACATTACCAAGAACTAAAAATGTCCATGCCGAGAACGAAAAGCAGTCCGTGGAATATCCGTCTCACGAATCCTCATTTTATGGTAGCCTGAACGAAGGTCAATCTTCAAAAACATCGAGCTACTACGCAACTTATCAAACAAGTTATTAATTCACTACAAAGGATAACTGTTCTTGATAGTTACCTTATTCAATTCCCTATAAAATATGCAAAGCCTCATGGATCCATCCTTTTTCTTCACGAACAACACGGGAGAACAACATGGCAAAGAACTCGACCTAATAAATCCACAATGCAAAAGTTCATCCAGCTGGGTACGCAACTCCTCTAGCTCTTGAGGAGCCTTATGGTACGGTGCCTTCGCAATAGGATGAGTACCCGGCTCAAGATTTATAATAAAATTTACATCCCTCTCAGGTGGAGGACTAGGAAGACTATCTGGAAAAAAATCAAAAAACTCATGCACCACCGGAACCTCCTTGACATGCGGTAAACTACTAACGGTTACCAAAATAGAAACCAAGTAAGAAAAGCATCCAGAATCTAAAAGCTTCCGAGCATATACCGCAGAAATAATTGGGGATTCCTGGCTCGGATAACCATAAACACTCCTAGGGTGACCATTATCCATATTAAAGTCAAAGCGCTTGACCTTGCACTGAATGAACGCATCATATCTTGACAACCAGTCTATGCCCAAGATCACATCGAAGTCTTCTAGGTCTATCACCTTCAAATCAGCAACAGTTAGGAAATCTCTTAAAAGAATCGGACAACCCAGGATACCCTGGTCTTACACCACTGAGTCACAAGAGGGAAACTTGACACGAAAGGCATCACCAACTTGATCAAGAGTCAAACGATGATGCTCCACAAAGGTCCTAGACATGAACAAGTGGGTAGCACAAGAATCGAAAAGAACACACGCCCAACGGTTCTTTCCTTATACCTCCCTATAAAATCGGTTACATGACTAATCGAACAACATCGAATCTACAACTATGAGCTGAAAACAAAACTAGGTTAGTATCTAACCTGAGTTCTCCAGGATAGACATTTGCGCATCCTCCAAGGTCAGAACGTTCAGCTTGCCATTCCCTTTTTCCAAATGCTGCAGTGGCGGGAAGGCCTGAAATGGAACTAGTTGCAACGTGGGCTAAGACTGCAGGCACTTTGACCTAACATGCCCCTTCTATCCATACTAAAAGCAGAAGTTCTCCTTACCCCAATAATGGGCAGCATCGTGCCCCTTCCAGTTGCATAAGTCACAAACCAGTTCTCCTTTGGGAGCACTCTTAATCGCATGCACCTGCTCCTTCTTCTGAGATCCAAATCTCTTGAAACATTTCTCAAACGGGTGGACCGACAGGCCATAGAAATTGCACACCTCCTTGCTTCTCTTCCTTAAATCAGGACCAGATTCTTTAGAATTCTTACCCTCTTCAGACTTCCTCTTATCTTTCCTCATCTACTGGCCTCGATTCTTAGCATGGTCAATCGCTTCGACCTTTAGAGCGGCTTATACCACTTCAGCATAATTTTCTGATCCATAAGCACTAGCCTGCTACTGAATGTCATTCCTAAGACCACCTAGAAAATGCTTAACCCTACTAGATTCCGAGGATACCAAATCTGGAGCAAATCGGCTTAGTTTTAAAAAATCAATCTCATACTCACTAACTGTGAGTAGCCTTTGCTTTAGGTGCAAAAAATTGTTCATCAAGCGGTTCTACTCGACTGACGGCAGAAACATTCTCAGTAATAGCTCCTTGAAGGCTTCCTAAGAACATCCGTTCTTCAAGTTCTCCTTTTCTCTCAACCACCAGCTCTTAACCAGACACTTTAGCTGGTAGGCAGTGATGTTCACTCTCTGGTCGGCAAAAACCATTGAGTAAGAGAACATCTCCTCGATAGCCACAATCCAGTCGTCCAAAGCCATGAAATTCGCTCTACCATCGTAGGTAAGAGGTTCTAATTGCTGGAAATGCGAGATAAATTCAATTCTGGTAGCAACACAACTGGGGGCACCAGAGGAGCAGGGGGAACAGAAATAGCTTGACCCACAGCAGGGTATTGCACTCTAATCGGTTTCCCAGAAATAACAGACATCAAGGCCTGGATCTTCGACTTCATCTCCAACATTTGCCTAGAAAGAGCCTCATTTCTCTATAGTAGTCCTTCTATCATGGCCTCATTCTGAGCTCCAGAAGACTCGCCCTCAGACTGGGGAGTCGACCTCGCCGCAGGACGCCTCGACATTCTAATAACACAACAAACACTAATCAAAACTTAGCTTACCGTTATAACTATATAACTTAGTTCAGATAATACATGTATAAATACTTGCTTAAGCTGCTAACTTGCTCTAGAAATTTCATTAATAATGACATGCCTAAACTTAGGATGATATATTGTCATCCTACTGATTCATGTGCCAAAACCATGAATGCAATAATTCTTATTCCATTTTGACTTAAAACCATGTGTGTACATATGCCATCATGTAGATCTTTAGCTTGGTACGTGTGCTAATGCAATATTATGTCATGCATGTTATGTTATGCAATCTAATAAAGGTCGTAGTGCAGGTTATGAGCGGCGTACAAATAAAATATTATGCATCCCATACTACATAATATCACATGTAACAAAAAGAAAAAAAATCTAAGGTACATTTGTGTGATGATTGTTATGCATCTCATACTACATAACAATCACATGTTGCCTCCTATGAGGATCCATATACAAACACATATTATGCATCCCATATTACATAATATGCCCCGTATACTTCTTGTCATGCTTATGAGTGTAGTGTTCATGCTTCAGCCAAGACATACTGATGACACATCGGTGTGTGTATGCGATGGAACAAGAAAACTAAAACTAACTTGAGATGGTTGCTCGACCAATTGTCAAACAACCTCCCTCTAATACAAACTGTCACAACCCGTATTTTCTCCGAATTTAAATGTATATCAGAGTAAGAGAAAACACGTGTCGTGATGCCACGCCGTGTAGGGGATAACTACAAATGTTTAGGCAAACACCAATCCCAACATTGTTTATGAAAATACTAAGTTATGATGTGAGAAAATCATGTTTAAGTTAAGTTTTGGATGACGGTATCCCTCAGCTCAGTGGATCAACTAGTTCACAAGTAAAATTATAATTGTATGCTGCGAAAAATAGTTTGTTTATATTATTTGACCTCCTATATGACCAAAAGCATCCATCTAGGACGACTCATGGTATGCAAGACTCTAGATTTAGTATAAGTATAAATATTAGTTTGTACGTTTAATAAGATATAGTGACTTTAGCTTTTAGAAAATGATATGCATGAGATAGAAGTAATACTTTTATTATTTAAAATATCTAACATGCAACCTAGCATAAAACTTTCCCAGAGAGCAAGTAAATCCAAACAATCATATAAAAAAAGGCTTAACAGCTAACAAGTACTTAACATTATACAAAAATCCATTGGGCGTCAACAACCTGATAAGAACTCACTAAAATAAATATATGTCTGCACTAAAAAGAAAACAAACAATAACTACCTCACAGTCAGTGAGGAAATGGCAGCTATAGTGCACCAAACAAAAACTAGCACTAGCCGCTCATCCGACTACCTCTCCAAACCTGAGGCATTCAAAGAAAGAACACCTCAGCAAGAATGAAAATACAAGTGGCAAACAAAGAGCAAAAAGGTTAGCAATAAACCAAAAAGGAACAAAGGGTTGCAAACAATAATCCAGGAATAGTGAGAAAAGACTAACATACCGGCTCAAAGGTAAGGAAATTGCACCAAGTGCTACAAAAATCTATGCTTTAAGGAACTTGTAAATAATTAACTGTGAGAATAAAGAATTAATTAGCCCATATAATGGTGAATAAAACAAAGACACTGCCCACTCTGACACCTGCGATGGTGGGAACCTACCCAACACACCAACAAAAAAAATTCACAAGGGCCCAAGGAAAGGTGGTCTTATACCATGGAACACCCAAGATCGGGGGAGAACCGGCACCTGCGGTGGTGGGAAGTCTACCCAACACACTAGTAGTCAAATACCCTCACCTCACAAACCAACCACAGGATTAATTCACCAATAAAGCATCAGGTTGGTGATCCTTTATCCACTGCAAACCTATCCAATAACAAACGACCAAAACACTGACAAATATAGTCAAACACAGACAAACCACAATAAAAACACTGTACTTCTCCAATAATGAATGGGGGAATCAATCCCAGAAATTGACCTAATGCAAAACCCGACGAAGAAGATACAATTCGGCCAAGAATTACCAAGTCCATAATGATTTATCGAGTATACTCGACGAATACAGTCGGATCTAAATGACGTTTTACTTAGAAGAACCAACCCACAAGTGATACACAATGAATTTGCAAAAAAATCCTAAGTCCACGAAAAAGCGGCGAGTCAACTTGACCCCACGTTGAGTGCATTCAACGCAATCAACGCCAAGCCAGATAACTCAACGAATATACCTTCACTCAACGTCGGGTTGAGTGCATTCAGTGCACTCAATGCCAAGCTAGCATTACTCGAATAATTCTTTGAGATTACTCGATGAATTTGACTTAGACTCAAAGATAACTCAACACACTCAGCGCCAAGCCTAATACACTCAACGCCAAGTCTTATACTCGACGAACTCGACGCCAAACTAGTTTTACTCGATGAATTCATCGAGATTACTCGACGAATTTGACTTAGACTCAAAGGTCACTCATTGCCAAGGTTTATACTCGACGGACTCAATGCTTTTTATTTAGCGAAGATAGAGACACTCAATGTCGAGACTGTTACTCAACGAATTCATCGAGATTACTCGATGAATTGGATTTAACTCAAATCTCACTCGATGCCAAACTGATATTCGAAAAATTCGTCGAGATTACTCGACAAATTGGACTTAACTCAACGCCAAGCATTACCCGACAAATTTTCATTGGATACTCGATGAACTCGACTTTGCTCCTACTGAAACTCGTCGAATTTTACTTAGACCAGAACTCCAACTATACAAGCCATATCTCCTGAATTACACTTAGACTAACTAACATGAAATTGATGGATTTAAATTCTCTAACAGCCCTAGTTGACGAATTTGAACTTAAGTTTCCATCATATACGACGAATATGAACTTAGCCTATCAGTTATACAATCGACGGATAAACCTAGGCCGACAGACATATACTTGATAAAATTAGACTTATCTCGACTATCATATACGACGAATCATACTCTAACCTAACAGACAACACTCGACAGGTTAAACTTAGGCTACCTGACAAATCCGACAAATCTCAACTTAGATTATTGATCATATAATGCGGATATACACTACCCAGAAGGTATACCCTAATTCACACTTCTGTACAGGGAAGGAAGCAAAATAATAAGAAGTAAAGAATAAGCAAGGGGGGAAAAACCGCCACTTGCCTCAAACCTTGACGAACTCTAGCAATACCAGCACTCCTCCTCATGGATCTGGCCGCAAAAACACCTAATCAGTCGAACCTGAAACTGTTTTAGTTGGAAGGAGGGTCAAAACGAAATTCCTAACACCAAAAATTTCACGAAACGAGAAAAACTCACAGTAGAAACGTAGATCCTTGTGAGAGCTATCCAGATCTACTCTCCGACGACGATTTCAAGCAACAAAGCTCCTGCAATCAGCAGCCAAAAGCCTAGAAGTGTCTGTCATTCTCACTCTTTTGAAAAATAGGCCGACGGTTTCGGGAAGAAGATGATGAATAGGGTTATGTCTAATCACAAGGCTATTTATAGAGACTAAACAATATAATATATTATTATTATAATTAAAACATCCCATTGAACAAAACTTGCACTAATTCAGATTTCTACGAAAATCGCACCGTAGCTAAATACCGACGCTAAAAATCTAATGACGAAGTCTAAATCAAAATCCAACAAACCAAACTCAGGTAAACACTCCCAGAAGTTAAAATACAACATTCCCAAAAAAAGGCTCCACCGTGTTCCAAAACGAACCCCGGCTCGCTAAGGAATATCCATACTCACAAGAAATTTGCAATGCTAATATTCTAAGTCAAAATCCAGGGTACCAATAAGCAAAAAGCCACGATCCAACAATAACACCCGTAAATCAAGCGTTAAAGTAATGCCCTGACGTCAAAATACATCACTAAAGGAATTTAAATAAACCTTGGAAAATTAGGGGTGTTACAGCTACTCTCTTAGTGAACAAGATCCGTATTTCACCAACACGATGAGTCAGCTTTGGCTTTTCTCTCACAATGCAGTTATTTATGTAGGCAACGCTTGTCGATTGCATCACTATGACACTCTTGTATGGTTGGTGAATAACTCCTTATTCGCATCCATCATATGGCTCATACCAACCCTATGCCTCTGGGCACTCAACCTTTGAGGTCACCCAGTTAATATTGACTCGATGTCGACAGTAAGATATCACAATTATCCGTTCGCACCCTTACCAAGATAGATTAATGCACCTTGCTTTGGAAAGCCCAAACTTCATCGATCGAGGCAGAAAGATTGTCATCCATCGGAAGGCATCTGAATACTTAATATTACATAAGGGATTTTAAGATACTTGATTAACACTTAATCATAGTAAACAATTAACCAATGTGAACAACCACAAAATAAAACTTACAGCAATCATAATCCAAATGCATCACAGATGTGCACAAGAAAAATCATCAACGCTTGATGAACTTTGCTAAATATGAACATCTAGATTCTTTATAAATCTTAAGATTTACATGCATTGGATATGAGCAATACCAAATCCACTAACACAGTAGACAATCTCGTCTCTCTATGTGAGATTCAAAATCAATCACACTTGGTTTCACAAACACACAAGAGAGATGGGTACTGTTAAGGAGTAACAAAGATATCAAAATAAAATCACATGCGCTCTTGGCAGGGTTCCACAGGGCTGCGGCCCTAGTGGGGTCTTAGGGGCAGAGCCCCTAATGGGGTCCAAGGGGCAGCACCCTTAGGTGAGGTGGGGCAGTGCCTTGCCCAATTTTTGAATATCTACCACCGATTTCACACAAAATTCCATCAACATTTGAAGTTCCAGGACTAGATTTGGGCATTTAGAATACTTCTAAATTTCCAGATCTACACGCATTAGATTTAACAACTTCTAAAGCAATGATCATTGCACATCATCGCTCTGATACCACTATTGGTGCTTACTATACGTCACAACATGTGTGCGCAGTAGAATTAGGAACAAGAAAACCCAAAAGAAATACGGATCTAGCGATGAACACTGATTAAGAAGTAACATAATCATAAATAAAGTATACCTTTGAGGGATTGATTCAATACTCAACCAAGGTTTTATAAAGAAGTCCAACGAACGCTAACGGCCAGAGTTCCGAGCATATAATAGTGTCCACACCTCTACGGACATCCACACGAGCACGGAGAACCGTTAGACTCTTATCACACAAGATCTAGGTTGGAAGAATGTATGCCCTCAATGTCTCAATGGTTTGCAATAATCGTTAGGGGAGAGGCGGCAACGATGATGACGATGCCTAGGAAAAACTTTCCGACGAAGTGGAAGAACGGTGAATAGTTGGCGACGAGAAATGGCGATCGCGACCTAGCAGAACTGTATCTTGGGAGGAAGATCTCTCGCTCGATTAGGTCATTAGAAAAATCACGTGTGTTTTTCGGTTTACTATTTATATCATATATATACAGTAGACTGAAACTTCCAATACCTGCAGGCCACGCCGAACCAGACATAAAGGAAATAAACCGTAGGAAATAGAATCTGTCGTATATATACGTCGATATCCGATGAATTAAGACCATTTGTCGAAACAACATGTATATACTCCACAATTCGAAATAGAGCAAACTGTCAAAGTATTAAGGCGATATTTGACGAATCGATGATACTCAACGAATCGATGACATTCGATAAATAATTATAATTCATTGAAACTATCATGACGATACTCGACGAACCCAAGATAGATTCGTTGAGTCTATCATGATGATATTTGACGAATTCTAACTCATTCGTTGAAACCTTGTTGGGTATTGTATCCACAATAACCCTGATTTTAAGAAGGGTCCCCATAAGCTAAGATGAGTTGAGATTGTTTTTGATGTTGTGTGTTTAGTTATGTGCTTGCTGGACTATATTTATAAGTACACACCATTATCAGGTTACGGTGGGTTAGTAAACACACGACTATACAATGTAATCCTTAATTGTGTAGGTAATGTGTTGACTCACGTGTAATCTCTCTATTGGTATACTTGTATCCCAAGTGCATTAGAAGAATTAAGGAAGGACAAGGTTTTGGAATCAGAAGAACAGAATTTTACCCAAGTAAAATTAGTCGAGTATCATGAAGGATATTCGTCGAATTCGTCGAGTATACTCATAGATACTCGTCGAATTCGCTATGTATACCTATTGGCACTCATCAAATTTATTGTATTTACTTAGGGTAAAATCTCTGAGATTTGGAAAATCTGTTAATTAAAAATCGTCGAGTATCATCAAGTATACTCGTCGAATTCATCGAGTGTATCTTCTGATATCCGCCGAAATCATCAAATATACATGTCGATACACGCCGAATTTGTCGAGATTTATTGGGTATACCTTTGAGTTTCCGAATTTACTTCTATAGAATTTTCTAAGTCATATTCATCGAATATCGCTTTGCTCATACATCGAATGTGTCTAGTGTGTCAACCGATACTGCTCAAATTTGTCAAGTATGTCATCTGATACTCGTCGAATTTGTCGAGTTTGTCTTCTGTAAAGTTTTGAGTTATAAATTCGATCGGGTTGAATTTCTCCAAGTAAATTTCGTCGAGTCTATATGTCGTTTGACGGGTATACTTAGCTATATTAAACGATACTCGACGAATTATACTTAGGTTATTTCTTCCATTTTTCACAATCCGTCTCGGCTTGTCTAGATCGCCATATACAGTAACTCGTGACCTTCCAGGTAAGGAATATCTTTTCTAGCCGTTGTAAAGGAGGATTCGTATATATATTTAGGATGGATTTTCCATCAACCCTAATCGTGCTCAAATCAAGAAATATCCAGAATGAAACATCAGTTGGCTCTCGTACGTATTTTGCGAATTTCGCTCGGCTGACGACTGTGATGTACAATTCAATCTTCCTCCACCAAATTGACTGGATCCTTGTTCTTTGAAGATTTCGATTCTCTCAGATCTAGTCAATCCGTGATTTCAGATCAAATTCTTTAAATATTTCGGGTTCACTTATTCTTCAAGTCATTCAAGATCAACCTTTTTGAAGAAAGAAAAATCAACGACGTTAGATCTAAATAAGATTATTTGTAATCTTTTTTGTGTAAATCCTTTTTACTTTTATATGAGGTTTTTTCCTCTGAGTTTTAGATTAGTGTTTGGATCGAGTTGTAGATCCCTGTTTAGATCGAGTTGTAGGAGAGTTTGTTCTCCAAGTGGTAGGAGCTTTGTCTCCGAGTTGTAGGATTTGAGGCTTCGAGGTGTAAGATTTGTTTAAATCTGACAAAGGTGAAGTAGACGAATCTATCCCTTTGTGGTAGATAAGCGAGGAGGGACAGTGGGCGTACCCAACTCGGGGAACCACTATAGATCTCCGTGTTCTTTGTGTTTTATTTTTAAAATTATTTTTATTTCACAAAAAGACACAGACCTCACATATTCACCCCCTCTAGGTGATTTAGGTTCACTCTTGATACTTTCAATTGGTATTAAAGGGGTGTTTTCAGTATAAGGTTAACACCTTGAACAAGATCCCTTATCTAGTGTCAAGAGATTCTGTACTATTTCTATGGACAGAAGTAAGGATATGTTTTCGATGAAGTTACCTGTGTGCACAAAAGAGAACTTTCCTATGTTGAAAGAAAGAGTCAGATTCTTTATGGAAGCAGCAGATCCCGGGATATTTTAGATTGTTGTAGAAGGACCTCATATTCCTAAATAGCCGTCTACTCTGAATCTGACTGTCATGATCCCTAAGAAGATGATGGATCTGACTAAGGAGGAAATTTCCTTAGTCTTGTTGGATAAGAAGGCGAAGAATATTATAGCCAGTGCAGTAGATGATTCAATGCTTCAAAATTTATTCCACTACAAATCTTCCAAGGAGATGTGGGACTTCCTAGTAGTTCTCATGGAAGGAATCAAAGAAGTTGGAGACGATCATTGATCTTTGCTGAATTAGGAATACGAAGCATTCAAGCAGGGTGCAAATGATACTATTGCTAACAACTTTGAGAAATTCTTCAAGATCGTTAACGGTCTCAGAAACTATGGCAACACCTTGACTAATGGTGAACTAAATGACAAATTCCTCAAATCCCTGACAAAGTTCTGGGACACAAAATTTGTAGCCATTAGGGAGTTTGGGAAGCTGCCAAAGATTGACCCGTAGAACCTTTTTGGAAAGATTCTCTCCTATGAACTACAGATGAATACCATAAAGAAAGAGGAGCAAAGCAGCAGGACTTCAAACAAAGGGAAATTGGTAGCTCTAAAGGCTGAAGGTTCGAAAAAAATCTAAAGTTGTGTCACCAGTAAGGACACGATCTCCAGATACCCCAGAAGACTCTGAACCAAGCACGCCAGGCTCTGAATTATCTGATGGAGAGTTCTCACTAATCTCCAAGCAATTCAAGAGATTGCTCAGCAAGAGTAGGCAAATGAAAATCAGTCCTCCTCCTCTGATTTCATAAGATCACATCGTGATGGTGATCGCTCTAAGAAAAGCCACAACTGAGAGGACATGTATAAATCTAAACCAAATAAACATTCTTTCTCTGACGTTGTTTGTTATTGCTGCAATAAGCCAGGACATATGATTGCGGAATGTCCTTATAAGAAGAAGGAAGGTTCCAAGAAGGAAGAGAAGAGATCCCTCAAAGGTAAGAGGAAGGAAGAGAAGAGCTTCATCGCAAAGAAGTCCATGACTCTCAACGACAGTGAATCAAGTGAGTAAAGATCAAAAAACGAAGAAGCTTACTTCGGGCACATGGACCAATTAGATGAGGAGGTGGGCGACTCCAAATTCTATGGGAAGGTAAACTCTCACACAATCCTCTCTTATTCAGAATCTTCCACTAATGGCCATGAAGACTACTCTTCTGAGGAAGATGACTCTGACTTTATGGATCAGCATCATGAACTCTTGAAATATTTTGACAAATGCCTCAAGATAGTTAAAAAGCAATTAAAAGAGATTGCTTCTCTCAAGATAGTGGAATCAAGCTTGAGGGAGGAAATTGCTAAATTAACTCCTCTCAGAAATGAAGTTCACTCCTTGAGAGAGGAATTGAATTGCTCGGCTGAATCATTAAGTTAGAAGGTGAAATACTTAGATGAGCTAGAAGAAAAGCTCTTGGTGGAAATGAAGTTGGTTGAAAGCTACTCAGAGCCAAAGACAATTCTTCCCCTCATTAGTGAGCTCTCTTCTCCTAAGAAGGGTAGAGGTCTTGGCCACATAGTTGGAAAAGGTGATGGCTCTAAGAAAGCCAGTACTAATGACAAAGGGAAGGCACCACAAGGTTAACTCTCATTTACGAAGGTAATCTTCCCGACATATAAATATGACCTTGAGTCGTCCTTTGGTCACTTTGCAAGGCCTATTTATGTAGATCCTAAAAAGCGCTATCAGGATGGACCCATCCTCGATACTTTGGTGCGAGTGTTTTCAAAGAACCTTGTGAAGAAATTCCACTCAAAAGCTATGGTTCATACGTTCATGGACCAAGTGGTAAGAAGGCACTAAAAGCCAACATTGTTGTTCCCAAGGCAAAGGAAACGGTGAAGCCTTGTGTGTTCTATAATTATGACACTTCCACATCCAAGTCTGTGGACCCTACTAGACCTCCCATACAAAAGGCAAAGTAGGAGTACAAGAGAAGGTACAATAAGTTTGACTGTTGGTGTTGCTGGAAGATTGGTCACTTCACCATAGATTGCTGGTTTCATCCGGTAAAGTTTGAAACTCCATGAGTTAACAGTGCGAGACAGACCACTCGCAAAATTAATGTTCCAAGTGGTGTTAAACTAACAAGGAACCAAGGACCCAAGTCTGTTTGGGTTCCTAAGGTAAAAAGGTCTTTGTTTGCAGGTATGTCCAAAGGTCAACAAAATGTCAATCTGGTATTTGGACAGTGGATGCTCTCAGTATATGACAGGGACTAGAAGCCTACTGCGAGAATTTACCCTAGTTAAAGACGGACCAAAAGTTATCTTTGGAGGGTATGATAGGGGAATTACCAAAGGCTACGGTATGATTTCCAACAACATAGTCTCTTTCAGAGACGTGGCTTATGTTGAAGGATTACAACATAATCTGATAAGTATAAGTCAATTATGTGACAAATGTTATATCATTGAGTTCTATAATGACAAGTGTCTGATAAAATCGTCTGCTAATTTGGAGACAATCTTAACAGGCACTAGGAGAAGAAATTGTTGCCAATATTGCCCTCAATGTTCCCTAGATTTGAAGAGGCATCACCATACACACAAAGAGAATATTTGTATTTGATGTTGTTCAAGTTCATCATGTGCAGGATGTTCCTTGGAACAAGTTTAGACAGGTTGTCTAAGTGTATGTGACAGGTTGTCATAAGGTAGGGAGGTGGAGAGATACAAATTTGTCTAAGTCCACAAGCATTGAGTGAAGCCAGTTCACTCAGCTCCAGATGCCAAGGAAGGATGCTAGAAAGACTAAAACTTGTCCAAGTCCACAGGTGTTGAGTGAAGTCAGTTCACTCAACGCGATATGCCAAAAAGCGCAGAGTAAAGAAGGGACAGTCAAAGCCCAACAGTTTGCAATACAAATTTGTGGCTATGTCAACAGGCATTGAGTGAAGGCAGTTCACTCATCGCTATAGTAAGAGGCGTCGAGTACAAAATAGTCTTTCAAAGCCTCAGCATTGGCAAGGAAGAAATTTGACCAAGTAAAGAAGCATCGAGTGAAGACTGCTCACTCGATGCCTGAAGAAAGAAGCGTTGAGTCAAGCTCTAGCTTTTGTAGATTTGTCAAGAATTCTGGCGAAGTCCAGAAGCGTTGAGTGAGAACAGCTCACTCAATGCCCAAAGAAGAAGGCGTTGATAAAACAATGATCAGTCAAAGCCTAAGGAGAGATAGACAGGAAAATCCGTCTAAGTCCAGATGCATTGAGTGAGAAAAACTCACTCAATGCAAGCTCATCAAGAAGATGATAAGTACAGAAGCATTGAGTGAAGCTAGTTCACTCAACGCCTCATCAAAAAAACAGGCAAAGGCAGAAGCGTCTAGTGATGAAGGATCACTCAACGTATTCATAAAGAAAGTTTCGGCTAAGTACAGAAGCAATGAGTGAATCCAGTTCACTCAACGCCTCAGCAAGAAGGCAGGCGTTCAAAGAAGCAGCTAATTCTAGGGGCATTGAGTGATGAAGGCTCACTCAACGCACTCAATGCCTGGTAGCGTAGATGAAATTAGCCAAGTATAGAAGCATTGAGTGATGAAGATTCACTCAATGCACTCAACGCCTAGCAGGGCAGAATTTGGCCATGTCAAGTTGGCATTGAGTGATGAAGGCTCACTCAACGCACTCAATGCCTAATCAGCAGAAAGATTGTCTAAGGACAAAAGCATTGAGTGAAGGCCATTCAGTAAACACACTCAATGCCTGAAAGTGCAGAATTATTTGGCTAAGTGTTTTTGCACTGAGTGAGGGCTATTCACTCAACACACTCTACACTTGGGATGAAATTGAGAATTTGGCTAAGTCCACAGATGCTGACGTCAGCATGAGTCAGCAAAGTTTCAAATTGTTGCAGGAAGGCTACAGTACATGACAAATAGCACCACAGGCCTATTGTATGACTTTTCCTGTAAAAGCAAAGTTGAAGCCAGCAACTTCAGGTGGGCCCACGGGTCAAATAGCCGTTGTGCAGTGGAAGATAAAAGGTATAAGTTCGGCAGATGGAAAGACAACTTTTAGGGTTTATCATTTCGCAAAGAGGCGAAACTTCATCGTCTTCACCCTCGCCATTGTTGCTGAGATTGAAGCTGAAGTTCAAACCCGCTGGACAAAAAGTTCTTCCAGTTAGTTGTAGCTATCTTCATCTGCTATAGCAAGTTCAGAAGTGATTTCTGATAAAGAAGAAGTAGAGCATTCTAATTTCTATAGTAAAGGTTAGCTGTTTGAAGAGTAAAAAGAACTATTAAATCATTGTCTTCATCAACAAGTTCAGAGACTTTGTTTCTGAGTTACTTCCAACACAAGCAGGAGTTTATTGAAATTCAATTTCTTGTTGTTGAGAAGAGGTTAGGGCTGAGTTAACTCAGCTCAGGAAGCAATAGACTCAGAGAACTTCTCTGGAGTCATATCAACACTAACAAAACACGTTCTTTTCTGTAGGATCCTTTTGATCTGAGTTGTAGGCCTATTTTATAAAGGCTGAGGTAGGATCATTTATTGATCTGAGTGTAGGGCCTGTGTGCCTGAGGTATGGATGTTTACCCTAGGTAGGAGAGTCATTCTCTCTGAGGTAAGGCCTTTGTGTCTTAGTTGTAGGATCTAGCTTTGGATCTGAGGTAGTGCCTTGTGCCTGGGTTATAGGAGAGTCATCCTATCTGAGTTGTAGGGCTAACCTCCTAGCCTGAGCTGTAGGACTATTAATTTAGTCTGAGGTAGGTGATCTTTGGATCACTAAGTTGTAGGAGCAAGCTTGCTCTGAGGTAAGGCTTTGTGCCTGAGCTATAGGTCTTGGAGGAGACTAAGAGATCCTGAGGGATCTGTGTTGTAAGCTCTTAGGATCTTAGTTTTGGAGAAGTGCCTTATCTAACACACTATTAGAACAATGGGAGGGACAATGGATGTACCTATAATCTGGGGAACCACTATAAATCTGGTGTCTGCTCTTTCTGTTCTTGAAAGCAAGCTAACTCAACACACCATAAGTTAGGAAAAAGTATAAAGAGACCAAAAACCTATTCACCTTCCCTCTAAGTGTTTAGCTGCCCTTGAAACTAAAGACTTCTACAAATATTTTCTATTTAAATTTTCTATGTTTAGACAATTCTACACCAATGTGCTTTTTAGCAAAAGATATTGTGTCTCTTTGTGACCTATGGGACAAGCGATTAGCACATATTAATTTCAAAACTATAAATATGTTTTTTTCTCACAAATTAGTGCGTGATGCCCCCATCATTAAGTGCCTTAAAGAGAGTCCATGTCATGCATGCCAGATGGGTAAGCAGACAAGGGCTACCTTTAAGGGTATTTCTAAAAAAGATTCCACAAGAAGTTTATACCTACTTTATATGGACTTATTCGATCCTATGCCAATTCATAGTTTTGGAGGTAAAGTCTATACGTTGGTCATTATTGATGAATACTCTCATTTTACTTGGGTGTTCTTTCTGAAACACAAGTCAGACACCTTTGATTCTTTCACTAATTTTGTCCGGCAAATTCAGAACGAATTAAACTACTCAGTGGTCAAAATCAGAAGTCATCACAGAATAGAATTAGAGTCTGGTGCCTTGAAAGAATTCTGTGGAAGTCAAGGTATCTTTCATGAGTTTTCCTCCTCGCATACTCCACAACAAAATAGAGTTGCCAAGGGAAGGAATAGAACCCTCACTATGTTGAACGATGCTTTCACTTCCTGAGTACTTCTACAATGAAGCAGTCAACATAGCTTGCCACGTACAAAACAGAGCACTAATAAACAAAAACCATTGTATGACTCCCTATGAACTATTGAGGGGTAGAAAACCAATTGTGTCCTACTTTATAATCTTTAGCAATAAACGTTTCGTAATTAACAATGGGAAGTATTATCGCATGAAGTTTAATGATAAATGTTTTGAATGTATTTTTGTAGGCTATAGTAGCCATAGTGAGGCATATAGGATTTTTAATAAGAAAACCCTGGTGGTCGAATAGTCTATCAATGTTGTATTTGAAGAGACAAGCATGCTTCATAGTAGCTCGTTTAGTGTTGTTGGTGCAGATATAGGTATCGGGTTCAAAGAACTAAGCTTGCAAGAAGTAGTCAAGGAATATGCTCCAAGCTCAGTCAAGGTCGTCTATCCAAATGTGGTGGATAAAGAACAACAAGATGAAGAACTAACTCAATCAACAAGGGATGCACCAGATGTGGTAGAACCTACTGGTGGGAGAGGAAGAATCCTAGGGTTAGGACACCTAAGAGATCTCCCATTCAACCTGATCATTAAAGAGCCAAGCGACGGTGTTCGAACCAGAAGAGGTACAGCTAATTAGATATTATAACTTAGATTTATATCTTGAGTTGAGCCAAAGAAGTTTGAAGAAGCAAATAAGGATGCCTATTGGATAATGGACATGCAAGAGGAACTCAATTAGTTTGAAAGATGCAAGGTTTGGGTGTTGATGCCCAGGCCCAAAGGATAGAATGTGATCGGTACCAAATGGGTATTCAGAAATAAACTGGACAAAAATGGAGTAATTATAAAGAATAAATCCAGGTATGTAGCTCAAGGATATAAACAAGAAGAAGTGATCGACTTCGATCAGACCTTTGCTTCAGTGGCAAAACTTGAAGCAATCAGATTGTTCCTCACATATGCTGCTAACAAAGGCTTCAAGGTCTATCAAATGGACGTGAAGTCGGCATTTCTAAACGGAGATCTGAAAGAGGATGTATATGTAGCACAACCCCTAGGTTTTGTCAACTCTACTTTCCCTGACTATGTCTATTTTCTTAATAAAGCTCTTTATGTCCTAAAACAAGCTCTCTGAGCTTGTTATGAGACGTTGTCTAGCTTTTTTCTTGAGAACAAGTTCACAAGAGGAAAGATATACAACACATTATTTCTTAGGGAAGTAAAAGAAAAGATTTTGCTAGTGCAAATCTAGGTCGACGATATAATCTTTGGCTCTACGGAAGACAACCTTTGCAAGAAGTTTTCTAAACTTATGCAAGGGAAGTTTGAAATGAGCGGTATGGGAGAGTTGAAGTATTTCTTAGGAATTTAGGTGAAACAATCTGAAGATGGAATTTTTCATCTCTTAAACGAAGTCCACCAATGAGTTACTTAAAAAATTTGGAATGGAGAACACAACCTCAATGAGGACTCCAATGGGTTCAGCTATGTCTCTGGACAAGGATGAGAAAGGTAAACCTTTTGATGAAACCAAATACAGAAGCATAATTTGATCCATGCTCCATCTTAGTGCCAGTAGACCTGACATAATGTACTCAACGTGTGTGTGCGTTAGATTTTAGGTGAACTCGAAGGAATCTAATTACGTCACTACAAAGCGAATTCTAAGATACCATTAGGATACACCAAATCTTGGCTTATGGTACTTAAGAAGTAATGATGTCGAGCTAATAGGGTTTTTAGATACAGATTTTGCAGGGAGCGGGGATGAAAGGAAAAGCACTACGGAAATATGCCAATTCCTCAGAAGAAGGCTTATGTTATGGAGCAACAAGAAGCAAATTTGTGTGGCAACATCAACTGCCGAGTTAGAGTATATCTTTGTTGGTAGATGTTGCGCACAGCTTCTTTGGATCAAGAATCAGCTTGAGGATTACAACCTGAAGTTGAAGGAGATTCTTATGTTTTGTGACTCCTCCAGTGCGATAGCAATTACAAACAATCCATTCTCTCACAACCGAACAAAGCACATCGAAGTCAGATATCACTTCATCCGGGAGCATGTGGAGAACAAAGACATAGCTCTCAACTATGTCCCAACGGATACGCAAGTCGTAGATATATTCACAAAACCACTAGACGAGGTCAAGTTCTCATTTTTCAAAATGGAATTGGGCATGCTAAACAAGGACTCGTGAAAATGGCTAAGAAGACAGGAATTCACTCGGTAAGTACTTCACTATACAGAGAAATTTGTCCAAGGAAAATTTGTTGGATATCACTCATCGAATCTCAATGATTCATCAAAATGCTGCTAGTAGTCAAGACGAAACTCGACGAATTTGGCTCAGCTTCCGGTGAATCTCGACAAATTATACTTAGGTCAATTTTTTTATATTGGATCTGAAGAGCCATAGTTTTCAGGTACGCGTCGTTTCTCATATGGTAAATTTAAAATATATATTAAAAGGACTCGTGGCAAACCACATTCAAATTCGTCGGAAGAAGCCCTGCGAGGTCTAAGTTGTTAGCCTAAATCACCTAGAGGGGGGTGAATAGGTGAAATGCGTGTCAAAAAGCGGAATTAAAATTTAACGCAGCGCACATCAAGCAATCACAGAAGACAAGAGATTTATAGTGGTTCCCCAACCTTGGGTACGTCCACTTTCCTCACCGATCTAGCAAATCACTAGACTCGGCTACTCCACTATCTCGGATTGAAAACAATCCTACACCTCGGAACCACGTTCCTACAAATCTCGATCCAACTGGATCTACAAAACTCGGAAGAAAGATCTTCCTACAAATCTCGGAGAAAAACTCCTACAATGAAATTTAGGTTTGAGAATAAAAATCAACACAACAAATTTCAGATCTGGATCTTTGACAGTCTTCTTCTTTAGGAGCTTTGACTTGATCAGAAAAGGTTGAAGATGACTTGAAAGAAAGATCCACAAATCTGAAAACTAGAACCACCTCGATCGAGAAGATAGATCTGAAATCCTTGAGGCTCGGCGAGATCGAGTGATTCACTCATGTCTGGATCGCTGGAGAAATAGTCCTTGAAGACGGAGATCGACGATCCAGAATTTCTTCCGTGAACAACGATGGCGGCGGCGGCGGCGTCGTGAGAATTAGGGTTCACGGAATTTCCTTTTTCTTCAAAAGAATATCTCTGTAATCTTGTTAATTAGTCAATTCTGAAATGACCTATTTATAGGTGGACTCCAACGGTCATAATCTTAATTAAGGATGACACGTGGACCAGTCAGAAATGACGGATTCAAAATACTTAGCGAATTCGAACTTAGAAGAATTCTGGAATAGGGAACAGCTATACTCGAGTAAGAGAAGATATACTCGAGTATGGGAATTTAGATACTCGAGTGACAAAGAGACATATACTCGAGTATGAGAATAGAAATTTACTTGATAGAGAAATGAACTACTCGAGTATTAGAAGAGATATACTCGAGTATCATAAAAGATATACTCGAGTATCAGCAAAGATATACTCGAGTATCAGCATATGAATCCAGGAAACATTCACCTACTCGAGTATTAAAATCAACTACTCGAGTATAGAATAATTTACTTGAGTATCAAAATCAATTACTCGAGTAACAACTGCTTACTCGAGTATTAAAACCAACTACTCGAGTATCGAATAATTTACTCGAGTATCAAAATCAATTACTCGAGTAACAACTGCTTACTCGAGTATTAAAACCAACTACTCGAGTATCGAATAATTTACTCGAGTATCAAAATCAATTACTCGAGTATCAATACTTGAACTTGCAGAAAAGAGAAGAAAAAGGATCTACTCGAGTATGATATATGATTTACTCGAGTGATTAAGTTACTTACTCGAGTATGAAAACACCTTTCCCGAGTGACTGACTAACTACTCGAGTATAGAAGTATATACACGAGTATTCAGAGCCTACTCGAGTAAGTCTAACTGATTACTCGAGTAAGTCTAATTAACTACTCGAGTATGGAAATATATACACGAGTATTAAGTCTGATACTCGAGTATAACAAAGGGGTTACTCGAGTATTTTGGACTTAGAAATTTTTTTTTGAGGAAATTAGTTCCAAAGCTCCTGTCCATCAATCCAAGTGCATATAGGAAGTGTATCCCAATTGAGAGGCTATACATGGGCCAACACTTTGGATCACACAATGAGGGATTACATTGTATGGTCCTGTGTTTGGTGACCCATTATAGACTGACATTGGTCTACACTTGGCAATTAGAACCTGCACACATACAACCTAAACACAGCATCAACTACACCTTAATTCATCTTAGTTCAAGGTCTGACCTCCTACAAATCTGAGGTATTGTGGAGACAAATCCCAACAATCTCCCCTATTTGTAGATGTCAGCATCCTCTATACTAAGGTGAATTATACAGAGTAAAAAGAACAATGCACATATACTTGAAAAACAAAACATAAGTTAAAGCAGGTTAGTTAATGAAATAGCCATAACCAGAATTAAATATATATATATATATATAGAAATATTTTAAGCACAGAAACAAAAGTCCAATTCCACATTCTTAGTTCAACTCAAGATGGGGCATCCTTGTGCATCCTTTCTCTTTTCAAGTCTTGCCTTTCTAGGTAGCTGAAAGGTTTTGGAAAGTAAGTCCTGGGCCTAGGAGGAGCAGCTGGGTTGTTATGCCCCCAATTTCTGTCATGCAGCCTGATCTTTATCTGAGATGCTTCGTAGGCTTTCCACTCTGAATAACTGTAGTAATTATCTCTGTTCTCCCCAAGATCAGTCACTAACCTCAGAGTATCAAGAATTAGGGACTTAGAGGTAGGACTCCACACTTCAGCATGAACAACAGGTGGTCTACCTTCAGAAGCTGGCTCTTTCCTTGGTGCAGAACGGCTGGCAGAAGCGCCGTCACCATATTTTCTTTTCTTCTTGGAAGGGCCTTGAGAACTGGAAGGGAAATCATCTTGCCATGCTTCAGTATAGGATAGGGGAGGCTCAGTCACATCACCCTCAGCTCTAGGTGAGAAAACTGGCACACCTCCTTGAAGGGTTGCTTGAGCTGAGACATCTGCTAGAGGCTGTTCTGCAAGAGGATTTAGATGCTGAGGTATAATGGTAGGGTCCAGTTGAAACTCAGGAAAGTTTTGATTATGCAGCCAGACAGCAGTGTCATAGGTATAGAATTTGACTGACTGGAGCTGGGAAAGAATGGATTCTTTCAATCCTTTTACTAGATCACTTATAGCCTCTTGAGATTGGGTAGACTGTTGTTTGACCTGGGCTTCAGCTTGTTCAGAAAGTTTTTCAACTTGTTCTTTTACAATCTTCTCCCCCTTGCTGATATCTATGGATAGCTTGGCAATGGCTTCATCCCTGAAAGTGCTCACTTCATCACATACTTTCACAACATTGGTTTCAGCTCTCTCATCTAGCTTGAGCTGATTGTGAGCTACTGTCTCTGCTTGGTTTCTTAGCTCACCTATGCTCGTGATGGTGTGATCTATGACCTTGCCACCTAGCTGGAACAATCTTTTCAGTTCATCAGTATTTGCCTGGATTTCAGCAAAGCCTCTGCTCATCTCCTTTTCAAGAGCAGAGACCTTGGAGTTGACTGACTGCAGAGAGGCATCAAAGTAATCTCTCTGTTCTTTGAGCATGAGCTCAATCTTGCTGACTAGATCTGAAGAGGAGGAGGAAGAGGGAGCTGAGGTTAATCCAGGGACTGGTAGAGCAGTAGCAGTCCAAGGGGCGATCTCTTCCACGACCACTGAGCTTACAGCTCTCTTGGTTTGGACTAACTCAATGGAGTCACAGGGATCAGTGAAGGAGGGGAGAGAGAAATCAAGTGTCTTCAGAGGAGGGTCAACAGGGTCTGGGGAATCCTCCTCGTCATCGGACAGAATGATATCATCATGAAGATCTGTGGCACCCAAAGGGGAGAGAGCTGGAGACTGAGCAGGAGACTTGGCAGCAGAATCATTTTGAAAAGAAGGAGCATCTGAGCTTAGCTCATCAATGAATCTGTCTATATCTTCAGCTGTAGACAGTAGGTGAGCTGTATCTGGAATCTCAGATTCAGGAATTGCTGATTGAAGATGAGCTGGAGTAGGAGAAACTGGAGGAGTAGCAACTCTGACTTCTTCTTGTGCTGGAATTACTGATTCAGAAGTAACTTGAAGCTGAGAAAGAGAAGAGGCAGGCTCCCCCTCAACTAAAGCACCAGAGGTAGCAATAGTTTGATGTAGAGGAGGAGATGGGATCCTGACTTCAGGTAAACTGCTGTCTTGGTGTTGTGCTGAGATGGCATCAGCCTTGGAGGCTTGGGCAGGGTTCATGATCTTGAGGTCATACCTCTGAATGGAAGATATTGAAACTTTCTTCATGTGGTGAAGAGGAGTCCCTTTAGAGAAGTCAAACACTGTAGGATTGATCTCATGGAGGAGGAGGGAGATAATCCTGGCAAAACTGGGATGTTTGACGCTTTCTCTGATCTTATCCAGTATCATCATTCCAAACTGGAACTTCTTCCTGCAGACAATAGCTTGCATAACGTCAAATAGATTTTGGGATACATCTCTAATGGAGTAAGTCTTGCACCAAGGATTTTGGCAATGATGTCAACGAGAAACTTTCCTTCTGAATTGAACAAAGAACGATTCAGGGTTTCACCTCCACCTTCTGGATCTCGACCACAGAATAAGGAGGTGCGGTCGGCATCTGCCTTGTCTAAGTCATCTTCTTCGTCGACCACTGGCATCCGAAGCAGAGTGGCGACAGAGGTTTTATCTAACCGAATTTCAACTCCCCTTACCTTTGATTTCAGAACTGTACCATTGTGTCTAACCTTCAAATTTTTGTAGAACTCTTCAACATCAGGAAGCAAGAGGCGGCAGGGTTCTTGAAGAACGAAGGTCAATCCGGCCGTGTCCAGGAGAATCAGTAGGTTCTTGAAATCATCCGAGATATCTTCAATGCCATCTGTCACTAATTCAGAGCCGATTCCAAACTTGGAGGAGGGAGGAGCCATCAGCGATTCGGAAATCTTGCGGTGAAGGAAGACGAAGAACAGTAGTCGGGAATACGAGAAGTCGGCGGCTACTCGAGTGAATGAGAAGTGGAAAGGACTTTTTCGTTTTGAATATATATATAAATAATCCTAATTAGGTTTAAAGAGAATTAAGTATAATGGCATACCTGAACAAGGCGGCAATTTGCTGGGTGCGAGTAGAGATTTTGAAAATCCAAAATACTTCCGAATACTCGAGTAGTAGATGACAGCATACACGTGTATTAGGTTTAGTATACTCGAGTAGGCACAGCATACACGAGTAATCAATCATACATACTCGAGTATGTAATCAGCATACACGAGTATTAAGTTCTTAACGAATTTTCATACTCGAGTATGAGAAGTTCATACACGAGTATCTTTTGGATTACTCGAGTATATGAACCTTTTTACTCGAGTATTAGCCGTTTACTCGTGTAAGTGTAGCGATGCTCGAGTCTCTAATACTTGAAGGAGTTGCCCTGGTAGATGTCTATTTCCACTGAGAAACTATACCTCTGAGCAGCCAACATTACTGATATCTTCTTAATTTGAGAGTCCATCACTTGTCTTCTTTGTTGAGCAGTCCAAGCTCAGTTTTGAAGAACGAGAACTTGGACTCGTCCAGCGGCTTTGTAAAAATATCTGCAACTTGCCTGTCTGTGGAGACATACTGTAGATCTATATCTCCATTTTCCACATGCTCCCGGATGAAATGATAGCGAAGCTCTATATGCTTGGTCCGGCTGTGGGAGACTGGATTGTTGGCTATTGCTATAGCGCTGGAAGAGTCACAGAACAGGGGAATGTTCTGGAACTGTATGTTGTAGTCTTCAAACTGATTCTTGATCCATAAGAGCTGTGCACAACAGCTGCCTGCAGAGATGTACTCTGATTCAGCCGTTGAGATGGCTACACAGTTTTGTTTCTTACTGCTCCAGGAAATGAGTCTCCTTCCGAGAAATTGGCAAGTCCCGGAGGTACTTTTCCTGTCATCTTTGCTACCTGCAAAATCTGCATCTGAAAATCCAATTAGTTCACTATCATTACTTCTTGGGTACCATAAGCCAAGATTTGGTGTACCTTTGAGGTATCTCAAGATTCGCTTTGCAGCGATGTAGTGAGATTCCTTAGAGTTCACCTGAAATCTAGCACATACACATGTTGAGAACATTATATCTGGTCTACTTGCAGTGAGATAGAGCAAGGACCCAATTATGCTTCTGTACTTGGTTTCATCAAAAGGTTTCCCTTTCTCATCCTTGTCCAGAGACATAGCTGAGGCCATTGGAGTCCTCATAGAGGTTGCATTCTCCATTCCGAATTTCTTAAGTAGCTCTTTGGTGAACTTGGTCTGTGAGATGAAAATCCCATCTTCAGATTGTTTCACCTGAAGCCCTAAGAAATACTTTAGCTCTCCCATACTACTCATTTCAAACTTCCCTTGCATAAGTTTAGAAAACTTCTTGCAGAGGTTGTTATCCGTAGAGCCGAAAATAATATCGTCGACATAGATCTGTACTAGCAAAATCTTGCCTTTTATTTCCCTAAGAAATAATGTTTTGTCTATCTTTCCTCTTGTGAACTTGTTCTCAAGAAGGAAGCTAGACAGAGTCTCATACCAAGCTCGAGGAGCTTGTTTAAGACCATATAGTGCTTTTTGTAATAAATATACATAATTAGGATAGGTTGAATCAATAAAACCTGGCGGTTGCTCTACGTACACTTCTTCCTTTATGTCACCATTCAGGAAGGCGGACTTTACGTCCATCTGATAGACGGTAAAGCCCTTAAGTGCAGCGTAGGCAAGAAATAACCTGATCGCTTCCAGTCTCGCTACTGGAGCATAAGTCTGGTCGAAGTCGATTCCTTCTTCTTGACGATATCCCTTGGCGACAAGTCTGGCTTTATTCTTTACGATTATCCCGTCTTCATCCATCTTGTTCCGGTAGACCCATTTAGTCCCAATGACATTCTTACCTTTGGGTCTAGGAACAAGGGTCCAAACCTTGCATCGTTTGAACTGATTCAATTCTTCTTCCATGGCTAGAATCCAGGATGCGTCGGAGTTGGCTTCCTCAAATTTCTTTGGTTCAACCTGTGAGAGAAAGCTTAAGTGTAAATTCTCGTTAGTTGTACCTCGACGAGTTCTGACGCCATCCCGAGGATCTCCTATTATTTGGTCAACAGGATGATCCTGCAAGTATCTGAACTCTAGAGTCCTTGCATCTGGGATCTCTTCCGCCACTGGAGTTGCATCTTCAGCTGGGATGTCTTCTTCATCTTGATCATCCACCTCTCCAATGGTGGTTGGAGAGGGGACCTTGATGAATGTCTCATTTTTATCTTCACTAGGTTCATCCAAGCTAAGTTCTTTCAACTTTGTACCTGCATCTACAATAGGCACACTAGACGAGTTGCTTTGCAACAGACTCGTCTCATCAAATACAAGATGTATCGACTCTTCCACCACCAGAGTTTTTCTATTGAATACTCTATAAGCCTTACTATGGCTACTATATCCTACGAAAATACCTTCAAAGCTTTTCTCGCTAAACTTGGTAGAGTGATACTTGCCATTGTTAAGTACGAAGCACTTACAGCCAAAGATTCTAAAGTATGAAATGGTTGGTTGCCTGCCTTTTAGAAGTTCGTAAGGAGTCTTATCATGGTTCTTGTTGATGAGTGCTCGATTTTGCACGTGACAAGCGGTGTTGACTGCTTCAGCCCAGAAATACTCCGGAAGTGAGGCATCACTCAACATAGTCCGACAAGCCTCTATGAGTGTTCTGTTCCTTCTCTCAGCTACTCCATTTTGCTGTGGAGTGCGAGGAGAGGAAAACTCATGAAAGATACCTTGACTTTCACAAAATTCTGTCATGGCTCCAGACTTGAATTCCGTTCCATTGTCACTTCTGATTTTGACTACGGAACAGTTGTATTCATTCTGGATCTGCCTCACAAAATTAGTGAAAATACCGAAGGTATCTGACTTGTGTTTCAGAAAGAACACCCACGCAAAGCGCGAGTAATCATCCACAATAACCAACGTATATTACTTACCTCCCAAACTTCTAACCTGCAGTGGACCAAACAAGTCCATATGGAGAAGCTGCAAACTTCTATTGGAGTCCTTGCCTATTATGCTTTTAAACGAACTTCTTGTTTGCTTGCCTTTGATACAAGCATGACAAGGACTGTCCGTAACGCACTTGACATTAGGTGCATCACGCACTAAGTTTTGAGAGAATAATTTATTAATAGTTTTGAAATTAATATGTGCTAGTCTCTTGTGCCATTGGTCAGCAAGAGATGCACTACTTTTTGCCAAAAGACACACTGGTGTCGAAGAGTCTATACAAATAAAATTCAGAAAGAAAATATTTCTGCTTCGAGTGCCTGATAAAATAGTTTCCATATTGTTAACCGATTTTATCAAACACTTGTCAGCATGAAATTCAACTACGTATCCTTTGTCGCATAGTTGGCTTATGCTAATGAGATTGTGTTCCAATCCTTCAACATAGGCTACATCCGAAAAGGATACACTACCGTTAGAGATCATACCATAGCCTTTAGTTATTCCTCGATCTGAACCTCCAAAGATGACCTTTGGTCCGTTGCAGACTGAGGTGTAATTCTGTAGTAGGCTCCTTGTCCCGGTCATATGCCGAGAACATCCACTGTCCAAGTACCAGATTGGCATTTTGGTGGCCTTTGGACATACCTGCAATTACAATCATTTAGCCTTAGGAACCCAAACAAGTTTGGGTCCTTGGTCTCGAGTTAGAATACTCCCCCTACGAGTATTAGCCTCATGAGTGGTCACTCTCACGTTGCTAACCTTAGGGGTTGCAGCATTTTCAGGATTGAACCAACAATCACTGGCAAAATGACCAATTCTGCCACAGCACCAACAGTTGAACCTGTTGTATCTTTGCCTTGTGTAGTCCTGCTTGACTTTCTGGAATGAAGGTCTGGCAGGAGCTTTACTCTTGGAGGAGGAGGCTTCATGATGATGGCAGTTACATGAGGTCTTCTCCTTCATAGGCTTTTCTATAATGGGTTTTACTTTTGGTGTCTTTTTGAAATTATGACCATGAGCATAAGGTCCATAGCTTTGAAGCTGAATCTCCTCATAAGGTGCCTTGAAGACACTCTCGCCAAAGTTACGAGGACGAGTCCAACCTTGGTATCTTGACTTAGGCTTCTCAGGGATCGGCCTAGAAAAGTGTCCGTAGGTGGACTCATAATCGAGTTCGTTCGTGGGAAAGATAACTTTCTTGAACACAACAGGTTCCAAGGGAGCTTTCCCTTTTTCTTCAGCTAGAGCCTTCCGGGCAGCCTTATTCTTTCTCTTGGCCTTGTTTCTCCTAGAGGATTTACTAGAAGAGACAATGTGGCCTAAACCAGCACCCTTGGCCTTAGCAGAGAATTCAGCAACGATTGGAAGAACTGTCTTAGGCTTAGAAAAACTCTCAACAAGCTTCTTTTCAGCCTCGAGTTGTCGTTCCAATTCTTTGATGATTTCCTCTTTAAGGTCGATGTGCTTGAGAGCTTTATTGTATCCCTCCATAGCTGCATTGAGGTTCTCTTGAAGAGAGTTAGTCTTATCGACTTCTTCTCTCAAGCTGCTCTCAGTAGCTCGTAGAGAATTTATCTCTTTGGCTTGAGTTTTCATTAATCTACGACATTTTTCGTAAGCGGTGAGTAACTCCTTATACTGACCCATGAGCTCAGATTCATCTTCAGAGGAATATCCCTCTTGCTCATTGTCATCATCAGAATCAGAGAGAGGAGTGTGAGATTTTACCTCCCCAGTAAACTGGGGGACTTGTTCATCATCCGAATGAGCCATGAGCCCAAAGTAAGCTTCCTCTTCTTCACTCGACTCAGATGAGTCAGAGTCGCTGAGAGTTTTGCTCTTCTTGGCTACTAAGCTTTTCTCTGTCCTCTTCTTGTGGTGTGAGGATTTCTTTTCCTCTCTTCTTCCACCCTCTTTCTTTTTGTGAGGGCAATCGGCGATGACGTGACCTGGCTTATTGCAACAATAACAAATGATGTCAGTAGAAATCTGTTTGTTCGGTTTAGAATTATACCTATCATGGCTACTTGAGCCTTTCTTCCGATGATCACTGTCATGTCGTGATCTTCTATATGAGGCATCCTTGCCTCTCCATTGCTTCTTCTTGTTCAAAAATTTCTTGAACTGCCTTGACAGTAGGGAGAACTCTCCATCAGATAGTTCTGAGCCAGATGAGCTGGGCTCAGATGATTCTTCTTCATCAGCCTCAGGAACTGGGGCAGGAGAGCTAGCCTTTATCTTCCTTGAGCTATCTGCCTTTAGAGCGACAGATTTCTCCTTGGATGCAGACCTGCTTGTCTCTTCTTCAGCTTTTCTTGAGTTGATTTGTAGCTCGTAAGACATAAGCTTTCCGAACAGATTTTGCGGGTCCGTCTCAGCTAACCTTCCAAACTCCCGAATGGCACATACCTTATTGTCCCATTCCTTGGTTAGGGATCTTAAGAATTTGTCATTGAGTTCCCCGTTGGTGAAGACTCGGCCATAAACTCTTAGGCCGTTCACTATCTTGAAAAAGTTCTCGAATGAGTCAGCTATGGCTTCCTTGTGACCTTGCCGGAAGGCTTCATACTTTTGATTCAGAAGGGATCTCCGATCATCCCTCACTTCTTCAGTGCCTTCCATCAGAGTCACCAGGGATTGCCACATCTCCTTGGCAGACTGGCAATGAATTAGATTCTGCAGCATTGAGTCATCGACTGCACTTGCTATAATGTTTTTAGCCTTCTTGTCCAGAGAGACAAGTGCAATCTCATCCTTGTCTAGATCCATCAACTTCTTGGGAACTTGCTTGTTAGGGTCTATGGTGGAAGTAGTCATAGGAATGTGGGGACCTTCTTCAACAATCATGAAGATCCGGGGATCTACTGCTTCCATGAAGAACTTTACTCTTTCCTTCCACATAGGAAAGTTGTTCTTGGTGCAGATAGGGAGTTTAGCAAAATCCTTGGTCTTACTCATGCTTGATACTTTCCAGGAAACAACTTAGAAGGATAAGATCAAGGTGTTAACCTTTTAACGATCAACCTCCCTCTGATACCAATTGCGAGGTCTAAGTTGTTAGCCTAAATCACCTAGAGGGGGGTGAATAGGTGAAATGCGTGTCAAAAAGCGGAATTAAAATTTAACGCAGCGCACATCAAGCAATCACAGAAGACAAGAGATTTATAGTGGTTCCCCAACCTTGGGTACGTCCACTTTCCTCACCGATCTAGCAAATCACTAGACTCGGCTACTCCACTATCTCGGATTGAAAACAATCCTACACCTCGGAACCACGTTCCTACAAATCTCGATCCAACTGGATCTACAAAACTCGGAAGAAAGATCTTCCTACAAATCTCGGAGAAAAACTCCTACAATGAAATTTAGGTTTGAGAATAAAAATCAACACAACAAATTTCAGATCTGGATCTTTGACAGTCTTCTTCTTTAGGAGCTTTGACTTGATCAGAAAAGGTTGAAGATGACTTGAAAGAAAGATCCACAAATCTGAAAACTAGAACCACCTCGATCGAGAAGATAGATCTGAAATCCTTGAGGCTCGGCGAGATCGAGTGATTCACTCTTGTCTGGATCGCTGGAGAAATAGTCCTTGAAGACGGAGATCGACGATCCAGAATTTCTTCCGTGAACAACGATGGCGACGGCGGCAGCGTCGTGAGAATTAGGGTTCACGGAATTTCCTTTTTCTTCAAAAGAATATCTCTGTAATCTTGTTAATTAGTCAATTCTGAAATGACCTATTTATAGGTGGACTCCAACGGTCATAATCTTAATTAAGGATGACACGTGGACCAGTCAGAAATGACGGATTCAAAATACTTAGCGAATTCGAACTTAGAAGAATTCTGGAATAGGGAACAGCTATACTCGAGTAAGAGAAGATATACTCGAGTATGGGAATTTAGATACTCGAGTGACAAAGAGACATATACTCGAGTATGAGAATAGAAATTTACTTGATAGAGAAATGAACTACTCGAGTATTAGAAGAGATATACTCGAGTATCAGAAAAGATATACTCGAGTATCAGCAAAGATATACTCGAGTATCAGCATATGAATCCAGGAAACATTCACCTACTCGAGTATTAAAATCAACTACTCGAGTATAGAATAATTTACTTGAGTATCAAAATCAATTACTCGAGTAACAACTGCTTACTCGAGTATTAAAACCAACTACTCGAGTATCGAATAATTTACTCGAGTATCAAAATCAATTACTCGAGTAACAACTGCTTACTCGAGTATTAAAACCAACTACTCGAGTATCGAATAATTTACTCGAGTATCAAAATCAATTACTCGAGTATCAATACTTGAACTTGCAGAAAAGAGAAGAAAAAGGATCTACTCGAGTATGATATATGATTTACTCGAGTGATTAAGTTACTTACTCGAGTATGAAAACACCTTTCCCGAGTGACTGACTAACTACTCGAGTATAGAAGTATATACACGAGTATTCAGAGCCTACTCGAGTAAGTCTAACTGATTACTCGAGTAAGTCTAATTAACTACTCGAGTATGGAAATATATACACGAGTATTAAGTCTGATACTCGAGTATAACAAAGGGGTTACTCGAGTATTTTGGACTTAGAAATTTTTTTTTGAGGAAATTAGTTCCAATGCTCCTGTCCATCAATCCAAGTGCATATAGGAAGTGTATCCCAATTGAGAGGCTATACATGGGCCAACACTTTGGATCACACAATGAGGGATTACATTGTATGGTCCTGTGTTTGGTGACCCATTATAGACGACATTGGTCTACACTTGGCAATTAGAACCTGCACACATACAACCTAAACACAGCATCAAATACACCTTAATTCATCTTAGTTCAAGGTCTGACCTCCTACAAATCTGAGGTATTGTGGAGACAAATCCCAACAATCTCCCCCTATTTGTAGATGTCAGCATCCTCTATACTAAGGTGAATTATACAGAGTAAAAAGAACAATGCACATATACTTGAAAAACAAAAACATAAGTTAAAGCAGGTTAGTTAATGAAATAGCCATAACCAGAATTAAATATATATATATATAGAAATGTTTTAAGCACAGAAACAAAAGTCCAATTCCACATTCTTAGTTCAACTCAAGATGGGGCATCCTTGTGCATCCTTTCTCTTTTCAAGTCTTGCCTTTCTAGGTAGCTGAAAGGTTTTGGAAAGTAAGTCCTGGGCCTAGGAGGAGCAGCTGGGTTGTTATGCCCCAATTTCTGTCATGCAGCCTGATCTTTATCTGAGATGCTTCGTAGGCTTTCCACTCTGAATAACTGTAGTAATTATCTCTGTTCTCCCCAAGATCAGTCACTAACCTCAGAGTATCAAGAATTAGGGACTTAGAGGTAGGACTCCACACTTCAGCATGAACAACAGGTGGTCTACCTTCAGAAGCTGGCTCTTTCCTTGGTGCAGAACGGCTGGCAGAAGCGCCGTCACCATATTTTCTTTTCTTCTTGGAAGGGCCTTGAGAACTGGAAGGGAAATCATCTTGCCATGCTTCAGTATAGGATAGGGGAGGCTCAGTCACATCACCCTCAGCTCTAGGTGAGAAAACTGGCACACCTCCTTGAAGGGTTGCTTGAGCTGAGACATCTGCTAGAGGCTGTTCTGCAAGAGGATTTAGATGCTGAGGTATAATGGTAGGGTCCAGTTGAAACTCAGGAAAGTTTTGATTATGCAGCCAGACAGCAGTGTCATAGGTATAGAATTTGACTGACTGGAGCTGGGAAAGAATGGATTCTTTCAATCCTTTTACTAGATCACTTATAGCCTCTTGAGATTGGGTAGACTGTTGTTTGACCTGGGCTTCAGCTTGTTCAGAAAGTTTTTTTAACTTGTTCTTTTACAATCTTCTCCCCCTTGCTGATATCTATGGATAGCTGGCAATGGCTTCATCCCTGAAAGTGCTCACTTCATCACATACTTTCACAACATTGGTTTCAGCTCTCTCATCTAGCTTGAGCTGATTGTGAGCTACTGTCTCTGCTTGGTTTCTTAGCTCACCTATGCTCGTGATGGTGTGATCTATGGCCTTGCCACCTAGCTTGAACAATCTTTTCAGTTCATCAGTTTTTGCCTGGATTTCAGCAAAGCCTCTGCTCATCTCCTTTTCAAGAGCAGAGACCTTGGAGTTGACTGACTGCAGAGAGGCATCAAAGTAATCTCTCTATTCTTTGAGCATGAGCTCAATCTTGCTGACTAGATCTGAAGAGGAGGAGGAAGAGGGAGCTGAGGTTAATCCAGGGACTGGTAAGCAGTAGCAGTCCAAGGGGCGATCTCTTCCACGACCACTAAGCTTACAGCTCTCTTGGTTTGGACTAACTCAATGGAGTCACAGGGATCAGTGAAGGAGGGGAGAGAGAAATCAAGTGTCTTCAGAGGAGGGTCAACAGGGTCTGGGGAATCCTCCTCGTCATCGGACAGAATGATATCATCATGAAGATCTGTGGCACCCAAAGGGAGAGAGCTGGAGACTGAGCAGGAGACTTGGCAGCAGAATCATTTTGAAAAGAAGGAGCATCTGAGCTTAGCTCATCAATGAATCTGTCTATATCTTCAGCTGTAGACAGTAGGTGAGCTGTATCTGGAATCTCAGATTCAGGAATTGCTGATTGAAGATGAGCTGGAGTAGGAGAAATTGGAGAAGTAGCAACTCTGACTTCTTCTTGTGCTGGAATTACTGATTCAGAAGTAACTTGAAGCTGAGAAAGAGAAGAGGCAGGCTCCCCCTCAACTAAAGCACCAGAGGTAGCAATAGTTTGATGTAGAGGAGGAGATGGGATCCTGACTTCAGGTAAACTGCTGTCTTGGTGTTGTGCTGAGATGGCATCAGCCTTGGAGGCTTGGCAGGGTTCATGATCTTGAGGTCATACCTCTGAATGGAAGATATTGAAACTTTCTTCATGTGGTGAAGAGGAGTCCCTTTAGAGAAGTCAAACACTGTAGGATTGATCTCATGGAGGAGGAGGGAGATAATCCTGGCAAAACTGGGATGTTTGACGCTTTCTCTGATCTTATCCAGTATCATCATTCCAAACTGGAACTTCTTCCTGCAGACAATAGCTTGCATAACGTCAAATAGATTTTGGGATACATCTCTAATGGAGTAAGTCTTGCACCAGAGGATTTTGGCAATGATGTCAACGAGAAACTTTCCTTCTGAATTGAACAAAGAACGATTCAGGGTTTCACCTCACCTTCTGGATCTCGACCACAGAATAAGGAGGTGCGGTCGGCATCTGCCTTGTCTAAGTCATCTTCTTCGTCGACCACTGGCATCCGAAGCAGAGTGGCGACAGAGTGGCCTAGCAGATTTCCCCTGGCGAGCTGATCGGCTTAACCTCTAGGACGGGCTGATCTGGACTACCCCTAGCAGCGACTTAGCAACGAGGCCGCATGGCTTCGACGAGGACTTTTCGGCTCGCGTAGAATGGCGGTTAGGAAGCACAAGCCGCCCGGTTTGGTAAGGCTTACGGACCAGTGGCAGATTCTAGGTTAACATAATCCCCGCACATTTGTAAATTTCAGGAAATTTCGGAAATGTTAGACTAAGCCAGAGATCGTGACTGCCTTTAATGCTGTGATGTCTATAAAAGGCACTGAACTCTGTCATTCCTAAGAAATTCTGACAAGTCACGGGTCGTTACTCGCCACTAGCGGTCAGCAAATTTCAAGCCGAAGCGGCTTTTCTCAAAATGGACGTCATGTCTTCAATGTTAGACAGCGAGAAGAGATCGATTGAGAAGAAAAAGAGGAAGAGTCGGAAACCGAAAAGCTCTGACCTATAGCCTGAGGGGAAAATTGAGAAGCCGATCACTCCAGCGGCTTCTTATTCTGGAAAGAAGCCGATGGAAATCATTGCGGAATCATTGCAGGCCGCTATCAAAATTGAAGCGTCTTCCAAACCTGCTCCCCAACACACCGGGACCGACAAGTCCTTCGAGATGACCTACTCTCCATCGGGTGAACCTCTCTTAAAAATCTCTTTGGTGGAGGAGAAATGTGTCGACTAATCCAAACTGCGTGGGTTGACCACCATAGCCGACGTGATCGTCGTTGATGAGAACTAGCTATGGAAGTCGCCGGAGGCCGCACGGTCTTCAGCTGAGAAGAGCAAGCGGTCAGAAATGGTAGCCGGCCACTTGAAATGGCAGAGGAAAAGGAATGATACCCTCGAGGAAATAATGAGGAGGAAGGCGCGGAAGATGCGGGCCGGAAACTAAAATGTTTCCGTAAAGACTGGAGCGGCTACTCTTCAACATAGGCCGCGGGAGATAGAAGTGTCCAAGAGTCCGTCTACACCATCCTCCAAGCTCAACAAGCCTGATGATATATATATGGCTAGCGAGACCATGAGGGACATCTTCAAGGATATGAAGACATTACAGCAGCAAGATAAGCTACTAAAGATCCCGGCAACCCCACAAGAAGCCGATCTCCTCGATGTCGAAGTCGTTCAGGAAAGGCCTAGCAAGCCGGCTTCTGCAGCTTCTGAAGGAGCAAAAAAATAGAAACTTAGAGAGATGATGGAGGAGAGGAGGAAACTAATCGCTGGGAAAAAGGTGGCAACCACATTTCCACTCCTGTAAGGTAACCATGGAGACGTTAAGCGTACTATAAAATACTATAAGTTGGGTCACGGAAGAAGGGGGCGGACAGAATTTTTAATCCGCCGGCCGGCTTTTTCCTGACCACGGCTTAACTGAAAAATAAAGCTCAAGAGACCGCACGGCTATGGAAAGAACAGCTAAAACAGATAGACTCCAAACGATTCAGGCGACTAGTGTTTAGATTTGATACCACGGCTATTGAAGGAGAGAAAATTAAGAACAACGATCTCGTCCTACCAAGATTCTTGAAAGAGGTCGCAATTATCAGACCGAATATTACCGTTTATTTATCCGTTGTAGGTGTACCGGAAGCCACGATGAAGCCGGGCTATCTGACGACCTTCCTGCCTCCGCTGCCACCGCCGCTGCCAGGTATCCAAAATGCAAGGATGGCCGAATTCTAGAAGGAATTAAACACCTTGCAGGCGAGGGTGAGGGAGCACGACGAGGCCCTACGGGTTATGGAGGAGGAACGACGGGTTGAAAGAGAAGAGAAGCGGTTTGCGCCTAAGGCCGCTGAGCGGAGGATACATGAGGTGCAGACCACCTTGGTACAAGAGAGAACAGAGCGGTGGTCTATGCTGGAGTAAGCTGAGAAGAGGATACAAGAGGTGCAGGCCTCCTTGGAGCAGGAGAGGATAGAGAAGATGGATCTGCAAGCTCTAATGTTGATGGCCGGCCGACTTGAGAGAGAAAGAGGAGACATTTGCCGACTTGGTGGGGTAATGGACAAGGATCTGCCAGCAGAGGCCGACAGAGGCCAGTGATCTATTGCTGCGACTTCTGAAAAGCTGCAACCGCCATGCCAACCGACTTTTGGGGAGACTTCCAGTCCGCCTGGGGCTGTAGTGGCTGGGCAGGTCGCGGCATCTGGTGACCTGGAGGGTCACACTCTACAGATGGTTCCATTTGTCCGCGTGGAGCGCGATACCTCGTGCGTCCACCAGTCTTTGCATTCAATCCACGACCTCGTCAGTCAGGTTTATGTCCAGCTAGTATAGACCGGAGATCAAGTCGAGCGGATTGGGAGAGAAGGTCCTGAGAGCGGTGACAAACAAGCTTGAACGTTTTAATTTGGCTCTGTAATAATTATTAACTGTTGATGCTGGACAATTTGGTTGTTGTAAACAACTGTTATGTATTTGTTTTATGCTTCTGCGATTTGTTTGCGGCTTCTGTGGTTTATAAATCTTAGTCATCATATTTGTTAAGCTTCGAAAATTTTCTAAGTATAGGGGCTTGGCCGCACGAATTGCCGAAATGGACTACGATTTAACTGCGTTGTTTGTGTGTATACTTTGCAGGATGAGGTCGCGTGGCTTGACATCTATCCGCGATCTGACATCGATTACTATAGCTTCCTAGGAATTCTATAAATCAATATTATCCCGGAGACTTCTACACGAAAATTCAAGATGCGGGCTAAGGAAAAGTCGATGCGGTCTGACAAAGCGAGCTGTTAGGATGGATGCGACTTCTGCCTTCCATTCTACAGATCACAAAGAGTGTTGGCTTACGCCAGCCGAGCTGGATAACTTTATCGAGAAGTACATGGAGGGTAGCCCGTTACTCGTGCGGCTTCTGTTGCCGAATGAAATAATTAACTAGTCAAATGCCAACCAAATCGCCATCCCCATAGATCACTTCGACTGCGGCTTCCGCTTCCATGTCTTGATGGAAGCCGTAACGATCTTCAATCATTACGTGGTCGTGCCTGGACAATTCCCGCCCAACTCGATAGCCGCCATCTATAGTTTCATATCATATTTAAGGTCTAAAAGAGTCCGCTTCACCATGAGTCTTTTCAGGAAGTGCTTCTCTGTCCGGTCTATTCCTGATTCAGGGACAAAGATCTTTCGCGGTCGCCTGTACTTCGGCTGCCAGGGGCTGAAAGATGTGAATCTGGCAAATAAGATCCCGAACTGGTCAGAGCGATACCTGATCTTTGAGGGACAGCTCGGCCTGCTGCAGGTCAACCCGCAAATTTGCGGCGAAACCTCTTTTGCCAATTACGAGCTGGAGGGCCCTGAGAAGGACATTTATAAGTTCTTCAGAGATGAGCGGATTGGTGTGAACCACTACATCCTGCTGCTTCCATCCCTGGAAGGCATCCAGGTGGAAGATAGTAAGTATCAACCCGAACTTAACTGTACTGTTAGCACGCGGCTTATGGACTAACTTGTTGCTTTATTTATGCAGCTGCAGTGGAGGTCCGCTAAACAAATTGCTGACTTCTGGCGGCTTAACCCTAACTCAAAGGGAGAAGTGGGCCAAGAGAGCAAGGTCGCAGCGGGCTAAGGAGGAGGTAGAGTCGGCCTCCTCCAACGAGTTCACGCTGCTAGGGATGGGCAGTGGCCTAAAGGATCTCCACGGTAACCCAACCATACAGTGGAATCCAAAGGAAGACTTCGTCCAAGTTTCCACCACCCTCCCTTACTAGGGGAGGGACAAACTTAGTCTCCATGCTACTGTAGTCGGCGTGCCGTTGTATGGAAAGCGCAATCTGAAAGCGCTGAACAAAGTTCATGAAGAAGACTTATCGCGGTTCGCCACACAGGTCGGGGCGAGAAGTTTCGTGACTAACCAATATACGGGTTTGGCCTATAAGCGGTCAGTTACGAATAAAAATGAATTGCAGCTGTAACTTGCCGAAAAATAATAAGAAAACGCATGGCTACGGGAGAAAAAATCGGTAAGTTATTGTTAACCCAGAAATCGGCGATCCCTCCAAAGGTAGCCAGCTCGCAAATCGCGGCCTGCACAAGGAGGTTGCGGCCTGTGAACCTTTCCTTCCAAGTGTGGGCGGACTAACCTTTAAGTCCGCTCAGTCCGCGCGGCTAGGGCGATCTCCCCGATCTAACCGCCCAGGTCGCGCAGTAGCCGCTCGTTCTGTAGGGGCTGTGGACTGCTTCCTCAGTCCTCCCCTGCAGGCCGCGCGGTTAGCTTAGTTAACTGTCTAGTGGTTCCTTTTTCCCCTCAGGTGCAAACTACTAAACCGAGTGGCAGACTCGATTTCCTATCCGTCTAGACCGCACGCTAAATACTCAATCAGAGGCGGCGACCTGCTCTCATGTCCGCCACCAATAGGCGGGCTCGATCTCAGTTCGACAGGTCACCTACCTCATCCAGCGAGCTGCCTGATCAGCTGACCGCGCGGTCTGCCGACCACACTGGTCAGTCCGCCAAGTCGCCAACCCTTGTCCCCAAGCAGAGGGTGTTACCAGTTTACAGCGGCTCTCGCCAATAGGCGCGACTTGGACTCTTCGGTCTGCCAGGTCGGCAGTCCTTGTCGACGAGCAATGGGGACAAGCCACAAGCAGGCAGCCTGCTCAACCTGTCCGCCGCGAGGTAGGCAGACTCGTTGCGTAGTCCGCCAGATCAGCCCTAGCTCCGTAGCTTGCGATCTACCTCTCCTCCGCCGCGGGCTAGGCGGACTCGTTTTGTAGTCTACCGGCTATCCCTCAAGCTTCTCGGTGTTCGCTTCTACCCAGCAGCGGGAAAACTTCTCCTTAGCTCGCACAGCCCAGCGCGAGCTCGCTCAGCAGTAGGGGCGCACACGTCCCAGTCCTCCTGCAACAGCAGCAATCTTTAGCCCCAAGTCCCTAACCGCGCAGCCTGGCGCGGACTCTGCGGACTCAGTATTTGTGCTTGCCCGACGCAGCGCGAGCTCACCCAGCAGCAACCCGGCTAATTCCTGCGAGCTCCTTGATTAGCTAACTGTGCGGTCTGCCGACCTCCCTGGTCAGTCCGCGCGGCCTCTGGCATTCTCCTCTCCTTAGCCGCCAGCTCCCCCCTTGTACCCTTTATTCTGCTTTCCATGCAAAGGTGCAACCTCGAGCTGTAATTTGGATTGTAATCAAAGGAAAGCCCGTCGCAAGAGAGGCATTTAGGCCGTGACAGGCAAAGTCTGTTATTGTCGTTGCTATCGGCCCTCTCTTCTCTTTTCTTCTCTCGATCTACCCATCAGAGCCCAACCGCTAAAGTAGCGTCTTATCGACAGTTCCCGATCAAGCTTCTCCCTTGCTCCCTCAAACCTCTTTTCTATCCTCGCAACCCTTCTTTCTCCCCTAGCTTGTTAGATCGAACAACCCGTTAACTAGGCGTTGTCGCATTTCGCGCATCAAGAGTTAACACGCGACCTTAAGATCTCGATAGAATTGTGAAGTCAGTGGTTACTCATGTCAGACCGTCAACTAGATGAGAGCCCTGCTCCAAGCTCCAGTGAGGATTCTCTTTTGGAGGCCTTGGAGCATTCTCGCAGAGAAACTGCACAACTGTTTCAAGCGATCAACCATACTCTAGCTGTTATTGCTCAATGATTGGAAACAAAACCTTCAGCAGCACCAGCTCCTCCAATCAATCCAGCACCAGCATTCGAGATTCCTCAAGTCTACCCACCACCCTATCCGTCGGTCTATCCTCCTTACACTCCAACCTTTCTGCAAGGGCCTGCAGCCCCTTTGCGGTCTCAGAATGACGAATTTGCATCTCGTCAGAACTTCTTCCGAGAAGCTGCTCGAGGAAGTCCGGCAAGATTCCTGAATTTTCAGAGAAGTTATCCCTACTCTTCAGCTCCTGCCTTTGCTCCTCCTGCAACAAATTTTCCTTTCTATCCTCCAGCTCCTTGTGCAGCTGCAACTTATGCTCCCTTTTTCCTTATGCTGTAGGAGAACAAGAAGAACAGTCGCCATTTACAGAGAATGCTCGGAATGAACCGACTCCAGTTAACTTCAGAGAGCCACGATTGCTCATTTACACTAGGAAGACTGATCCAGTCAAGCATCTTCAAGCTTTTGAATCTGTCGTTGCTCTCAAGACTCTTTCAGATGCAACCAAATGCAAACTCCTTGTGACGACCTTTGATGGTAAAGTGAGAGATTGGTTTTATGGACTTCGTGTTCAGTCCATCTCTTCCTTCGCTGATTTGTGAAGAGAGTTTCTGCTCAGATTTTCTACTTCAACAAAGAGGAAGGGCGGTCCAGAAGCCCTCTTTGAGATCAAGCAGCGAGAGACCGAGACTTGGTCTCATTTTTTGGATCGTTTCTAGAGAGAGATCTTAGACATTGAGATCATCGATCAGGAAATGTATCGAGTGGCTCTCATTCACGGTCTGCGTGAAGGACCAATCAAGTTCGATGCTAACGTTCGAGCACCGAGGACATATCAAGAGTTGATTGGATTAGACAACTCGTACATCCGTGGTGAGAAGAGCAACCCCAACTTTGTCTCCAGACTTATAATAGAGAGAAATCAACCTTACAAGCAGCCTCTGAGGTCTCCTCGAAAAGATTTTCCATCCCACTCTAGGAAAATAAAGAAGTTCCAGCATCATCATCAACGTTCCTTCCAAGGCCAGGATCGTGCCCACGAATAATTGCAACCGCTACCAGCCCCACCTCAACAAACAGCTTCTGTGCATCACTCAAAAGATGATGACTTATCGTGATATGGACTCGATGAGGCCATGCTAGAAGCCTGCCAGATCATGAGGGATAAGGAAAATTAAAAAAGGCCTTACAGTCGGTGAATCAAAGATCAAGAAATTCAGATCTGTTCTGTGAATTCCATAGAGAGAAAGGTCATTTGACTGAAGAATGCAAGGCCCTTCAGCGGTTGGTTGAAAAATTGCTTGGAGAGGGCAAGATCAATGACCTGGTCAAGAAAATTGATTCTTCGAAGCCTTCCACCTCCAAGGACAAGGAGGTGGCTGAAGTTCAGATGAAGTGTGTGGAGATAAGGGATGTAGGCCATCTGGGGCCTATCGATGATCAATCTGAGTGCATCGATGTCATTGACAAAGGTCCCCTTGGAAAACTATTCTAAAGCGAAGAGGGCACATTTCTTGCGTCAAAAGTTATGACCAATCGCAGCTCCTCAAAGCCCCTCACAATCGTGACTGGTTGCTTTTACTTTACTCTTCAAACATTTTTTTCTCTGAAACACTTCTAAGTGTTCTTTCATTTTCGTTCAATAAAGCTTACGTCAGAGATCTTATACTGACACAGTTCCCTTTTTGTAATGCTTCTCCTCTATCTTTTTCTCTTTGTAATGGTTCTCTCCATCAGTGGGCTCTTCCTCTCCATCAACTGCTTTCCCTTTGGCAGCCCGTTCGAACTCGGCGATTTTGTCCTCTAGTTTGGGGAACAGTTGTAAGAAAGGGACGGAATCCATGCCCTCCTTCGCGAGTCCGTCGCTGATGAAACGTTCAATGACGACTTCCACGCTTTCCTTCACAAAAGGAAACATTGCGCGCTGGAAGGTGGGGTTGGTGACGTCACATGCGGTCTGCAGAGAAAGTAAATAAATCAGTCTGCAACGGATAGACGACAAAGACTGCGGCAATTATTGATACTTACAGCTTTTTCTTCCTTATGTTTGTTGACTTTTCTCCTAGTCGCTTATTCCTGTCTTTTAAAGACTTATTTTCTCGCAACAGACGCTCATTCTCCCTAAGCAGCTCGCGCATTACCCGACCCATAAAATGGTTAGTGACGGTGCTATTCGCGCTAGCTTGAGCCGCGAGCAGGGGGAGGTTGGCAGGGGCAATGCTCTACAGCTCGCGTAGGTTCTGCTTCCCATATAAAGCAGAAATCGCTACATGAGCGTGGCGAGAAGTACGCGGACTCTTCCAGGAGGGAAGAGCAGTGGAGAGGAGGATGAACTTCTTCTTCTTGTGCTAGTGGATCATTGGGTTACCCCTCAGATCCCTCTGGTTCTTCCCGAAGCCCGCCATATCGAAGCTCCCGGATGAAGAATAGTCTGTCGTGGGATCATCGTCCTCCCTTCTTTTCCTTGCGATTTCCATTTTTATTTCTCCCTATGTAGGAGTCAGCCCGCCGGGCATTTGAGGTAAATAGGCCGGCACCGCCAAGGTTGCTGCAAAGAAGAAACCCGTTAGTCATACAACCTCAGAATGTGCGGATACAAAGTCAGGTCGCAATACTTACTATCCTGGCGGCTTATAGTATCCAGGCCGGGCAACAACGAGATATAGTGTTCGATATCAAACCTTGCCCCGGCCAAAAATTCAACGATGGCGGACTCCACTGTATTCAACGACACTTTTGAAGTCAGTGTCTGCGCACACCTGCAGGTTAGTGTTGAGGAACCCCAAGTCGCTCTCGAAAATCAGATATCTCGAGGTCTAGTTGTGGATTTTGTTCGGCAAGCCCGCAACCTTCATTCCTCGACAGTAAAAGTAGATTACGCCCTTGTACTGGTGATATTTCGACGGAGTTAATGAGCGTTTAGAGAATATCTTTCTGAATATGTTTAGGGAGAACTGGATCCTTTCCGACTGCAAGTAAGAAAGGTAGTTGTAGATCTCGGTAACAGTTTTGGGCGCGAGCTGACCTGGAACTACCCCGTAGTGCTCAAAGATCTCGGCGACCTCCCAGAGCAGGGGGAACTTGAACCCACAGTCAAAATGATCTATGGGCACCGCGATCTGAGTAGCGGTTGCAAAGTTTAGTCGTTCGTGATCCTCAGGTAGGCGTGCGAGCACCGGCGAGCCCGCCATGTACCTCTCCAAGAAGATCTCCAAGTCGGCCGCAGTCAGTCAAAATTTTTTGTGTTCAGCAGAGTGAAAGGCAGTTGTAGCATCAGTATGTGCAGACACCATTCTTTCAGACCGCAGGGCCTTCAGCTTCAACTGTTTCTTATACAGAAAGGAAGCGGATACCCTATTTATAGAAAAACTCTGACAGACAGATGACAGCCAATCCGCCAAGATTGATATCTCAATCCGCGCAGCTCGCTTCTTTTCAGGTTCCCTGCAAATTCAGACAAGATTTTGCGGATTGATATCTCAATTCGCGCAGTTCGTTTCTTTTCAGGTTCCCTGCAAATTAAGACAAGGTTTTGAGGATTCAATCTCAATCCGCGCAGCTCGCTTCTTTTCAGGTTCCCTGCAAATTCAGAGAAGGTTTTGCGGATTCAATCTCAATCCGCATTGCTCGCTTCTTTTTAGGTTCCCTGCAAATTCATACAAGGTTTTGCAGATTCAATCTCAATCCGCGCAGCTCGCTTCTTTTAAGGTTCCCTGCAAATTCAGACAAGGTTTTGCGGATTCAATCTCAATCTGCGCAGCTCGCTTCTTTTCAGGTTCCTTACAAATTCAGATAAGGTTTTGCGGATTGATATCTCAATCTGGGCAGCTCGATCCTCTTCAGGTTTCCTGCAAATTCAAATAAAAATAGGCATAGTGCCCTCAACTCGCAAACATTCAGCACACGAAAAATGCAGCTCGCACATAGCAGTTCGCATAAGTCGCATTAAAATAGCCTGCAGAAAAGCATTCATCACACAGATCGCAGCATAAAATAATAAGTACACAACAATACCATACAATACAGTGTTATACATAAGCCAAATGATGTCCGCATCACGAAAAGAATAGCAAATCCACATCAAATTATATAATGTTCAAAATAAGCGTTCGCAAGCTCAGCGACTTGAACGACGAGCAGGTCGTTCCTCCCTGTCCGTCCAATGGCCAGGTCGCCCCTCCTCATCTGTCCCAAGATAAGCCGCTTGGTCGCTTCCTCGCAGTATCTCTCTATACATCTACTGGACAAGGTGATGCATGTTGTTGAAGGTGCGGTGCATGCAGGCAGTGTCCCTGAAAACTCGGCTGAACGGGATCACGAGCTCGCCTGCCGACCTTGGATCTGCGACCACCGCGGGCTGCCCGCTCGCCGCCGGGGTTGATGCTTCCCCCAGAGCGGGCTGAGCCGGCATTTGCGACCAAACTCCGGCGATCTCGGTGACCTCGGCGACCTGCTTCTTCCCTTCTCGCACCACGTCCATGTATTTGCTTCTGTAGTGGAGAGCGTCCTCGCTTAGCTGCTGTTTTTCCTTCTTTAAGCTTTCCACCATGACGGAAATGCTGGCGACCTGGCCCTCCAACATCCTTTCTCGCTCTTTCCCCTTGCTTAGTTCAGCACGAGTTTCGTTCAACTCCTCCTCATATTTCTTTGCTAACGAAAGATACTTGTCCAGGACAGACTGTTCACCTTGCGCGGGCTCGGCGGGGAGAGGCGTCACAGTTTGTGCCAGTGCATCTGCGGGCAATAGCATGATCTCACCAGCCTCCACGGAACCTGGTGGCGACTTTTGAATTGCAACAAAGTGAACGAAATTCATCTCAATTTCCAGATCACGGTAGGCTTAAAAAGGTAAAGAAAAAGTCACTTTTTGTAATCATTGCGACAATCTGGCGCCTATCCACCACAGGCCGCCTCACGCGCTCCGGATCAAAAGAGATCAAATGTTGCTTCCACCTTCGATAAAATTTCGCCTTCTGCCTGGCAATTGATTTACTGGAAGAACCTATGTCCTCGGTCTCCGTAATAATTTTTATCGGCCGCAACTTTCGGGGTGGAGACTTATAAAGCCATCGATGTTGAAACCGCCGGGGCAGCGGCTGCAATTTTCCTGACCACATCAACTCCGCCGTAGTTCACAGGTCTTCAGCTCGCCTGTCCGCTTCCAGCCTTTCAGAGACCGCCTCGGCCTAGGCCTACATGATAGCGAGTTGCTCTTTTGCCATCTTCTCCCTTTTATCATCTGCAAGAGAGGGGGCAGGGTCGACAACTTTCTCTCCTACTATCTCGACATCGGACTGCAACACCTCAAGCAGAGATTGATTTATGTCAGCAAGCCGCTCGTTGTCAACATTGTCGTGTATTTCAGTGGTAGACAAGCTGACCGTTGATAAGGAGTCTCCCCCCGAGATAGTGGCATCCGGTGTGACCAAGCTCGCGTCAGAAACTTCTTTATCTCGTGGATTGTGCTGCAATCTTGCAGCACCCTTCCGCACAGAGACATTCTTCTCTTTTTGAGCCCGCAGCTTCTTTTCCACACGCTCGGCAACAGAATACTTTTCCCTCTTCCTTTTCTTCTCAGGGCCCTTTTTCTCCAAGGCCAGCACAACCTATTGAGAGTCCAGCGGATTCGCGGGGATCGCGTCCTGATTGGTGCCGGCTACGCTCAAAGAAGTCGCTGGTTCCGCGACTTGCTCTTCAACCGGCTTCTCCACTTGCTCATCTTCCCCGACCTTTTCTGTTCGCTTTTCAGCCTCCAGATCAGCAATCCGCATCTCCTCAGTATGCGGCTGTCGGAATCCCGGTGACAAGATCTCCTTCTCAGTATCTATCTGCAGCATGTGTGTCCCAGAGGCAGAGACGATTATGGCCATACCCCCCGAGTTCGCAGGGTTCTGATCAAAAATCTGTAATGAATCAGAGATCCTATCCGGACTCTGGGATGGCAGGTCCTGATCAAGGGGAGCTTCTGACTGCTCGGGCTCCGACTCCTTATTTTTGCGGGCGGAGTCAGTGGTCAACTTTTCCTTTTGCGAACTCTCCCCAATGTGGCAGATGGCTGTCTCGCTCTGTTGATCTGCTTTCTTAATCCGTGTGTTCGGCTTAGATTTGTCGGTCTTGGAGGCAAGGTTGCCAAAGAAAGATCTGAGTCTCGCTATGCCGGACTGGAGAGTGCAGACTGCAAGTGGTGAGTATCGGCCCGTTGCGCAGACAGTTTTGGCAGAATGCAGTTCTTCCGACTGTATTTATAGCCAAGACAACATTTATGACAGTTGCGGACTCGGCGGTTAAGGAAACATTTTCGAAATTTTAAAAACTTGAAAATATGCGGGGATTATGTTAACCCCAGAATCCGCAACATGCCCAGCGATACTTCTCTTTCGGCGGACTCGAGCCCCTTAGTCCGCTCAGGTTTTCAAGGCACCCCAGAGGCGGACTCCAGTTCTCAGCCCGCTCAGGTCGCCCCACCTTGGTCAGTTTCCAGATCTGGCGTCACTAGGCGGACTCCAGCGTCAGTCCGCTCAGGTCTCTCCCCTCCAGCAAGGATTACGCTCCACATGGCCAAGGGGATGCCCCTGCTCGCAAGCCCAGTTCGCCTATCTCGCGTAGAATGCTTGTCCATTTCTTTTTGATTCCCGTCACCGCTGCCCGGCTCTCCTGTACCCAGGGCAGCCGGTTATTTTAGCCCTGCCCGTTTGGGCAGGCCCCCAAATAAATAAATAGGTGGAAGTGGTGCACCCAAGGCACGCTAACTCGAGCCCAAGAGCCTTCTTGTTAAATGCTGTGGACTCGAATCTCGAGCTTTGCGGACTCCGACTTGCCTACTGCACAGTTTTCTTTCTGCCTTTTGTAACCCATCGTTTGCAATCAAAGTCAAGCCCGTCGCAAGTGTGACATTCAGGCAGCGGAGGGCGAAGTCTGGTGTTGCCGTGATTCACGGCTCTTCTGTTCTTTTCTCTCATCCGCTAAGTAGACTACTGCTTGCAGTTTGCTTCTTCTTCTTTCCCTAGTGTTCGAATAGTTAGCTGGTGGTGCTCGAGTCCTTTTCGCATTTTGTGTATCAACAACGCTCTTCCATACTTGATGAGTTCTTTGAATTCAGGTCAAAGTACCACAAACACCATAGCCACTTGAGCCACACTTTTGACACCTTCATATAACTATCCACAAAGTATTCTCATGGTGGGTCTATCCAGTACAACTTGTTCATTAACATGTACCCATATGATGACTTGATATCAAAATATCATGACCTGTGAGAACCGGTCATCAGTCAACACACATGCTATCCTTAATGTATCATCATTGCCCTTAGCTTCTAAGATGACACGTTCACTAGGGACCATTTAAGAATGAAGCTTCTAAGAACATAGGCTCTCACATTCAAATCACCACTTGACTCCTTTGGAAGCAAACATTCTAAGGTAATTTATTACGTTAAATTAATCCATCACAATAGAAGTAAATTTACACAATAAAAAAACTTATCATAAATATAAAATTAAATGTATAGTACTTTATTCATAAAAGAATTATTACAACTGACAATCATATAATTCACAAGACTCCCACTAGGGATGATCATTAAGGTATCGCATACCCATAAATCTAACATAGTCGTCTTGCTTTCTCTGTGTTAGAGGTTTGTCAGTGGATCAACTATATTTTATTCAGCTGACACCCTACAAATGCTCACATCTCCTCGATCGACAATCTCACGAATAAGATAGAACCGCCGAAGTATGTGCTTGGAGCACTGATGAGATATAGGTTCCGAAGCAAGTGCAATTGCACTGTTGTTGTCATAGTAGAGAACAACAGGATCAACAATGCTAGGAACTACATCTAACTCGCCGATGAATTTCCTAATCCATATAGCCTCCTTCGCTACATTTACTACAGCGATATACTCGGCCTCAGTTATATAATCGGCAACTATCTCCTACTTGGAACTCTTCTAGCTAATAGCTCGTTCATTTAGGAAAAATATAAACCCTGACTGAGGCTTTGAGTTGTCCCTATTAGTTTGGAATCTAGCATCCGTGTAACCCTTTACAATGAGCTCTTCCTCTCCACCAAACACCAAGAACGCATCCTTAGTCCTTCTCAATTACTTTAAGATATTCTTGAGAGCAGTCGAGTGACTATCACCGGGTTCAGATTGATACCTACTAATCATGCTCAAAGCATAAGAGACATCGGGTTGAGTATATATCATTGTATACGTGATTAAACCAATTGCCGAAGCATATGGAAAAAACTTCATGTGTTCCTTATCTTCACAAGATTTAGGACACTTGCCCTTAGAGAGACTAACATCATTTGACATGGGTAATAATCCTTTCTTGGACTCAAGCATGTTGAACAATTTCAACACCTTCTCAATATATGTACTTTGGGTCAAACCCAGTAACTTCTTCAATCTATCTATATTGATCATAATACCAAGTATATAAGTCACGTCGCCCAAGTATTTCATAGAAAAGCAGTTCCTTAGGTTGTTCTTAACAACTTGTAGGGTCGGTTTGTCATTCCTGAAGAACAGTATGTCATCTACATACAATATCAAGAAGACAACAATGCTCACACAAATCTGCTTGTAAACACACGGATCATCCTCGTTCTTGATAAAACCAAACACGTCGATCCTTTCATCAAAATGAAGATTCAAACTTCGAGAAGCTTGTTTTAATCCATAAATGGATCTCTGATGCTTGCATATTTTAGTGGATTCTCCTGGAGATATAAAACTCTCAGGTTGTGTCATATACACTTCCTTAAGGAGGTTTCTATTTAGGAAAGTTATATTGACATCCATCTGCCAGATCTCGTAGTCATTATACGCAGCAATAACAAGTAAAATTTTGATGGACTTAACCATAGCAATAGGGGAAAAAGTCTCAACATAGTCAATACCTTAAATTTTCCTGAAACATTTATCCACCAGTCGTGTAACATTCTGAAACTCAAAAGAGGGACGGGTGGTATTTTGAGCCAAGTCTGGGACTTGGTAGAGGTGACACGGCCTGGGACATGGGCGTGTATTAGGGGCGTGGCATGCTTGGGTTTGGCGATGGTCGTGCGGTCGATGAAATTGCAGCCGACGAGCGTCGAACAGCGAACACGGCCTGAGATACGGGCGTGTCACAGGCTATGTCCTACTCGGGTTGATAGCCGAGTTGTGTCGGGGGAGAGACACGGCCTGAGCCCAGGCGTGTTCGGGTCCGACACGGGCGTGTCAAATTCGACACGGGCATATCGAATACCCGTGTTCTCCTCGGGTTGGTGCTGGACCTGTGTCGATCGAGGAATACGCCCAGCTACACGGGCGTGTCAAGCCTGACACGGGCGTATCGAGTGCCAGTGTTCTTTTCGGGACACGATGGTTTTGACGGCAAATGAGTTACACGGCCTTTGACACGGGTGTGTCGCAAGCCGTGTTCGGCCTAGGAAGTTTATTTTCACGGCGAATCGTGGTCGTTCGTTTCCTTATTTTAGGATCTAACGGTTCAAGCCTCTCCATCCAAGTGTTAAGACTGGGATTGGGGGTTTAAACTCTCACCTTTCATTGGCCACTCTCTTTCTATGTTCTAGAGAGAAGGGAGAGCAAGGTGGAAGAAGGAGGGAAGATCCGGTCGTCGGAGGAGATTTGGAGTGCCAAATCGCAAACCGAGTCCAGATCTATGGAGGTGAGATCATCGCGGTGCTTTTCATCCGTGTAGATTTCCATGGCGCCGAAGAGGAATGCTAGGGTAACGATTCTCTACTTGAGCATTTGAAGCTCTTCTTCTTTGCATAGGAAAAATCCGCTCCCGCGAGTGTGCGGCGAGTTTGCGGTGTTCCATTGGGTAGATATATAAAGTCCCCCTTGTTTACATTTAGAGTCCGAAATCGAGAAACGAACATAGGCATGGTGTGTGAAGCCTACCCGGACATGTTGGTCTGGATCGGTGATGTTTTACTATGCATGTTTAGCCTGAGAAGACTACGTGCCTTTGGTTGTTTTCGGTTTTTTACGTGGTAGATTGCAGTAGGGATCCTTGGGGATTAACCCCAAGGCGCACCCGTAAAACTGGGCGGAAACGCATTTTTGCCATCTTGGCGGCCTGGGAGCCAGCTTTGAACATAACTAGGTTATGTGATTGTATAATCGAATTTGGGATCCGGCGAAGCTTGGCCCGCGCATATGGATTTAGGTTGACAGTACTGTGTGAGCAACGGGCATGTGGAATCGGACCCTGGCTATGTGGTTTGGTGATAGATTCCTGAAAAAGGGAATGGCCATTGGCATAGTCGTGCAAGCCTTAGGCTTAGGTCGGGAAGACTAATTGCTCACGAGATTTGTCGTCCAAGGAATGGTGGTGAGACCACGGTTTTGACCGGGTTCACCGAGTTAGTTCCCTGAGAGCACGAGGTGTGTGGCCGTGTGAGCCTGCACCTGTGATGTTGTGTTTATTCACTATATTGCTTGTTACGCTAACAAGTGCAGGGAAGGAGTTTGCCGCCCTGAGTTTGGCGGCGGAATCGTTATAATTTGGTTGGCTTTAGCTGACCATTATTCTTATTTGCTACTGTTACGGTGAATTGTGCTTACAGGTGCTGCGGAGACGAGCGGCAAATAGCGGGCCAATGCCCAAGTTGCTGAGCCGGCCCTCGAAGGCCTTGTTTGTTTCCTTATTTAAATCATGCGTGGCCGGCCTGCGAGCGGAAGTTTGTAAGACACTATTTTAATTTGGTGAACTATTGTAAGGCCATAAGGCCAGTACTTTTGTGTATTTTGTAGTTCATTCATTCTGGGTTATGTTAGTGGACATTCGTTCTTGTGGATGGGTTCTTTCTTTCACAACTTAATAATTGCTTCCGTTAGATGCTCTGTGTAGGACATGTGTATTGGTTGAATGGTTTCATCTAGTAACTTTCCGGTCTGTCCGTGGTATATGGCGTCGGGCCCCGGCCGAACCTACTGCTATATACTATGTGACAGATAGGGGTGTTACAAGTCACCCTTTCAATGTATGTACATTCCAATACATGTCGGTCTTTATCTTGAAAACCAACTTTCACCCTATGGGTCGTACCCCTTCAGGTGGTTCCACCAAGGTCCAAACTTGGTTTGTATATATGGAGTCCATTTCAGATTTCATCACCTCAAGCCACTTCTCGGTGTCTGGTCCACTCATACCCTATTGGTAGGTTACAGGCTCATCATCATGATCCATAAGCAACACATTACCTATTTGAGTCATGAGAAATCCATATCTCTCAGGCTCAAACATTGGTCTATCAGATCTACGTTGGACTTGTGTTTCTTGAGCAGGCTATCAAGCCACAATAACTTGTATTCCTTGCTCATGTTCAAATTCCGGTTCATTCACGGTTTGTGGTTCTTGAACTTCTTCAATTTCTACCCTTGTAGTTTTTCTGCTTAAGAACTCTTTATCAAGAAAGACACCAGTCCTTTCAACAAACACTTTACCCTCAAGCTGTAGGACATTTAGGTCTTAGGTAGGGCAAATTTTCCTGAGCTGTAGGAGTGTGCTGCTCTCTGAGATAGGTGAGTTTTACTCACTGAGAAGTAGGGAAGTTTTGCCTGAACTGTAGGAGAGTGTATCTCTCTAAGTTGTAGGAGCAAGCTTGCTGTGAGGTAGGTCTATCCTCCATAGCAAGAGTGGTAGGGATTAAGTGCCTGAGGTAGGTGATACTTGTATAACTTAGTGTCGGCCTTTATGGCCGAGATGTAAGTCTTGGAGGAGACTGAGAGATCCTGAGGGATCTGAGGTGTAACCTCCTTGGAGCATTGGTTTAGAGAAGTACCTTGACTAACAAGAAGTTAGCAAGGTGGGATGACAGTTGATGTACCCATAATTTTGGGGAACCACTATAAAATACATGTGTGCTTTTTTATGTTTGCTTTTATTATCTTAATTGCAGGTGTTAAGGACAAGCTCTATATCACTATAAGCAAAAAGAAACAATCAAGTGATTTAAAAAGACTCTCAAAAGACCTAAGCAGACCTATTCACCCCCCCCCTCTAGGTTGCTATCTACCTTGAAAGTAAGATCTTTCAAGAGATATCAGAGGGAGGTTGCTCAAAAAAGAATTTAACAATCTGAGTGATCCTCCAAGGTAGTTGTTGCTAAGTGTTAATGGGCTCAAAAGAGAGCTAGAGAGAGATGAGTTCAATGAAACTCCCCATCTGCAGAAAAGAGAAGTTTGGAATATGGAAGGAGAGGGTGAGGCTATTCATGGAAGCCTATGATCCAAGAATTTTTGCAACTGTTAGGGAGGGACCAGTCATTCCCATAATGATTTCTTCTCTAGATGCCAACATCAAGACACCAAAGACACTCTCTAAAATGACCAAAGATGGGGTCATACTAGCTATTCTGGACAAGAGAGCACAGAACATCCTTGCAATTGATGTAGATGACTCAACCTTCCTGAACTTGGTTCACTGCCAGACCTCGAAGGAGATGTGGGACACCCTTGTTTTCTACATGGAGGGTACTGATGAGGTAAGAGATGATAGGAAGTCTCTGCTCAACCAAGAGTATGAGGCTTTCATGCAAATCCTGAAGGAGCACATAACTACCTGTTATGAAAGATTCTTCAGGAACATAAATGAGTTGAAGACCTATGGAAGGGTCTTTAATAATTATGAAATTAATGACAAGTTTCTCAGATCACTCACTAGAGACTGGGATACTAAGATCTGAGCCATAAGACAGATGGCCAAGCTTGCTGACACTCCTCCACAAATATTATTTGGGAAGCTGCTCTCCTATGAGATGCAGCATGCTGCCAGGAAGGAGGAGGATTCCTTTAACAAATCATTGGGCAAAGAAAAGTCCTTGGCCTTCAAAGCTGAAAGCACAAGGAAAGGCAAGGAAAGGATTCCTTCTCCACCAAGGAGACCAGCTGAGTCAGACAGCTCTGACTCAGAGGCATCAGACATCGGCATGTCTTATGAAGATTTTGTAGCCTTTTCTAGACAACTCCAGAGGCTAATGAAGAAGAAGCATTGGAAGAAAAGGCCTTCTAATTCCACTCATCACAGAAAGAACCAGTCCAAGACTGACAGGTATGGTTCTAAACATAATAAATATAACTCCTCTAAAGTTATTTGCTACTATTGCAGCAAGCCTGGGCATGTGATAGCTGACTGCCCATAGAAGAGGAAGGAGACTGAGGAGAAGAAGTAGCACCATCACAAAGGAAAGAAGGAAAAGTCCTTCATTGCCAATAAGGAAAAGAGTTGGACAGACTCATCATCTTCTGAGTCTGAAGAAGAGGAAGCCAATATTGGGCTAGTTGCTACTACTGTTAAAGATGAATCTATTGCAGCAAGAGAAGTCAATCCTCTAGGGAGGATAGGAATCAAAGCCCCTCTGACACTGTCAAACAGTAAGTCAGAGGTGGATGAAGATGTCCACAGCTACATAGGGCTGATGGCAATGACTGATAAGGAAGGCAACCAGGATCAGCCTTGTCAGAGCAAGGTACATCTATCACCTGACTCTGCTTATCTGTCTGAATTTGAGACTAGTCCTTTCTCAGAAGCCACTTCACCCTGTGGTGAAGAAGATTCTGGATCTGAAGGAGATGTCAATCAATTGATTGACAAGTATGGAGAATTTCTGAATGCCTTCAAGAAGGTCAAGAAGTTATCTAAGAAGCAACCTAAAGAGATCTCATCTCTAAAGATTATAGATGCCAAGCAGACTGTAACAGCAAATCTTCTAGACCAGAAAGCTATGAAAATTAGCCAACTGAAGTCCCTCTTGGACATTAAGGTTGCCACCATCAAACACAAGAACTGTCTCATTAGGGAGCTTGAAGATAAACTTGATAAGGAGAAAAGAATAGTGGCTAGCTATTCTAAGACAAGTAATGTCCTCCCCTTGATAGACTCCTTCTCCTCTCAAAAGGGTAAGAAGGGGTTGGGATTCAAGGGAAGCACAAGAGTTGCTCCTTCCAAAAGGAAGGGAAAAGCACCAGTTCCATGTTAGCCAATTGCTTCTAAGCCTCCCATTATTTTCAAAAAAGTTTTGATACCTTCTAACAGGTATAACCAAGAAATTTCTTATGGTCACTGGGAGAGGGGTTTTTCATCTAGAGTGAACAAAGATGTTCACTGTCATGATGAAAGTTTTGGCAGGATGTGTGCAATCAAGGCTGCCAATAAGAAATTTCAAATGGCCAAATCTGGACTATTTGTCTCTGGTGCTTCTGCACCAACTCTCAAGAATGTTGCTGCATCCAAGGCTCAAAATCTGATAGTAAAGGTTCTAACTAAGGGAAAGTCTAGGAATCAGGCTGATCTGGGCATATCTGAAGCCATCAGAAGCATGCTTTCTGAAAAGAAGCTAGTTGTTGCTGGCACTCAAGACAGAACAAATCAGCTAGCTATAAGACTTACCTTCAGTCAAAATATGGCTGAAAGAAATCAGAAAAAGGCTGCAGCACATCTTCCTCCTGTCAAGATTGTTGCTCATCAAGCTATAGGGCCTTCATAGAAAAAAGATATAACATACATGATTGTTGGTGCTGTGGTAAGATAGGGCATTTTTCCATTGACTGCTGGTACAATCCTAATGTGGCCAGATCTAGGGTCAGTCCACCAGTCAGAAATTCTACTGGTGGACATGTTCAGTTTCATGATAACACCTAAGGTTAAGTAATTTGTATATTGTAGGATAGTTCAAGGTGTCATACCCCTATATGGTACTTAGACACTGGCTATTCCAGGCACATGACTGGAATAAAGAGCAACTTGAAGGAGTTTACTCCAATAAAAGATGGACCCAAAGTCATCTTTTGAGGTTCAAATGGAGGTGTAACCAGAGGGTATGGTAAGATCACCAATGACATAGTCACCATCACCAAGGTGGCTTATGTTGAAGGGTTGCAGCATAACCTTATAAGCATAAGCAAGCTTTCTGATCTTGGCTATGTAATTGTCTTCCACAAGGATTAGTGCCTAATTAGGAGGTCAAGTGACCAAGAGGTCATATTGACAAGCATTAGGAGTGGAAATGTTTGTTGGCAAATGAGAAAGTCTCCTATTGTGTCTAGTGGCAAAAGATACTAGCCCATTTGAATTACAAAACTATTGGCAAGCTCTTCAGTTAAGAGATAGTTAGGAATGGCCCCAATGTGAAGTGCTCTAAGGAGGGCATTTGCTCAGCTTGCCAAAAGGGTAAGCAGACAAAAGTCTCCTTCAAGGGTATTGGGACCAAAGACTCTGTGAAGTACTTATACCTCTTGCACTTGACCTATTTGGTCCAATGCCAATTCACAGTCTTGGTAGGAAAGTCTACACCTTTTTGGTAGTTGATGACTATTCCAAGTTTACTTGGGTGTTCTTTCTTAAGAAGGAGTATGAAACCCTTGATTTCTTCTTAAGGTTTGTCAAGCAAATTCAGAATGAGCTTGCCTGTTTTTTGGTAAAAATCAGAAGTGACCATTTGACAGAATTCCACTCTGATAACATGACAAAGTTCTGTGAAGAGCTTGAGATTCAAAAAGAATTCTCTTCTCCTAAAACTCTCTAGCAAAATGGGATAGTTGAGAGGAAAAATAGGACTCTCATATAGGCTGGTAGAACACTGTTGAGTGACACATCTCTCCCAGAATATTTCTGGGATTAGACAGTAAATATTGCATGTCATGTCCTCAATAGAGCCTCTATCACCAAAGGACACAAGAAGACTCCCTATGAGATCTTGAAGGGCAAAAAACCAAATGTAGGCTATCTCAAAATCTTTGGTAGTAAATTCTTTGTGCTTCATAATGGCAAGTCCTATATGACTAAGTTTGCTTCTAAATCCTATGATGAAATATTTGTTGGGTACATAAATCATAGCAAAGCCTATAGCATCTATAATATGAAAAGCCAAGTTGTAGAAGAATCAGTTCATGCAGTCTTTGATGAGACTACCATGATTAACCATGGACTACCTAGCTCCTCTTATAGTACTGCAGGTACAGAACACATGATGAACAAGCTAACCATCAAGGAAGCATCACCAGTCATCCAAGATGATATGGATACTCCAGAAGATCTACCTGGCACACTGGGAGTGGATGAAAATCAACAAGAAGATGCCCCTGTTACTGAAAGAATACTTCCACCTGTAGTCAGACATATGAGAGATCATCCTGCATACCAGATCATTGGTGAGGCAAGTCATGGAGTAATGACAAGGTGTAGAAGTTAGAATACAGCCATGTATTCAAGCTTTCTATCCCAAGTGGAGCCCAAGAAGTTTGAAGAGGCCAACATAGACTAGCATTGGATTGGAACTATGTAGGTGGAACTGAACCAGTTCAAGAGGTGCAGGGTCTGGAAGCTGGTTCCCAGACCTCATGGTCATAATGCCATTGAAGTCAAGTGGATCTACAGAAACAAGCTTGATGAAAATGACATTATAATTAAGAACAAGGCCTGACAAGTAGCTATGGGGTACAGATAAGAAGAAGTGATGCATTTTGATCAAACCTTTGCCCCTGTAGCAAGATTGGAGACCATCAGGTTATTCCTTGCATATGAAGCACACAAGGGATTCAAGGTCTACAAAATCAATGTAAAGCCAGCCTTCCTAAATGGTGACTTACAAGAAGAAGTCTATGTTGAGCAGCTTCCAGGTTTTGTAGTTCCTAACTCAACTGATTTTGTTTATAGACTTAGGAAAGCTCTATATGGGCTGAAGCAAGTCCCTAGAGCATTGTAAGAGACTTTGTCTAGTTTCCTCATTGTGAACAAATTCTCAAGGGGGAAAATAGGCAAGACCTTATTCCTAGGGAATCTAAGGGTAAGATCATCCTAGTCCAGATCTTTGTAGATGACATCATCTTTGGATCTACTGATGACAACCTATGCAAAAAGTTTGTTAAACTCATGTAGGGGAAGTTTGATATGAGCAGTATGGGTGAACTTAAGTTCTTCTTGGGCCTCCAAGTAAGACAGACTGATGATGGCTTGTCCATATCCCATTCTAAGTTCACTATGTAGTTAATCAAGAAATTTGGCATGGAGAATTCCTCCACCATAAGAACTCCCATGGGGTCAAGTATTCTTGTAGGAAAAGATGATTCAGGGAAACATGTTGATGAAACTTTGTATAGAGGGATAATTGGCTCCCTTCTATATCTGACTACAAGTAGGCCAAACATCGTGTATGCTACATGTGTTTGTGCTAGGTATCAGGCTTGCCCTAAAGAATCTCACTAATATGCAGCTAAGAGAATATTGAGGTATCTTATAGGCACTCCAGATCTTGGCCTTTAGTACCGTAGGAATGGGGAGTTTGAACTAACTAGCTATTCAGATGCAGATTTTGTAGATTGCAAAGAGGATAGGAAGAGCACATCTGGCACCTGTCAGTTCTTGGTAGGGAGACTGGTATCTTGGAGCAACAAGAAAAAAATCAGTGTGGCAATATCAACTGCAGAGTTAGAGTATATCTCAGCAGGAAGCTGTTGTGCTCAGTTGCTGTGGATCCAACACCAGCTTCAAGACTACAACCTCCAGATAAGTAGAACTCCTTTATTCTGTGATTCTACTAGTGCAATCTCTATTTCTGGGAATCCTGTCTCCCATAGTAGGACTAAGCATATAGAGATTAGATATCATTTCATTAGGGAGCATGTGGAATGTGAAGACATCGCCCTTGAGTTTGTCCCAACAGACAAGCAAATAGATGACATCTTCACTAAGCCACTAGATGAAGCCAAGTTTAACACCTTCAAATTAGAGTATGGTATGTTAAACTTAGTATAGCTTCAGTTGCTCCTCATCTAATTGCAAACTATTTGTCTTTATGCAGATAGGATGGTCCTTTAAAGAAATGAAGATTCTCAAATTGAGGGGGAGCAAGTCAAGCAATGCTGCCTAATTGAGGGGGAACAGGTGATAAGATGATCAGTTTATCAGGTGCATCCTACGAGATATTTTTTACAGTCAAAAAGGTGGAGAGGATAAGATGATCAGATAAGCAAGGAACTTGCAAGGTAGCAGTAATTCAGGGGAAGCAGATGGCAGATGTAGTAATGTATTTTGCAAGCAGGGAAGTGTGGTAACTATATGCAGTAATGTATTCTATAAGAAAGGAAGTGTGGTAACTATATATCACATCTCAATTATTTAGTTTTCTTTTATTATGTCTTGTGCTGCATGGTTCTGTATATGTCATTGTGTTTGCTTAAGAGTTTTTGACTTCCTCAAATAGAGGGATATTGTTGGGTCCATTTCCCACAATGTCCTGGATTTGAGTGAAGTTAATATTATCAATGATATACACATGTTTGTAGATGAATATGATAGGTCAGGTAACCTAAGTGGCTAAGTCAGGTAAACACTTACCTAAGGTGTGGGATGAAAGAAATCTGTCTAAATCCACAGGCATTGAGTGAAGGAACATCACTCAACGCCAGATGACTTATAGCGCTGAGTGTAGCCTATAATGTTATAGCCTAAGTTGGAATGAGCTAAAATGTGGCTAAGTCCACAAGTGTTGAGTGAAGTCAACTCACTCAATGCCATGCTACTAAAGAGAAAGTTGGCTAAGTATTTTGGCATTGAGTGATTAAGACACACTCAACGCCATTCAGCAAAAAAGCTGTATGTTGAACTGGTTGAACTAAGTTAAGAGTTCATCGAACTGAGTTTAGAGTTTGTCGAGCTAAGCTCACCTTTCGTCGAACTCAGAAAGACAGTCTATGCCCAATGCTTATTAAATACAGAAAATTGGCTAAGGTAGAAAGCGTTGAGTGAGGCGTGTTCACTCAATGCTCTCAATGCTTAAGTTGTAGAAGAAGTAGAAATTTAGTTAAGGCAAAAAGCGTTGAGTGGAGGTTACTGAATCAACGCTATCAACGCCTAGTTAAGACAAAATTTTGTCTAAGGGGTTTTGTGTTGAGTGATTCTTACTCACTAAACGCCAAGCAGCTAAAAGATTATAAAGCAAGGTTGGCATTGAGTGGAGCTTAATCACTCAATGCCTAGAATAAGACTCCATATTCTAAGTAGTTTGGTGTTGAGTGAAGGATACTCACTCAATGCCAAGTGATAGTGAATTTTTCTAAGTGTTTTGGCATTGAGTGATGTTAACTCACTCAACGTCTATTCTCTGATGCTCGATTTTGGCTAAGCCCACATGTGCTAACGTCAACACAATTGATAAAGTGAACTAAGGTCAAATAAGACACAGGAAAGCTACACTACACGACAAAACTTGTCGTGAAGCTACTGTACGTCTTCTTCCGTTAAAGCAAGGCGCAGCTGGAAGCTACAGGTGGGGCCCACCAATCTCTCAGAGCTGTTGATCGGCGAACTACAAAAGGAAGAGATAGGGCCAAGACAAAGATAACTTTTAGGGCATACATTATTCATAAAGGAGAGAAGCCATCTTCATCTTCTTCGCCATTGCTGCATGTGAAAAGCTTGAAGCTCTCCAGCAAGAAAAGTTCAGTTAGCTGTGCAAGTCTCAATCTGCCACAGAAGATTCAGAATCTGTTCTTAAGAAAGAAGAACCTTCATACTTTGGCAGGTTCAGTGAGCTGTTTGAAGACTCAAGATCAAAATATCTTTAGCCTTCAACAGTAAGTTCAAAAGTTATCTTCAGAGTTCCTCCAGCAAATCCTTTCCCTGCTATTAGGAGAGTTGGTGCAGAAAATTTTCTACTCAAGTGGTTAACACAAAGAAATGTCTTTGTGTCAAAGTAAATTAAACTATTTCTTTTTGTAGGATCCTTCTGGATCTGAGCGTAGAACCTTTGGGTCTAAGATAGGGCAAATTTTCTTGAGCTGTAGGAGAGTGCTGCTCTCTCAGGTAGGTGAGTTTTACTCACTAAGAAGTAGGGCAGTTTTGCCTGAACTGTAGGAGAGTGTATGTCTATAAGTTATAGGAGTAAGCTTGTTCTGAGGTAGGGTTATCTTCTATAGCCTGAGTGGTAGGGCTAAAGTGCCTAAGGTAGGTGATACTTTTATCACTGAGTGTAGGCCTTTGTTGCTAAGGTGTAATTCTTTGAGGAGACTGAGAGATCCTGAGGGATCTGAGGTGTAAGCTCCTTGGAGAATTGGTTTGGAGAAGTTCCTTGACTAAAAAGAAGTTATCATGGTGGGACGAGAGTGGATATACCCATAATTTTGGGGAACAACTATAAAATACTTGTGTACTTTTCTGTGTTTGCTATTATTATTTAATTGCAGGTGCTAAGGACAATATCTAGATCACTATAAGCTGAAAGCAAAAAAGAAACAACCAAGTTATTTAAAAGGAATCTCAAAAGACCTAAGCAGACCTATTCACCCCCCCTCTAGGTTTCTAGCTACCTTGAAATAAGATCTTTCAGGTATAATACCTCAGATCGGTACCCAATCCTTCCTGTAAGCTTTTCCAAAAATGAGACGTAAACCTGGATTCTCGATCTGACACAATACTCACCGACACTCCATGTTGCCTGATAACCTCATCCAGGAATAACTCTGCTATTTTCTTCATGGAGTAATCAACCTTGAACGGCACGAAGTGAGCACACTTCGTCAGTCTATCTACTATAACCCACACAAAATCATGTCCTCTGGGGATCTCGGCAACCCAGTAATAAAGTACATAGAAATACTCTCCCACTTCAAACTTGGAATCTCTAATGGCGTCAACTTGCAGCCTAGCCTTCCATGATCAGCCTTAACTCGCTTATATGTAAATCACTCAGACACAAACATGGCTATATCCTTGATGACGACGACGACCCTCAACAGGATGATAGCACTGTCACGCTTACGGCTGATTGCGCCCCTCCAACCAAAGACGCGCGTCGCCGTGACAAAAATTTGGATAAGCGCCATCGCCGCTACAATCTCAGCCCGCGACATTTAAATATCTAATTAATACATATAATTATGCTATTATTAGTATTAATTAATTATTATGTTATTTCCTTATTTATTAATTGTTTTGTTATTTGGACTTTTATTATTTTAATGATTGTGGGCTACATGTAGCGAAATTTTGGGACTATTATTATTTTTATAACAATGGGCTGCATGTAGCCAATGTTGTATTGAAAGCCTATATATAGGCCTTGGTTGTACTAATGGAATAGTTTTTGATGAATAAAATTGAGATCTTTCATTTTAAGAAAACCTCCCCCTCTTAATTTTCCCTCTCTCATATTCTCTCCCTCCTCTCTTTAGGGTTCAGCCAAGGAAAAGCCTCCCCCCTCATTTCCCTCTCCCTCTTGGCCGCTGGCCTACCTCCCCTCCTTCTCTCCTCCAACTTCGGCTGCCAATCCCTCCACCACCACCCACAATAATTGCCGCCCCCTCTCAAGCAAGGCCTTCCCCCTTATTCATAATATTCGGCCACCCCACTCCACCACCTTTCCTCTCTCCATCTTGTGACCGACCTCTACAAGAATGTTGGACATCAAAGAGCTTGGTTCTGGCGTGACGCGAGGAAGACGGAAAGTTTCTCTCCATCCGGCGTGCTACCGGTGGAACCATTGAAGGCCGATCAACTTTGGCATAGATCAACATCTAGATCTATCTCCGAGTGGGGTAACGAAACCTTCTACTTTTCTTGAGATTATTTCCCTCTTGATAATTTCGTGTGGTGGAAAACGTTGGTGTGCAATCATGATAGCTTTGAATTAATCGTGGATTTCTTGAACGAATTTTGCGTCTATCTTGATCTATTTAAATTCGAATAGGCTTGGCGGGCCTCGTTTATTTTTGTTGGGAGAGATCTACATTTTCTTGCGAATCGTATTTTTTTGGGTAGATCTCTTTCGGTACAACTCTGCTCGTTCGGACGGAATATTCGTCCCTTTAGCTTGATCGGATCTCGGCCTATAACCGTGGTTCGGTATCTAACGGATTTGCTACCCGTACGATAGCATTGGAACGAAAATTGTAAACATGTGGTTGGATTAATTTTCTGTGCGAGTCGCAAATTTAGTGGAATGCCGAGAGAGACCCGTAACGACGCTAATAATCGTGTCGCGCATGTAGCACTACATCAATTTGGTATCAGAGGGAGGTTGTGTCGATTTCTTAATTGGCACCATCCTAATTAAGTTTAGTACGCCGACACGCACGTGCACAAATTTTTTTCAAACGAAAAAAAAATAAAAACACAATTTTTTTTTGTGGTTTGCCAATAGCGGCCTAAGATTTTATTTTTTCTGCAAAAAAATCATCTGCTCTCTTATTTATTTTCAGCAAGAAAACAAAAAAAATTATATTTTATCCTAGTTTATAGGGGAGAACAATTCCTACTTTCATAAATTCTGTTGTCAAAATCAGTGATTTGCATGCGCACTAGGCTAGGCACGGAGTATACCCCATCCACCTCCCAAATAGAAAACGAGTGGGATGTGGGGCACAGTTCCACAACGATCGCTGATCTCCGCCAGGAGTTCAATGACCAAATGACGGAGATGAGGGAAATGTTTCACCAAGTGAACTTAAACATAGTCGCTCTCTGAAATAAAGTCGTTCCCCCACGTGATGATAGGAATAATAATGGTCAAAATGATCATGTCCCACATGCACCTTTGCACAACAACTGTGAACCCTTTGAGTTTGATCTCACTAGGGCAGTATGAGTCAAACCCCTGCGTACGATGGGTTGGGAGAGCCCCAAGTCTTCTTAGACTTGGTCATGGAGATTGAATGTTATTTTGAGTGGTATAGTCTGACTGACGAGAATAAGGTGAGAGTTGCGAGAATGAAGCTTCTGGGTAGGGCTAAGGTTTTCTGGCTGAAAGAGGAGTATCGTTTAGGTGCAGTGAATGGGTGGCTTACCACAAATTGGTTGGGCAGCAATGAAAGCCATGTTGATGGACCAGTATGTCCCCGCCTATCATCGGACACAGATGTTTGATGAGTTAGCAACCCTTAAGCAAGGGAATAGAACGGTCTCTGAATACATGAGTCTTCTCAAGGACATGATGGTTAGGTGTGACGTTAGGGAGATGCCAGAGATCACCCTATCTAGATTCCGTAAGGGGCTCAACCCTGACATCCAGGGTAGACTTCTGCGTTACGGTCACACTGATTTGAGCACCACGTATAACGCCGCGTTGGATATTGAGAAACACAATGCTTTCAAGTCCAAGAGTCGAACTTATCAGAAGGATAAGGGCAAGTCCATCTTAGGACAACCCCCTCCATTCACACTTAAGGATAAGGGCAAGTTACGTACTGTCGAGTCGAGCTCTGTGGTCATCACCGCTAGGAACATTAGGAATCCCACGGGTGAGAGAGTGCCTGTAGGAAAGATTAGTAAGACAAACGCTACTTGTTATGCTTGTGGTATTCAGGGTCATTATGCTAGTGAGTGTCCGACAAAACCCAAGCCCGTAGCACTTTTAAACATTGCATCTGAGCCCGCTGAGTTTGTGTATGAGGTCGAGGAAGATTCTGAGTTAGAAGGAGTGCCGAGTGATTTAGACGACGACGCCAATATGATGGTGATGAGGTGTATCCTAGCTACTCCTCGTACGATAGATGCTTGGAACCGGACAAATATATTTTTGGTAAACTTTAAGAGTGGGGAAAAATGGTGTAAACTAATAATCGATAGTGGAAGCTGTATGAACGTAGTGTCCGAGAGTGCGGTGTCACGGATGTTATTGACCACCGAGCCACACCCTCATCCTTATAAGGTTGCTTGGGTAAATAAGACCTCCCTTTCGGTCTCAAAGCGTTGTTTGGTACCACTTACCATCAAGGCTTATTCTGAAAACATCTGGTGTGATGTTATCCCTATGGATGCCTGCCACGTGTTGTTGGGTCGCCCATGGTTATTTGATCATGATGTTACCCACTTTGGGCGAGCTAACACATATGAGTTTAAATTTAATAGTAAGACCATTACTTTAAAACCCACTCCGCCTAAGGATCCAACGGTTCCCCCTAAGGACACGATTATCCCGGTTGAAAGGAAGGCGTTAAGTTTATTAAGAAAGAAGGAATTTGAGCGTAACACATTTATAGATGGTATCGTGTATGCGTTAGTTTGTCTGCAATTTAAGGAAGGTGCCTCGTCATTTGATAGTTTACCACCGTCGTTGCGGAAGCTCCTAGAAGAGTTTAAGGATGTGTATCCGGACGAGCTACCGTCCGAGTTACCCCCCATGCGGGACATCCAACATGCCATAGATTTCATTCCGGGGTCCTCGTTGCCTAACCTTCCTCATTACCGGTTAAATCCTACTGCACACTTAGAGTTTCACACCCAAATTTCCGATTTATTTCAAAAGGGATTTATCCGTCATAGCACGAGTCCGTGTGCCGTACCCGCTTTACTTGCTCCCAAGAAATATGGATCTTGGAGGATGTGTGTGGATAGTCGAGCCATTAATAAAACTACAGTTAAATACCGATTTCCCATCCCTCGCTTGGATGATTTATTGGACATGTTAGCTGGAGCCACAATTTTTTCAAAATTGGATCTTAGGAGTGGCAACCATCAGATCCGAATTAGGGAGGGTGACGAATGGAAGACCGCTTTTAAATCTAAGGATGGGCTTTACGAGTGGTTAGTAATGCCATTTGTACTTTCCAATGCCCCGAGTACATTTTCTAGAATGATGACTCATGTTTTCCAACCGTATATGGGAAAATTCATTGTGGTATACTTTGATGATATTCTAGTTTTTAGTACATCTACGATCGATCACGAGTCACATTTGAAGATTATCCTTTCCACATTGTGATCGGAAAAATTGTTCGTTAATATTAAAAAATGTACTTTCCATGTACCGTCGGTAGAATTCCTTGGTTATATCGTTAGTTCGGAAGGTATCCATGTCGATCCAAAGAAGGTCCAAGCCATTAAGGATTGGCCGGAGCCCGCCAACATTCGATATGTACGGAGTTTTCACGTCCTAGCCACTTTTTATCGCTGCTTCATTAGAGATTTTAGTAGTATCATGTACCCCATCACGGAGTGCATGAAAAAGGGTGAATTCACTTGGACTAAATCGGCCGCTAAAGCATTTCAAATAATTAAATCACGAATGTCGGAAGCTCCACTCTTGCGCTTGCAAGATTTTAATAAGGTTTTTGAGTTATCTTGTGATGCGTCGGGCGTTCGTATTGGTGGTGTGTTGTGTCAAGAAGGTCACCCCATTGGATATTTTAGTGAGAAGCGCGCGGGGCCGAAATTGAATTATTCTAAATATGATAGGGAATTTTATGCGGTCATTAGATGCCTCCAACATTGGCGACATTATTTACTTCCTAAGGAATTTGTTATTTTGTCCGATCATGAGGCATTGAGGTTCATTAACTCCCAGACAAAGGTTAGTCATAGGCATGCAAAATGGGTCTCCTATCTTCAGGAGTACACATTCATTATCAAACACCTTAAGGGGACTCTCAACCGCGTAGCCGATGCTCTTAGTCGTGTATCCTTATTACTATCCACGCTAGAAGTTAAGGTGATTGGGTTCGATCAAATTAAGGATGAGTATGTCAATTGCCCGGATTTCCAGGAAATCTATTTTTCCGCTCAAAACGACTCACCCACGACAATCTCGTCTTATTATATTCGAGATGGCTATTTATTTAAGCTTGCGAAATTATGCATTCCACGTTCCTCCCTACGCCACTTTATCGTTTGGGAATTGCATAGCGGCGGGTTGGGTGGACATTTTGGTCGCGATAAGACCTTCGCTCTTGTAGAAGAAAAGTTTTATTGGCCTGGTCTTAAATCAACGGTGAATAAAATCGTAAGTAGTTGTAAAGGGTGTAAACTGGCTAAGGGTAATAAAACTAACGCAGGACTTTATACCCCTCTTCTGATTCCTTCCATTCCCTTGGAAGACATTAGTATGGATTTTATTTTAGGCCTTCCTATCACGTTTCGACGTCATGATTCTATTCTGGTAGTGGTAGATCGGTTTTCCAAAATGGTCTATTTTATTGCGTCTAATAAAACCAACGATGTGTCGCATGTTGCTAAATTATTTTTTAAGGAGGTAGTTGGTCATCGGGGCGTTCCTAAGAAAATAGTGAATGATAGGGACATAAAATTTACTAGCTATTTTTGAAGGACCGTTTGTAAAATTATGGGCACCAAACTTTTATTTTCTTCGGCCTACCATCCCCAGACGGATGGGCAAACGGAAGTGGTAAATAGAAGTTTGGGTAGTTTGCTTCGTTGTCTTGTGGGCGACCACAAGGGTACGTGGGACCTCATTCTTCCCCATGCTCAGCTAGCTTATAACAATTCGAAAAATAGGTCCACGGGTCTTTCACCAAATGAAATCGTGCACGGATATAAAGCGCCAGTGCCACTTGACTTGATTCCTTTACCCCCATCTTACAAATCAAGTCAATTCGCACAAGAGGTTGCCTCGCATGTCAACCATTTGCATAAACACATTAAAGACACGCTAGCCACACAATATGCGACTTATCAATCTAATGCTAACGTACATAGGAGGGTGTCTCCCTTAAAAGTTGGCGATTTGGTTATGGTGCGTCTCATCCCTGAACAGTTGCCTTCGGGCACCATAAAAAAGTTAGCGAATCGGCGAGCCAGGTCCATTTTTAATCTTAAAGAAGTTAGGAGAAAATACATTTTTCTTAGAGTTACCCACTGATTGGGGAATTTCCCCTATTTTAAATGTTTCGAATTTAATGCCTTATGTTTCTCCACCACTTGAATTGTCTGCCTGTCCGTTTGGGTCCACTGCAATTTCTAATGGGTTTAGGGGTGAGTTTGTTCCTGGATCGCTCTCTACATCGGTCTCCACTGGAGGTACGTTGGATGTTGATGCAGAAAATTTTTCTTCTTCTTTGATTAACGCCTTTCCAAGGTTCCCCAGGACCACCTTTTTGCCTAATAGGATTATTCGAGATGAAGTGCTCTCCTCGTCTAGTGGGGACATTCGCCGCTTTTTTGGTTCGTTTGCGCGATCGTCCAGCTTCTGATGATTCATGGCCCCCGGAAGCGGACGTGGCTCGTTTTGATGAAGACCTTCTCCGCCAGTACATTCAGGGCCACTCATCGGAGATGAGTACTTTCGAGGGGGGAGGATTGATAACGACGACGGCCCTCAACAGGATGATAGTACCGACATGCTTACGGATGATTGCGCCCCTCCAACCAAAGACGCGCGTCACCGTGACAAATATTTGGATAAGCTCCATCGCCGCTACACTCTCCGCCCGCGGCATTTAAATAATTAATTAATACATATAATTATGCTATTATAAGTATTAATTAATTATTATGTTATTTCCTTATTTATTAATTGTTTGGTTATTTGGACTTTTATTATTTTCATGATTGTGGGATGCATGTAGCCAAATTTTGGGACTATTATTATTTTTATAACAATGGGTTGCATGTAGCCAAAGTTGTATTGAAAGCCTATATATAGGCCTTGGTTGTACTAATGGAATAGTTTTGGATGAATAAAATTAAAATCTTTCATTTTAAGAAAACCTCCCCCTCTTAATTTTCCCTCTCTCATATTCTCTCCCTCCTCTCTTTAGGGTTCGGCCAAGGCAAAGTCCCCCCTCCTTTCCCTCTCCCTCTTGGCCACCGGCCTACCTCCCCTCCTTCTCTCCTCCAACTTCGGCCGCCCATCCCTCCACCACCACCCTCAATAATAGCCGCCCCCTCTGAAGCAAGGCCTTCCCCCTTATTCATAATATTCGGCCACCCCACTCCACCACCTTTCCTCTCTCCGTCTTGTGATCGGCCTCTATAAGAAGGTTGGAAATCAAAGAGCTTGGTTCCGGCGTGACGCGAGGAAGACGGAAAGTTTCTCTCCATCCGGCGTGCTACCGGTGGAACCGTTGACGGGCGATCAACTTTGGCATAGGTCAACGTCTAGATCTATCTCCAAGTGGGGTAACGAAACCTTCTACTTTTCTTGAGATTATTTCCCTTTTTATAATTTCGTGTGGTGGAAAACGTTGGCGTGCAATCTTGATAGCTTTGAATTAATCGTGGATTTCTTGAACGAATTTTGTGCCTATCTTGATCTATTTAAATTCGAATAGGCTTGGCGGGCCTTGTTTCTTTTTGTTGGGAGAGATCTACATTTTCTTGCGACTCGTATTTTTTGGGCAGTTCTCTTTTGGTACAACGCCGCTTGTTCGGACGAAATAATCGTCCCTTTAGCAAGATCGGATCTCGGCCTATAACCGTGGTTTGGTCTCTAACGGATTTGCTACCCGTACGATAGCATTGGAACGAAAATTGCAAACGTGTGGTTGGATTAATTTTCTGTGCGAGTCGTAAGTTTAGTGGAATGCCGAGACAAACCCGTAACGACGCTAATAATCGTGTCGCACGTGTATCGCTACATCAATCCTTCTTCATACCATACCACCAAACGATCTGCTTCAGATCTCTATACATCTTCGTAGAACGAGGGTGGCAGGCAACACTAGAACCATACACCTCATTGCACAACTTAACTCAGATATCTTCAACAGCGGGGATGCAGTATCTACCGCCGTACCTCAAAGTACCCTCATCATCGATTGAAAAGTCAGGTAACTCCCCTTTCTTAGTTTTATTGTAGAGGTGCAGTAAATCAGGATCATTCTTTTGATGTAGCCTTGTAAGCATAATCCATGAAGGCTCTGCTTTTTCCAAACTGTTCGACAAGTCGCTACTTCCAACCGAGATACCCATCAACAGAAATTCCTCCACCAAGGATTCCACAGAAAGTCCAAAGATTTTCGTGGCCTTCTACTCAGGGCGTCGGCTACAACATTAGTTTTTCTTGGATGGTATTGGATCTCAACATCATAATTCGTGACATATTCTAACCATCTCCACTAGCACAAACTCAACTCCTTCTGAGTGAAGACATACTTCAAACTCTTAAGATCTGTGTAAATTTTGCACAATGCGCCATACAACAGATGTCTCCAGAGCTTCAAGGCATAAATCCAGCAGCAAACTCTAAGTCATGCATAGCGTAATTTCTTTCATGGATCTTTAACTGCCTCAACCCATACGCAATCACTCTTCCTTCTTGCTTCAACACGCAACCAAGTCCAATAAACGATGCATCTACATAAACAACATATTCTACTCCCTTGGTAGGCAAGGACTATACTGGAGCAGTGCACAATCTCCTTTTTAACTCCTGAAAGGCTTCTTCGCACTTATCGCTCCAAATGAACGTTGCGTTCTTCTGCGTAAGCTTAGTCAGTGGCGCAGATATCGTAGAAAATCCTTTCACAAACCTCCTATAATATCCTGCCAACCCTAGGAAACTTCCTATCTCTTTTGGTGTGGAAGGTCTGTTCCAATCCATTATAGCAGAAATCTTCTCTGGGTCACAAGAAATTCCGTCCTTATTAACCACATGACCCAGAAAGGAAACCTGAGGAAGCCAAAACTCACTCTTACTCCACTTGGCAAATAGCTTATACTCCCTCAAAGCATACAGAACTAACCATAAGTGCTGGGCATGTCCTCAGCACTCCGAGAATAAACCAAAACATCATCTATAAACACGACCATAAAACGGTCCAGAAAGTCCTTGAACACTATATTCATCATGTCCTTGAAGGCAGAGGGTGCATTAGTTAAACCAAAGTACATTACCAAGAACTAAAAATGTCCATTCCGAGAACGAAATAGCGGTCTGTTGAATATCTGTCTCACAAATCCTCAACTTAAGGTGGCCTAAACGAAGGTCAATCTTCGAAAACATCGAGCTACTACGCAACTGATCAAACAAGTCATCAATTCGCAGCAAAGGATAACTGTTCTTGATAGTTACCTTATTCAATTCCCTATAAAATATGCAAAGCCTCATGGATCCATCCTTTTTCTTCATGAACAACACGGAAGCACCCCATGGCAAAGAACTCGGCCTAATAAATCCACAATGCAAAAGGTCATCCAGCTGGGTACGGAACTCCTCTATCTCTCGAGGGTCCATATGGTACGATGCCTTCACAATAGGATGAGTACCCGGCTCAAGATTTATAACAAACTCTACATCCCTCTCAAGTGGAGGACCAGGAAGACTATCTGGAAAACATCAGAAAACTCATGCACCATCGGAACCTCCTCGACATGCGGTAAACTACTAACGGTTACCAAAATATAAACCAAGTAAGAAAAGCAACCAGAATCTAAAAGCTTCCTAGCAAATACCGCAGAAATAATTGGGGAATCCTGGCTCGGATAACCATAAACACTCCTAGGGTGTCTATTATCCATCTTAAAGTCAAAGCGCTTGACCTTGCACTTAATGACCACATCATATCTTGACAACCAGTCCATGCCCAAGATCACATTGAAGTCTTCCAGGTCTATCACCTTCAAATCAGCAACAGTTAGGAAATCTCTTAAAAGAATCGGACAACCCAGGATACCATGGTCTTACACCACTGAGTCACTAGAGGGAAACTTTACACGAAAGGCATCACCAACTTGATCAAGAGTCAAACGATGACGCTCCACAAAGGTTTTAGACATGCACAAGTGGGTAGCACCAGAATCGAAAAGACCACACGCCCAATGGTTCTTTTCCTTAAACCTCCCTATAAAATCGGTTACATGACTTATCGAACAACATCGAAACTACAACTATGAGCTGAAAACAAAACTAGGTTAGTATCTAACCTGATTTCACCTGGGTAGACATTTGCGCATCCTCCAAGGTCATAAAGTTCAGCTTGCAATTCCCTTTTCCCAAATGCTGCAGTGGCGGGAAGGCCTGAATGGAACTAGTTGCAACGTGGGCTGAGACTGCAGGCACTTTGACCTAACATACCCCTTCTATCCACACTAAAAGCAGACGTTCTCCTTACCCCAACAATGGGCAGCATCGTGCCCCTTCCATTTGCACAAGGAACAAACCAGTTCTCCTTTGGGAGCACTCTGAATCGCATGCACCTGCTCCTTCTGAGCTCTAAATCTCTTGAAACATTTGTCAAATGGGTGGCCCGACAGGCCATAGAAATTGCACACCTCCTTGCTTCTCTTCCTTGAATCAGGACCAGATTCTTTAGAATTCTTACCCTCTTCAGACTTTTTCTTATCTTTTCTCATCTACTTGCCTAGATTCTTAGCATGGTCGATTGCTTCGACCTTTAAAGCGGCTTATACCACTTCAGCATAATTTTCTGATCCATAAGCACTAGCCAGCTACTGAATGCCATTCCTAAGACCACTTAGAGAATTCTTAACCCTACTAGATTCCAAGGATACTAGATCTGGAGCAAATCGGCTCAGTTTGCAAAACTCAATCTCATACTCACTAACAGTGAGTTGTCTTTGCTTTAGGTGCATAAAATTTTTCATCAAGCGGTTCTACTCGACTGACGACAGAAACATTCTCAGTAATAGCTCCTTGAAGGCTTCCTAAGAACATCCGTCCTTTAAGTTCTCCTTTTCTCTCAACCACCAGCTCTTTACCAGACACTTTAGCGGTAGGTAGTGATTTTCACTCTCTGGTCGGCAGAAAACCTTGAGTAAGAGAACATCTCCTCGATAGCGACAATCCAGACTTCCGAAGCCATGAAATTCGCTCTACCATTGTAGGTAAGAGGTCCTAATTGCTGGAAATGTGAGATAAAGTTAATTTCTAGTAGCAACAAAACTAGGGGCACAAGAGGAGCATGGGTAATAGAAATAGCTTGACCCACAACAGGGTATTGCACTCTAATCAGTTGCTCGGAAACAACAGACATCAAGGCCAAGATCTTCGACTGCATCTCCAACATTTGCCTAGACAGAGCCTCATTTCTCTAAAGTAGTCCTTCTATCATGGCCTCATTCTGAGCTCCAGACGACTAGCCCTCAGACTGGGGAGTCGACCTCACTGCAGGACGCCTCGACATTCTAATAACACAACAAACACTAATCAAAACTTAGCTTAACGTTATAACTATACAACTTAGTTCAGACAATACATGTATAAATACTTGCTTAAGCTGCTCTAGGAATTTCATTAATAATGACATGCCTAAACTTAGGATGATATACCGTCATCCTACTGACTCATGTGCCAAAACCATGAATGCAATTATTCTTATTCGATTTTGACTTAAAACCATGTGTGTACATATGTCATCATGTAAATCTTTAGCTTTGCACGTGTGTTAATGCAATATTATGTCATGCATGTTATGTTATGCAATCTAATAAAGGTAGTAGTGCATGTTATGAGTGGGGTACACATAAAATATTATGCATCCCATACTACATAATATCACATGTAACAAAAAGAAAAAAAAATCTAATGTACATTCATGTGATGATTATTATGCATCTCATACTACATAACAATCACATGTTGCCTCCTATGAGGATCCATATACAAACACATATTATCCATCCCATATTACATAATATGCCCTGTATACTTCTTGTAATGCTTATGAGTGTAAAGTGTTCATGCTTCAGCCAAGACGTACTGATGACACATCGGTGTGTGTATGCAATGGAACAAGACAACTAAAACCAACATGAGATGGTTGCTCGACCAATTGTCAAACAACCTCCCTCTAAAACCAACTGTCACAACCCGTATTTTCTCCGAATTTAAATGTATATCAGAGTAAGAGAAAACACGTGTCGTGATGTCATGTCGTGCAGGGGATAACTACAAACGTTTAGGCAAACACCAATCCCAACATTGTTTATGAAAATACTAAGTTATGATGTGAAAAAATCATGTTTAAGTTAAGTTTTGGATGACTGTATCCCTCGGCTAAGTGGATCAACTAGTTCACAAGTAAAATTATAATTGTACGCTGCGGAAAATTGTTTGTTTATATTATTTGACATCCTGCATGAGCAAAAGCATCCATCTAGGACAACTCATGGTTTGCAAGACTCTAGATTTAGTATATGTATAAATATTAGTTTGTACGTTTAATAAGATATATTGACTTTAGCTTTTATAAAATGACATGCATGAGATAAAAGTAATACTTTTATACTTTAAAATATCTAACATGCAACCTAGCATAAAACCTTCCCAGAGAGCAAGTAAATCCACACAATCATATAAAAAAAGGTTTAACAGCTAGCAAGTACTTAACATTATACAAAAATCCATTGGGGGTCAACAACCTGACAAGAACTCGCTAAAATAAATGTATGTCTGCACTAAAAAGAAAACAAACAAAAACTACCTCACAGTCAGTGAGGAAAAGACAGTTGTAGTGCACCAACCAAAAAACCAGCACAAGCCGCTCATCCGACTACCTCTCCAAACCTGAGGCATTCAAAAAAAGAACACCTCAGCAAGAATGAAAATACAAGTGGCAAACAAAGAGCAAAAAGGTTAGCAATAAACCAAAAAGGAACAAAGGGTTACAAACCATAATCCAGGAATAGTGAGAAAAGACTAACATACCATCTCAAAGGTAAGGAAATTGCACCAAGTGCTACAAAAATCTATGCTTTAAGGAACATGTAAATAATTTACTGTGAGTATAAAGAATTAATTAGCCCATATCATGGTGAATAAAACAAAAACACTGCCCACTCTGACACCTGCGGTGGTGGGAACCTACCCAACACACAAACAAAAAAAAATTCACAAGGGCCCAAGGAAAGGTGGTCTTATACAATGGAACACCCAAGATCGGGGGAGAATCGGCACCTACAGTGGTGGGAAGTCTACCCAACACACCAGTAGTCACATACCCTCACCGTGCAAACCCACCACAGGATTTATTCACCAATAAAGCATCAGGTTGGTGGTCCTTTATCCACTGCCAACCTATCCAATAACATACAACCAAAACACTGACCACTATAGTCAAACACAGACAAACCACAATCAAAACACTAGGCTTCTCCAATAATGAAAGGTGGAATCAATCCCCGAAATTGACCTAATGCGAAACCCGACGAAGAAGATACAATTCGGACAAGAATTACCAAGTCCATAATGATTTATTGAGTATACTCGTCGAATACAGTCGAATCTAAATGATGTTTTACTTAGAAGAACCAACCCACTAGTGATACACAATGAATTTGCAAAAAATCCTAAGTCCCCGAAAAAGCGGCGAGTCAACTCGACCCCGCGTTGAGTGCATTCAACGCAATCAACGCCAAGCCAGATAACTCAACGAATATACCTTCACTCAACTCCGCGTCTAGTGCATTCAGCGCACTCAATGCCAAGCCAGCATTACTCGAATAATTCGTTGAGATTACTCGATGAATTTCACTTAGACTCAAAGATAACTTAACACACTCAGCGCCAAGCCAAATACACTCAATGCCAAGTCTTATACTCGACGCCAAACTAGCCTTACTCGATGAATTCGTCGAGATTACTCGACGAATTTTACTTAGACTCAAAGGTCACTCAATGCCAAGGTTTATACTCGACGGACTCAATGCTTTTTACTTAGCGGAGACAGAGACACTCAATGCCAAGACTATTACTCAACGAATTCATCGAGATTACTCGATGAATTGGATATAACTCAAATCTCACTCAACGCCAAACTGATATTCGACAAATTCGTCAAGATTACTCGACAAATTGGACTTAACTAAACGTCAAGCATTACCCGACAAATTTTCATCGGATACTCGACGAATTTGACTTTGCTCCAACTGAAACTCGTCGAATTTTACTTAGACAAGAACTCCAACTATACTAGCCATATCTCCCGAATTACACTTAGACTAACTAACATGAAATTGATGGATTTAAATTCTCTAACAGCCCTAGTTGATGAATTTGAACTTAAGTTTCCATTATATATAACAAATATGAACTTAGCCTATCTGTTATACAATCGACGGATTAACCTAGGCCGACAGTCATATACTTGACAAAATTAGACTTATCTCGACTGTCATATACGGCGAATCATACTCTAACCTAACAGACAACACTCGACAGGTTAAACTTAGGCTACCTGACAAATCCGACAAATCTCAACTTAGATTATCGATCATATAATGTGGATATACACTACCCAGAAGGTCTACCCTAATTCACACTTCTGTACAGGGAAGGAAGCAAAATAACAAGAAGTAAAGAAAAAGCAAGGGGGGAAAAACCGCCACTTGCCTCAAACCTTGACGAACTCTAGCAACACCAGCACTCCTCCTCACGGATCTGGCCGCAAAAACACCTAAGCAGTCGAACCTGAAACTGTTTCAGTAGGAAGGAGGGTCAAAACGAAATTCCTAACACCAAAAATTTCACAAAACGGGAAAAACTCACAGTAGAAACGTAGATCTTGGAGAGAGCTATCCAGATCTACTCTCCGACGACGATTTCGAGCACCAAAGCTCCAGCAATCAGCAGCCGAAAGCCTAGAAGTATATGTCGTTCTCACTCTTTTGAAAAATAGGCCGACGGTTTCGGGAAGAAGATGATGAATAGGGTTATGTCTAATCGAAAGGCTATTTATAGAGACTAAACAATATAATATATTATTATTATAATTAAAACATCCCATTGACCAAAACTCGCACTAATTCAGATTTCTACGAAAATCGCACCGTAGCTAAATACCGACGCTATAAATCTAACGACGAAGTCTAAATCAAAATTCGACAAACCAAACTCAGGTAAACACTCCCCAAAGTAAAAATACAACATTCCAAAAAAAGGCTCCACCGTGTTCCAAAACAAACCCCGGCTCGCTAGGGAATATCAAAACTCACAAGAAATTAGCCATGCTAATATTCTAAGTCAAAACCCAGGGTACCAATGATATAAAAGCCACGATCCAACAATAACACCTGTAAATCAAGCGTTAAAGTAATGCCCTGACGTCAAAATACATCACTAAAGGAATTTAAATAAACCTTGGAAAATTAGGGGCATTACAGCTACTCTCTTAGTGAATAAGATCCGTATTTCACCAACACGATGAGTCAACTTTGGCTTTTCTCTCACAATACGGTTATTTATGTAGGCAACGCTTGCCGATTGCATCCCTATGCAACTCTTGTATGGTTGGTGAATAACTCCTTATTCGCATCCATCATATGGCTCATACCAACCCTATGCCTCTGGGCACTCAACCTTTGAGGTAACCCAGTTAATATTGACCCGATGTAGACAGTGGGATATCTCAATTATCTGCTCGCACCCTTACCAAGATAGATTAATGCACCTTGCTTTGGCAAGCCCACACTTCATCGATCGAGGCAGGAAGAGTGTCATCTATCAGAAGGCATCTGAATACTTAATATTACATAAGGGATTTTAAGATACTTGATTAACACTTAATCATGGTTAACAATTAACCAATGTGCTTATCCACAAAATAAAACTTATAGAAATCATAATCCAAATGCATCACAGATGTGCACAAGAAAAATCATCAACGCTTGATGAACTGGGCTAAATCTGAACATCTAGAATCTTTATAAATCTTAAGATTTAAATGCACTGGATATGAGCAATAACAAATCTACTTACACAGTAGACAAGCTCGTCTCTCTATGTGAGATTCAAAATCTAACACACTTCGTTTCACAAACCAGCAAGAGAGATGGGTACTGTTAAGGAGTAACAAAGATATCAAAATAAAATCACATGCGCTCTTGGCAGGGTTCAACGGGGCTGCGGCCCTAGTGGGGTCTTTGGGGCAGAGCCCCTAACGGGGTCCAAGGGGCAGTGCCCCTAGGGGAGGTATGGCAGCACCCTGACCAATTTTTGAATATCTACCACCGATTTCACACAAAATTCCATCAACATTTGATGTTCCAGGACTAGATTTGGGCATTTAGAATACTTCTAAATTTCTAGATCTACACGCATTAGATTTAACAAATTCTAAAGCAATGATCATCGAACATCATTGCTCTGATACTACTGTTGGTGTTTACTATACATCACAACATGTGTGCGCAGCAGAATTAGGAACAAGAAAATCCAAAAGAAATACGGATCTAGCGATGAACATTGATTAAGAAGTAACATAGTCATAAATAAAGTATACCTTTGAGGGATTGATTCAATACTCAACCAAGGTTTTATAAAGAAGTACAACGAACGCTAACGGCCAGAGTTCCGAGCGTAGAATAATGTCTACACCTCTACAGAAATCCACACGAGCACGGAGAACCGTTAGACTCTTATCATACAAGATCTAGGTAGGAAGAATGTATGCCCTCAATGTCTCCATGGTTTGCAAGAATTATTAGGGAAGAGGCGGCAACGATGATGACGATGCCTAGGAAACACTTTCCGACGAAGTTGAAGAACAGTGAATAGTTGGCGACGAGAAACGGTGATCGCGACCTAGCAGAACTGTTTCTTGGGAGGAAGATCTCTCGCTCGATTAGGTCATTAGAAAAATCGCGTGTGTTTTTCGGTTTACTATTTACATCATATAAATACATTAGACCGAAACTTCCAATACCTGCAGGCCACGCCGAACAAGACTTAATGGAAATAAACTGTAGGAAATAGAATTCGTCGTATATATACGTCGATATCCTATGAATCAAGACCATTCGTCGAAACAACATGTATATACTCCACAATTCGAAATAAAGCAAACCGTCAAAGTATTAAGGCGATATTCGACGAATCAATGATACTCAACGAATCGATGACATTCGATAAATAATTCTAATTCATTGAAACTATCATGACGATACTCGACGAACCCAAGATAGATTTGTTGAGTCTATCATAATGATATTCGACGAATTCCAACTCATTCGTTGAAACCTTGTAGGGTATTGTATCCACAATAACCCTGATTTTAAGAAGGGTCCCCATAAGCTAAGATGAGTTGAGATTGTATTTGATGTTGTGTGTTTAGTTATGTGCTTGCAGGACTATATTGCTAAGTACACACTATTATCAGCTTACGGTGGGTCAGGAAACACAGGACTATACAATGTAATCCTTAAATGTGTAGGCAATGTGTTGACTCACGTGTAATATCTCTATTTGTATACTTGTATCCCAAGTGCATTAGAAGAATCAAGGAAGGAGAAAGACTTGGAATAAGAAGAACATAATTTTACCCAAGTAAAATTTGTCGAGTATCATAAAGGATATTCATCAAATTCGTCGAGTATACTCATAAATACTCGTCGAATTCGCTATGTATACCTATTGGCACTAATCAAATTTGTTGTATTTACTTAGGGTAATATCTCTGAGATTTGGAAAATCTGTTATGTAAAAATTGTCGAGTATCATTCAAGTATACTCGTCGAATTCATCTAGTGTATCTTCTGATATCCGCTGAATTCATCGAATATACATGTCGATACACGCTGAATTCGTCGAGATTCATTGGGTATACTTTTGAGTTTCCGAATTTTCTTCTATAGAATTTTCTAAGTCATATTCGTCGAATATCGCTTAGCTCATGCGTCGAATGTGTCTAGTGTGACAGCCGATACTGGTCAAATTCGTCAAGTATGTCAGCTGATACTCGTCGAATTCGTCGAGTTTGTCTTCTGTAAAGGTTTGAGTTATAGATTCGACCGGGTTGAATTTCTCCAAGTAAATTTCGTCGAGTCTATATGTAGTTTGGCGGGTATACTTAGTTATACTAAACGATACTCGACGAATTATACTTAGGTTATTTCTTCTATTTTTCACAATCTGTCTCGGCTTGTCTAGATCGCCATATACAGTAACTCGCGACCTTCCAGGTAAGGAATATCTTTTCTAGCCGTTGTAAAGGAGGATTCATATATATATTTAGGATGGATTTTCCATCAACCCTAATCGTGCTCAAATCAAGAAACATCCTGAATGAAACATCAGTTGGCTCTCGTACGTATTTTGTGAATTTCGCTCGGCCGACGACTGTGATGTACGATTTAATCTTCCTCCACCGAATCGACTAGATCCTTGTTCTTTGAAGATTTCGATTCTCTCAGATCTAGTCAATCCGTGATTTCAGATCAAATTCTTTAAATATTTTGGGTTCACTTTTTCTTCAAGTCATTCAAGATCAACCTTTTTGAAGAATGAAGAATCAACGACGTTAGATCTAAATAAGATTATTTGTAATATTTTTGTGTAAATCCTTTTTACTTTTGTAGGAGGTTTTTTCCTCTGAGTTGTAGAAATGTGTTTGGATCTAGTTGTAGATCCATGTTTAGATCGAGTTGTAGGAGAGTTTGTTCTCCGAGTGGTAGGAGCTTTGTCTCCGAGTTGTAGGAGTTGAGGCTCCGAGGTGTAAGATTTGTTAAAATCTGACAAAGGTGAAGTAGCCGAATCTATCCCTTTGTGGTAGATAAGCGAGGAGGGACAGTGGGCGTACCCAACTCGGGAAACCACTATAGATCTCCGTGTTATTTGTGTTTTATTTTTAAAATTATTTTTATTTCACGAAAAGACACAGACCTCACCAATTCACACCCTCTAGGTGATTCAGGTTGACTCTGGATACTTTAAATTGGTATTAGAGGGGTGTTTTCAGTATAAGGTTAACACCTTGAACAAGATCTCCTATCTAGTGTCAAGAGATTCCGTACTGTTTCTATGGACAGAAGTAAGGATATGTTTTCGATGAAGTTTCCTGTGTGCACAAAAGAGAACTTTTCTATGTTGAAAGAAAGAGTCAGATTCTTCATGGAAGCAGCAGATCCCGGGATATTTTAGATTGTTGAAGAAGGACCTCATATTCCTAAATAGCCGTCTACTCTGAATCTGACTGTCAGGATCCCTAAGAAGATGATGGATCTGACTAAGGAGTAAATTGCCTTGGTCTTATTGGATAAGAAGGCGAAGAATATTATAGCCAGTGCAGTAGATGATTCAATGCTTCAAAATTTATTCCACTACAAATCTTCCAAGGAGATGTGGGACTGCCTAGTAGTTCTCATGGAAGGAACCAAATAAGTTGGAGACGATCATTGATCTTTGCTGAATCTGGAATACGAAGAATTCAAGCAGGGTGCAAATGATACTATTGCTAACAGCTTTGAGAAATTCTTCAAGATCGTTAACGGGCTCAGAAACTATAGCCACACCTTGACTAATGGTAAACTAAACGACAAATTCCTCAAATCCCTGACAAAGTTCTAGCACACAAAATTTATAGCCATTAGGGAGTTTGGGAAGCTGCGAAAGATTGACCCCTAGAACCTTTTTGGAAAGATGCTCTCTTATGAACTACAGATGAATACCAGAAAGAAAGAGGAGCAAAGCAGCAGGATTTCAAACAAAGGGAAAATGGTAGCTCTAAAGGCTGAAGGTTTGAAAAAATATAAAGCTGTGTCACCAGTAAGGACACGAGCTCAAGATACCCCAGAAGACTCTGAGCCAAGCACGTCAGGCTCTGAATTATCTGATTGAGAGTTCTCACTAATCTCCAAGCAATTCAAGAGATTGCTCAGCAAGAGTAGGCAAATGAAAATCAGTCCTCCTCCTCCGATTTTAGAAGATCACATCGTGATGGTGATCGCTCTTAGAAAATCCACAACCGAGAGGACATGTATAAATATAAACTTAATAAACATTCTTTATCTGACGTTGTTTGTTATTGATGCAATAAGCAAGGACATATGATTGCGGAGTGTCCTTATAAGAAGAAGGAAGGTTCCAAGAAGGAAGAGAAGAGATCCTTCAAAGGTAAGAGGAAGGAAGAGAAGAGCTTCATCACAAAGAAGTCCAAGACTCTCAGCAATAGTGAATCAAGTGAGTAAAGCTCAAAAAAATGAAGAAGCTTACTTCGGGCACATGGACCAATTAGATGAGGAGGTGGGCGACTCCAAATTCTATGGGAAGGTAAACTCTCATACAATCCTCTCTGATTTGGAATCTTCTGCTAATGGTCATGAAGACTACTCTTCTGAGGAAGATGACTCTGACTTTATGGCTCAGCATCATGAACTCTTGAACTATTTTGACAAATGCCTCAAGGTAGTTAAAAAGCAATTAAAAGAGATTGCTTCTCTCAAGAAAGTGGAATCAAGCTTGAGGGAGTAAATTGCTAAATTAACTCCTCTCTGAAATGAAGTTCACTCCTTGAGAGAGGAATTGAATTGCTCGGCTGAATCATTAAGTTAGAAGGAGAAATACTTAGATGAGCTAGAAGAAAAGCTCTTGGTGGAAACGAAGTATGTTGAAAGCTACTCAGAGCAGAAGACCATTCTTCCCCTCATTGGTGAGCTCTCTTCTCCTAAGAAGGGTAGAGGTCTTGGCCACATAGTTGGAAAAGGTGATGCTGCTAAGAAAGCCAGTACCAAATGACAAAGGGAAGGCACCACAAGGTTAACTCTCATTTACGAAGGTAATCTTCCCGACATATAAATATGACCTTGAGTCGTCCTTTGGTCACTTTGCTAGGCCTATTTATGTGGAGCCTAAAAAGCGCTATCAAGGATGGACCCATCCTCGATACTTTGGTGCGAGTGTTTTGAAACCACCATATAAAGAAATTCCTCTCAAAAGCTATGGTTCATACGTTCATGGACCAAGTAATAAGAAGGCACCAAAAGCCAACATTGTTGTTCCCAAGGCCAAGGAAACGGTGAAGCCTTGTGTGTGCTGTAATTATGACACTTCCACTTCCAAGTCTGTGGACCCTACTAGACCTCCCATACAAAAGGCAAAGTAGGAGTACAAGAGAAGGTACAATAAGTTTGACGGTTGGTGTTGTAGGAAGATTGGTCACTTCGCCATAGATTGTTGGTTTCATCCGGTAAAGTTTGAAACTTTATGAGTTAACAGTGCGAGACAGACCACTCGCAACATTAATGTTCCAAGTGGTGTTTAACTAACAAGGAACCAAGGACCCAAGTCTGTTTGGGTTCCTAAGGTAAAAAGGTCTATGTTTATAGGTATGTCCAAAGGTCAACAAAATGTCAATCCGGTATTTGGACAATGGATCCTCTCAGTATATGACAGGGACTATAAGCCTACTGTGAGAATTTACCCTAGTTAAAGACGGACCAAAAGTTATCTTTGGAGGGTATGATAGCGGAATTACCAAAGGCTACGGTATGATTTCCAACAACATAGTCTCTTTCACAGACGTGGCTTATGTTGAAGGATTACAGCATAATCTGATAAGTATAAGTCAATTATGTGACAAAGGTTATATCATTGAGTTCTACAATGACAAGTGTCTGATAAAATCGTCTGCTAATTTTGAGACAATCTTAACAGGCACTAGGAGTAGAAATTATTGCTAATATTGCCCTCAATGTTCCCTAGATTTGAAGAGGAGTTACCATCAACACAAAGAGCATATTTGTATTTGATGTTGTTCAAGTTCATCTTGTGCAGGATGTTCCATGGAACAAGTTTAGATAAGTTGTCTAAGTGTTTGTGACAGGTTGTCATAAGGTAGAGAGGTGGAGAGATAGAAATCTATCTAAGTCCACAGGCATTGAGTGAAGCCAGTTCACTCAGCTCCAGATGCCAAGGAAGGATGCTAGAAAGACTGAAACTTGTCCAAGTCCACAGGTGTTTAGTGAAGTCAGTTCACTCAACGTGATATGCCAAAAAGCGCAGAGTAAATAAGGGACAGTCAAAGCCCAACAGTTTGCAATACAGATTTGCGGCTAAGTCAACATGCATTGAGTGAAGGCAGTTAACTCAACGCTATAGTAAGAGGCGTCGAGTACAACTCAGTCTTTCAAATCCTCAGCATTGGAAAGAAGAAATTTGACCAAGTAAAGAAGCATCGAGTGAAGACTGCTCACTCGATGCCTGAAGAAAGAAGCGTTGAGTCAAGCTCAAGCTTTTGTAGATTTGTCAAGAATTCTGGCAAAGTTCAGAAGCATTGAGTGAGGACAGCTCACTCAATGCCCAAAGAAGAAGGCGTCGATAAAACAATGATCAGTCAAAACCTAAGGAGAGATAGACCGGAAAATCATTCTAAGTCCAGATGCATTGAGTGAGAAAAACTCACTCAATACAAGCTCATCAAGAAGATGCTAAGTACAGAAGCATTGAGTGAATCCAGTTCACTCAACGCCTCATCAAAAAAACAGGCAAAGGCAGAAGCATTGAGTGATGAAGGATCACTCAATGCATTCATAAAGAAAGTTACGGCTAAGTTCAGAAGCAATGAGTGAAGCCAGTTCACTCAACGCCTCAATAAGAAGGCAGGCATTCAAAGAAGTAGCTAAGTCTAGGGGCATTGAGTGTTGAAGGCTCACTCAACGCACTCAATGTCTTGCAGTATAGCAGAAATTGGCCAACTATAGAGGATTGAGTGATGAAGATTCACTGAATGCACTCAACGCCTAGCAGGGCAGAATTTGGCCAAGTCTAGTTGGCATTGAGTGATGAAGGCTCACTCAACGCACACAATGCCTTATCAGCAGAAAGATTGTCTAAGTACAAAAGCATTGAGTGAAGGCCATCCACTCAACGCACTCAATGCCTAGAAGTGCAGAATTATTTGGCTAAGTGTTTTTGCACTGAGTGAGGGTATTCACTCAACACACTCTACACCTGGGATGAAATTGAGAATTTTGTTAAGTCAACAGATGTTGACGTCATCATGAGTCAGCAAAGTTTCAAATTGTTGCGGGAAGGCTACAATACACGAAAAATAGCACCACAGGCCTACTGTATGACTTTTCCTGTAAAAGCAAAGTTGAAGCCAACAACTTCAGGTGGGCCCACGGGTCAAATAGTCGTTGTACAGTGGAAGATAAAAGGTATAAGTTCGGCGGATGGAAAGACAACTTTTAGGGTTTATCATTTCGCAAAGAGGTGGAACTTCATCGTCTTCTCCCGCGCCATTATTGCTGAGATTAAAGCTGAAGTTCAAACCCGCTGGACTAAAAGTTCTTCCAGTTAGCTGTAGCTATCTTCATCTGCTACAGTAAGTTCAGAAGTGATTTCTGATAAAGAAGAAGTAGAGCATTCTAATTTCTGTAGCAAAGGTTAGCTGTTTGAAGAGTAAAAAGAACTATTAAATCATTCTCTTCATCAACAAGTTCAGAGACTTTGTTTCTGAGTTACTTCCAACACAAGCAGGAGTTTATTGAAATTCAATTTCTTGTTGTTGAGAAGAGGTTAGGGCTGAGTTAACTCAGCTCAGGAAGCAATAGACTCAAAGAACTTCTCAGGAGTCATATCAACACTAACAAAACACTTTCTTTTCTGTAGGATCCTTTTGATCTAAGTTGTAGGCCTATTTTATAAAGGCTGAGGTAGGATCATTTAATGATCTGAGTGTAGGGCCTATGTGCCTGAGGTAGGGCTGTTTACCTGAGGTAGGAGAGTCATTCTCTCTGAGGTAAGGCCTTTGTGTCTTAGTTGTAGGATCTAGCTTTGGATCTGAGGTAGTGACTTGTGCCTGGGCTGTAGGATGGTCATCCAATCTGAGTTGTAGGGATAACCTTCTAGACTGAGCTGTAAGACTATTAATTTAGTCTTAGGTAGGTGATCTTTGGATCACTAAGTTATAGGAGCAAGCTTGCTCTGAGGTAGGGCTTTTTGCCTCAGCTATAGGTCTTGGATGAGACTGAGAGATCCAGAGGGATCTGTGTTGTAAGCTCTTAGGATCTGAGTTTTGGAGAATTGCCTTATCTAACACACTATTATAACAATGGGAGGGACAATGGATGTACCCATAATCTGGGGAACCACTATAAATCTGATGTGTGCTATTTCTGTTCTTGAAAGCAAGCTAACTCAACAGACCATAAGTTAGGAAAAAGTGTAAAAAGACCAAAAACCTATTCAACTTCCCTATAAGTGTTTAGCTGCCCTTGAAACTAAAGACTTCTACAAATATTTTCAATTTAAATTTTCAATGTTTAGACAATTCTACACCAGTGTGCTTTTTAGCAAAAGATACTGCGTCTCTTTGTGACCTATGGGACAAGCGATTAGCACATATTAATTTCAAAACTATAAATATATTATTTTATCACAACTTAGTGCGTGATGCCCCCTTCATTAAGTGCCTTAAAGAGAGTCCATGTCATGCATGCCAGATGGGTAAGCAGACAAGGGCTACCTTTAAGGGTATTTCTAAAAAAGATTCCACAAGAAGTTTATACCTACTTTATATGGACTTATTCGGTCCTATGCCAATTCATAGTTTTGAAGGTAAAGTCTATACATTGGTCATTGTTGATGACTACTCTCATTTTACTTGGGTGTTCTTTCTGAAACACAAGTCAGACACCTTTGATTCTTTCACTAATTTTGTCCGGCAAATTCAGAACGAATTAAACTACTCAGTGGTCAAAATCAGAAGTGATCATGGAATAGAATTAGAGTCTGGTGCCTTGACAGAATTCTGTGGAATTCAAGGTATCTTTCATGAGTTTTCCTCCTCGCATACTCCACAACAAAATAGAGTTGCCGAGAGAAGGAATAGAACCCTCATTAAAGCATGTACAACTATGTTGAACGATGCTTTCACTTCCTGAGTACTTCTACAATGAAACAGTCAACATAGCTTGCCACGTACAAAACATAGCACTAATCAACAAAAACCATTAGATGACTCCCTATGAACTATTGAGGGGTAGAAAACCGATTGTGTCCTACTTTAGAATCTTTAGCAATAAACATTTTGTAATTAAAAATGGGAAGTATTACCGCATGAAGTTTAATGATAAATGTTTTGAATGTATTTTTGTAGGCCATAGTAGCCGTAGTAAGACATATAGGATTTTTAATAAGAAAACTCTGGTGGTAGAATAGTCTATCAACGTTGTATTTGATACGACAAACATGCTTCATAGCAGCTCGTTTAGTGCTGTTGGTGCAGATACAGGTATCGGGTTCAAAGAACTAAGCTTGCAAGAAGTAGTCAAGGAAGATGCTCCAAGCTCAGTCAAGGTTGTCTATCCAAATGTGGTGGATAAAGAACAACAAGATGAAGAACTCCCTCAACCAACAAGGGACGCACCAGATGTGGCAGAACCTACTGGTGGGAGAGGAAGAATTCTAGGGTTCAGACACTTAAGAGATCTCCCATTTAACCTGATCATTAGCGAGCCAAGCGATGGTGTTCGAACCAGAAGAGGTACAGCTAATGAGATATTATAACTTAGATTTCTATCTCGGGTTGAGCCAAAGAAGTTTGAAGAAGCAAATAAGGATGCCTCTTGGATAATGGCCATGCAAGAGGAGCTCAATTAGATTGAAAGATGCAAGGTTTGGGAGTTGATGCCCAAGCCCAAAGGATAAAATATGATCGGTACCAAATGGGTATTCAAAAATAAGCTGGACAAAAATGGAGTGATTATAAAGAACAAATCCAGGCATGTAGCTCAAGGATATAGACAAGAAGAAGTGATCGACTTCAATCATACCTTTTCTTTAGTGACCAAACTTGAAGCAGTCAGATTGTTCCTCGCATATGCTGCTAACAAAGGCTTCAAGGTCTATCAAATGGACGTGAAGTCGGCATTTCTCAACGGAGATCTGAAAGAGGAAGTATACGTAGCACAACCCCCAGGTTTTGTCAACTCTACTTTCCCTGACTATATCTATTTTCTTAATAAAGCTCTTTATGTCCTAAAACAAGCTCCCTGAGCTTGTTATGAGACGCTGTCTAGCTTTCTTCTTGAGAATAAGTTCACAAGAGGAAAGATATACAACACATTATTTCTTAGGGAAGTAAAAGGTAAGATTTTGCTAGTGAAAATCTAGGTCGTCGATATAATCGTTGGCTCTACGAAAGACAACCTTTACAAGAAGTTTTCTAAACTTATGCAAGGGAAGTTTGAAATGAGCGGTATGGGAGAGTTGAAGTATTTCTTAGGACTTCAGGTGAAACAATCTGAAGATGGAATTTTTCATCTCTTAAACGAAGTTCACCAAAGAGTTACTTAAGAAATTTGGAATGGAGAACGCAACCTCAATGAGGACTCCAATGGGTTCAGCTATGTCTCTGGATAAGGATGAGAAAGATAAACCTTTTGATGAAACCAAATACAGAAGCATAATTTTATCCATGCTCCATCTTAGTGCCAGTAGACCTGACAAAATGTTCTCAACATGTGTGTGCGTTAGATTTTAGGTGAACTCGAAGGAATCTAATTACGTCACTACAAGGGAATTCTAAGATACCATTAGGATACACCAAATCTTGACTTATGGTACTCAAGAAGTAATGATGTCGAGCTATTTGGATTTTCAGATACAGATTTTTCAGGGAGAGGGGATGAAAGGAAAAGCACTTTCGGGATGTGCCAATTCCTCAGAAGAAGTCTTATCTCATGGAGCAACCAGATGCAAATTTGTGTGGCAACATCAACTGCCGAGTTAGAGTTGTTGGTAGATGTTGCGCACAACTTCTTTGGATCAAGAATCAGCTTGAGGATTACAACCTAAAGTTCAAGGAGATTCTTATGTTTTGTGACTCCTCCAGTGCGATAGCAATTTCAAACAATCCATTCTCTCACAACCGAACAAAGCATATCAAAGTCAGATATCACTTCATTCGGGAGCATGCAAAGAACAAGGACATAGCTCTCAACTATGTCCCAACGGATACGCAAGTCGTAGATATATTCACGAAGCCACTGGACGAGGCCAAGTTCTCATTTTTCAAAATGGAATTGGGCATGCTAAACAAGGACTCGTAAAGATGGCTAAGAAGACAGGAATTCACTTGGTAAGTACTTCACTATGCAGAGAAATTTGTCCAAGGAAAATTTGTTGAATATCACTCATCGAATCTCAAAGATTCATCAAAATTCTGCTAGTAGTCAAGACAAAACTCGACGAATTTGGCTCAGCTTCCGGTGAATCTCGACGAATTATACTTAGGTCAATTTTTTTATATTGGATCTGAAGAGCCGCAGTTTTCATGTACGCGTCGTTTCTCATATGGTAAATTTAAAATATATATTAAAAGTACTCGGGGCAAACCACATTCCAATTCGTCGAAAGAAGTCGACCGATTCCGCCGACTCCATCCCGATGTTTTGAATCGCACGAGCAGCTTGTCATATTCTTCTCGATGATTCGCTTTTCGCAGATCTTCTTCCTCGCCGAATCGACTCAGTGAAATCCCTCCAAGCAAGTTTCGACTATTACAGCAGCCATTCTATTAATGCGCTGAAAAAGGCACCACCTAGTTAACTGTTCGAAATCTCACGGGGGATAAGGAGAAAGGAGGAGGAGACTATCAGGTTGTCGGTTACTAGCAGTTAGAGGATAAACCAGAGCAAGACGCAAGAAGCGGCGTAACAAAACTTCGCCCGCCGCAGCCTGAATGCCTCTCTTGCGGCGGGCTTTCCTTTGATTTAAAATGTAGCGGTTACACTTAGGAAAGAAAAGAAAGAGGAAAATCTGACCGGTTAGCAGGCCATAAAATACAAGTCTCGAGAACGCAGCTCTTAACAAGAGAGCTCATGGATTCGAGTCAGCGTGCTTTGGGTGTGCTTACGCCCCCTATTTATAGGCTCGGGTGCCTGCCCAAACGGGCAGGGCTAAAATTACATGCTGCCCGGGGCACAGGAGAACCGGGTAGAGGTTATGGGAATCAAGCAAACAGAGAAAAGAGAAAAGAGGGAAGCCGTGCGGCCTAGCGGATTTCCCCTGGCGAGCTGAGCGGCTTAACCTCTAGGACGGGCTGATCTAGACTACCCCGGGCAACGAATTGGCAATGAGGCCGCATGGCTTTGACGTGGACTTGCCGGCTCGCGTAGAATGGTGGTTAGGAAGCACAAGCCACCCGGTTTGGTAAGGCTTGAGGACCAGTGGCAGATTCTAGGTTAACATAATCCCCGCACATTTGTAAATTTCAGGAAATTTCGGAAATGTTAGACTAAGCCAGAGATCGCGACTGCCTTTAATGCTGGGATGTCTATAAAAGGCACTGAACTCTATCATTCCTCAGAAATTCTGCTAAGTCACGGGTCGTTACTCGCCACTAGCGGTCAGCATCTTACAAGCCGAAGCGGTTTTCTCAAAATGGACGTCATGTCTTCAATGTTTGACCGCGAGAAGAGATCGACTGAGAAGAAAAAGAGGAAGAGCCGGAAACCGAAAATCTCTGACCTACAGCCTGAGGAGAAAATTGAGAAGCCGATCACTCCAGCGGCTTCTGATTCTGGAAATAAGTCGACGGAAACTGTTGCGGAATCTTCGTAGGCTGCGATCAAAATTAAAGCGGCTTCCAAACCTGCTCTCCAACACACCGGGACTGACAAGTCCTTCGAGATGACCTACTCTCCATTGGGTGAACCTCTCTTAAAAATCTCTGCGGTGGAGGAGAAATGTGTCGACTCATCCAAACTGCGCGGGCTGACCACCATAGCCGACGTGATCGTCGTTGATGAGAATGAGATGGAGAAGACACGGGAGGCCGTGCAGTCTTCAACTGAGAAGAGCAAGCGGGCAGAAATGGTAGCCAGCCACTTGAAATAGAAGAGGAAAAGGAATGAGACCCTCGAGGAAATATTGAGGAGGAAGGCGCAGAAGATGCGGACTGGTAACTAAAATGTTTCTGTAAAGACCGGAGCGGCTAGTCTTTAGCATAGGCCGCGAGAGATAGAAGTGTCTGAGAGTCCGTCTACACAATCCTCAAAGCTGAACGAGCCAGATGATATATATGTGGCTAGCGAGACCATGAGCGACATCTTCAAGGATATGAAGACATTACAGCAGCAAGACAAGCTACTAAAGATCCCGGCAACCCCAGAAGAAGCCCATCTCCTCGATGTCGAAGTCGTTCAGGAAAGGCCTGGCGAGCCGGCTTCAGCGGCTTTTGAAGGAGACAAAAAATAGAAACTTAGAGAGAGGATGGAGGAGATGAGGAAACTAATCGCCGGGAAAAAGGTGGCAACCACATTTCCACTCCTGAAAGGTAAACATGGAGACGTTAAACGTACTATAAAATTCTACATGTTGGGTCACAGAAGAAGGGGCGGTCACAATTTTTAATCCGCCGGCCAGCTTTTTCCTGAGCACGGCTCAACTGAAAAATAAAGCGCAAGAGACTGTGCGGCTATGGAAAGAACAGCTAAAGAAGATAGACTCCGAACGATTCAGGCGACCAGTGTTTAGATTTGATACCACGGCTATTGAAGGAGAAAAAACTAAGACCAGCGATCTCATCCTACCGAGATTCTCGAAAGAGGTCAAAATTATCTGACCGAATATGACCGTTTATTTATCCGCTATAGGTGTACCGGAAGCCACGATGAAGCCGGGCTATCTGACGACCTTCCTGCCTCCGCTGCCGCCACCGCTGCCAGGTATCCAAAATGCAAGGATGGCCGAATTCTAGAAGGAAGTCGACGCCTTGCAGGCGAGGGTGAGGGAGAACGACGAGGCCCTACGGGTTATGGAGGAGGAACGATGGGTTGAAAGAGAAGAGAAGCGGTTTGCGCTGGAGGCCGCTTAGCGGAGGATACATGAGGTGCAGACCACCTTGGTATAGGAGAGAATAGAGCGGCGGTCTGCGCTGGAGTCCGCTGAGAAGAGAATACAAGAGGTGCAGGCCTCCTTGGAGCAGGAGAGGATAGAGATGATAGATCTGCAAGCTCTAGTGTTGATGGCCTGCCGGCTTGAGAGAGAAAGAGGAGACATTTACCGACTTGGTGGGGTAATGGACAAGGATCCGCCAGCGAAGGCCGGCAGAGGCCAGCGATCTATTGCTGCGACTTCTGAAAAATCTGTAACCGCCAAGCCAACTGACTTCTGGGGAGACTTCAAGTCCGCTTGGGGTTGCAGGGGCTGGGAAGGTCGCGGCATCTGGTGACCTGGAGGGTCACGCTCTACAGATGGTTCCATTTGTCCGCGTGGAGCGCAATACCTCGCGCGTGCACCGGTCTTTGCATTCAATCCACAACCTCGTCAGTTTGTTTTATGTCCAGCTAGCACAAACCAGAGATCAAGTCGCGTGGATTGGGAGAGAAGGTCCTGAGAGCAGTGACAAACAAGCTTGAATGTTTTAATTTGGCTCTGTAATAATTATTAACGGTTGATGCTGGACAATTTTTTTGTTGTAAATAACTATTATGTATTTGTTTTATGCTTCTGCGATTTGTTTGCGGCTTCTGCGGTTTATAAATCTTAGTCATCATATTTGTTATGCTTCAAAAATTTTCTAAGTACAAGGACTTGGCCGCGCGAACTGCCGAACTGGACTACGATTTGACTGTATTGTTACTGTGTATACTTTGCAGGAAGAGGTCGTGTGGCTTGACATCTATCCGCGATCTGACATCGATTACAATAGCTTCCTAGGAATTCTATAAATCGATATGATCCCGGAGACTTCTGCACGAAAATTCAAGATGTGGGCTAAGGAAAAGTCGATGCGGTCTGACAAAGCGACTGCTGTTAGGATGGATGCGGCTTCTGTCTTCCATTCTACAGATCACAAAGAGTGTCGGCTTACGCAAGCCGAGCTGGACAGCTTTATCGAGAAGTATATGTAGGGTAGCCCGTTACTCGCGCGGCTTCTGTTTCCGAATGAAATAATTAACTAGTCAAATGCCAACCAAATCACCATCACCATAGATCACTTCGACTGCGGCTTCCGCTTCCATGTATTAATGGAAGCCATAGAGATCTTCGATCATTACGTGGTCGTGCCTGGACAACTCCCGCCCAACTCGATAGCCGCCATCTATAGTTTCATATAATATTTATGGTCTAATAGAGTTTGCTTCACCATGAGTCTTTTCAAGAAGTGCTTCTCTGTCCGGTCTATTCCAGATTCAGGGACGAATATCTTCCGCAGTCACCTGTACTTCGGCTGTCGGGGGCTGAAAGATGTGAATCTGGCAAATAAGATCCCGAACTGGTCAGAGCGATACCTGATCTTTGAGGGACAGCTCGACTTGCTGCAGGTTAACCCGCAAATTCGTGGCGAAACCTCTTTTGCCAATTACGAGCTGGATGGCCCTGAGAAGGACATTTATAAGTTATTCGAAGATGAGCGGCTTGGTGTGAACCACTACATCCCGCTGCTTCCATCCCTGGAAGGCGTCCAGTTGGAAGATAGTAAGTATCAACCCGAACTTAACTGTACTGTTAGCCGCGCGGCTTATGGACTAACTTGTTGCTTTATTTATGCAGCTGCAGTGGCTGTCCCGTTAAACAAACTGTTGACTTCTGGCGGCTTAACCCTTACTCAAAGGGAGAAGTGGGCCAAGAGAGCAAGGCCACAGTGGGCTAAGGAGGAGGTAGAGTCGGCCTCCTCAAACAAGTTCACGCTGCTAGGGATGGGCAGTGGCCTGAAGGATCTCAACGGTAACCCAACCATGCAGTGGAATCCGAAGGAAGACTTCGTCCAAGTTTCCACCACCCTCCCTTACTAGGGGAGAGACAAACTTAGTCGCCATGCTACTGTAGCCAATGCGTCGTTGTATGGAAAGCGCAATCTGAAAGCGCCTAACAAAGTTCCTGAAGAAGACTTGTCGCGGTTCGCCGCACAGGTCAGGGCGAGAAGTTTCGTGACTAACCAATATACGGGTATGGCCTATAAGCGGTCAGTTACGAATCAAAATGAATTGCAACTTTAACTTGCCAAAAAAGAAGAAGAAAATGCGCGGCTACGGGAGAAAAAATTGGTAAGTTATTGTTAACCCAGAAATCGGCGATCCCTCCCAAGGTAGCCAGCTCGCAAATCGCGGCCTGGACCAGGAGGCCGCGGCCTATGAACCTTTCCTTCCAAGGGTGGGCGGACTGACCTTTCAGTCTGCTCAGTCCGCGCAGCTTGGGTAGTCTCCCTGATCTGACCGCCCAAGTCGCGCAGTAGCCGCTCAATCTGCAGGGGCTGCAGACTACTTCCTCAGTCCACCCCTACAGGCCGCGCGGTTAGCTCAGTTAACCATCTAATGGTTCCTTTTTACCCTCAGGTGCAAACTACTCAACTGAGTGGCGGACTCGATTTCCTATCCGTCCAGACAGCACTCTAAATGTTCAACCAGAGGCGGCGACCTTCTCTCATGTCCTCCACCTGTAGGCGGACTCGATCTCTATTCGATAGGTCGCCTACCTCATCCAGCGAGCTGCCTGATCAGCTGACCATGCGGTCTGCCGACCTCTCTAGTCAGTCCGCCAGGTCGCCAACCCTTATCCCCAAGCAAAGGGTGCTACCAGTCAACAATGGCTCTCGCCAATAGGCTCGACCTGGACTCTTTAGTCTGCCAGGTTGGCAGTCCTTGTCGCCGAGCAATAGCGACAAGCTACAAGCAGGCAGCCTGCTAAACCTGTCCGCCGCGAGGTAAGCGGACTCGTTGTGTAGTCCGCTAGATAAGTCCCAGCTCGGCAGCCTGCGATCTGCGTCTCCTTCGCCGCGGGCTGGGCAGACTCATTTTGCAGTCTGTCGGCTAGCCCTCAAGCTTCTCTGTGTTCGCTTCTACCCAGCAGCGGGCAAACTTCTCCTTAGCTCGCACAGCCCAGCATGAGCTTGCTCAGCAGTAGGGGCGCACACGTACCAATCCGCCTGCAACAGCAGCCATCTCTAGCCCCAAGTCCTTAACCGCACAGCCTGGTGTGGACTCTGCGGACTCAGTATTTGTACTCGCCCGACCAACCGCGAGCTCACCCAGCAGCAGCCATCTCCAGCTCCACGCAGTCCCAGACTGCGCAACCCGGTGCGGACTCTGCGGACTCAGTATTTGTACTCGCCCGACCCAGCGCGAGCTCACCCAACAGTAGCCATCTCTAGCTCCAGGCAGTCCCAGACCGCGCAACCTGGTGTGGACTCTAAGGACTCAATGTTTGTACTCGCTCAGCTCATTGCCTCACCGGTGGTGACATTACCAAGACCGTTACCTCCTTGGGCCTATAAATAGGCCCCCAGACCTCTCATTCGGGTGGGGGGGGGGGACAGAAGATGCGGCAGAGGCGTCCAGATCTCTTCATCGCTTCTTGCGGACTCGAGTTTCCAGTCCGCGCAACCTGCTCCCAGCTTCTTCTCCCAGCTTGATCAAGCAGCCCGCCCGGCTAATTCCTGCGAGCTTCTTGATCAGCTCACTGCGCGGTCTGCCGACCTCCCTGGTCAGTCCGCGCGGCCTCTGGCATTCTCCTCTCCTTAGCCGCCAGCTTCCCCCTTGTACCCTTTATTCTACTTTCTATATAAAGGTGCAACCTCAAGCTGTAATTTGGATTGTAATCAAAGGAAAGCCCGTCGCAAGAGAGGCATTCAGGTCGCGACGGGCAAAGTCTGTTGTTGCCGCTGCTATCGGCCATCTCTTCTCTTTTCTTCTCTCGGTCAACCCATCAGAGCCCAACTGCTAAAGTAGCGTCTGATCAATAGTTCCCGATCAAGCTTCTCCCTTGCTCCCTCAAACCTCTCTTCTATCCCAACAACCCTCCTTTCTCCCATATCTTGTTAGATCAAACAACCCGTTAACTGTGCTGTATCGCATTTCGCGCATCAATAGTTAACACGTGACCTTCAGATCTCGATCAGATAGTGAAGTCAGTGGTTACTCATGTCAAACCGTCAACCAGCTGAGAGACCTGCACCTAAGCTCTAGTGAGGATTCTCTTTGGGAGGCTTTGGAGCATTCTCGCAGAGAAACTGCACAATAGTTTCAAGAGATCAACCATACTCTAGCTGCTATCGCTCAATGATTGGAAGCACAACCTTCAGCAGCACCAACTCCTCCAATCAATACAGCACCAGCATTCGATATTCCTCAAGTCTAACCACTGACCTATCCGCCGGTCTATCCTCCTTACACTCCAACCTTTCCGCAAGGGCCTGCAGCCCCTTTGCGGTCTCAGAATGACAAATTTGCAGCTCGTCAGAATTTCTTCGAGAAGCTGCTCGAGAAAGTCCGGCAAGATTCCTGAATTTTCAGGGAAGTTATCCCTACTCTTCAGCTCCTGCCTTTTCTCCTCTCACAGCAACTTTTCCTTTCTATCCTCCAGCTCCTTGTGTAGCTGCAGCTTATGCTCCCTTTTTTCCTTATGCTGTAGGAGAACAAGAAGAGCACTCGCCATTTATAGAGAATGTTCGGTATGAACCGACTCCTTTTAACTTCAGAGAGCCACGGTTGCCCATTTACACTGGGGAGACTGATCCAGTCCAGCATCTTCAAGCCGTTGAATCTGCCGTTGCTCTCAAGACTCTTTCAGATGCTACGAAATGCAAACTCCTTGTGACAACTTTTGATGGTAAAGATAGGGATTGGTTCTATGGACTTCGTGCTCAGTCCATCTCTTCCTTCGCTGATTTGCGAAGCGAGTTTCTGCTCAGATTTTCTACTTCAAGAAAGAGGAAGGGCAGTCCAGAAGCCCTCTTTGAGATCAAGCAGCGAGAGACCGAGACTTGGTCTCATTTTGTGGATCGTTTCGAGAGAGAGATCTTAGACATTGAGATCGTCGATCAGGAAATGTATCGAGTGGCTCTCATTCACGGTTTACGTGAAGTACCACTCAAGTTTGAGGCTAACGTTCGAGCATAAAGGACTTACCAAGAGTTGATTGGATTAGCCAACTCGTATATCCGCGGTGAGAAGAGAAACCCCAGCTTTGTCTCCAGGCTTATAACAGAGAAAAATCAACCTTACAAGCAGACTCCGAGGTCTCCTCGGAAAGATTTTCCATCCCACTCAAGGAAAGCAAAAAGGTTCCAGCATCATCATCAGCACTCCTTCCCAGGCCAGGATCTGGCCCACGAACGATTGCAACTGCTACCAGCCCCACCTCTGCAAACAGCTTCGGTGCATCAATCACAAGATGATGACTTATCATACTCTGGACTCGATGAGGCCATGCAAGAAGTCTTCCAGATCTTAAAGGATAGGGAAATTAAAAAAGGTCTTATCAGTCGGCAAATCAAAGGTAAAGAGATTCAGATCCGTTCTATGAATTCCACCGAGAGAAAGGTCATTTAACTAAAGAATGCAAGGCCCTTCGGCGGTTGGTTGAAAAATTGCTTGCCGAGGGCAAGATCAATGACCTGGTCAAGAAAGTTTATTCTTCAAAGCCTTCCACCTCTAAGGCCAATGAGGTGGTTGAAGTTCAGATGAAGTGTGTGGAGATAACGGATGTATGCCATATGGGGCCTATCGATGACCAATCTGAGTGCATCGATGTCATTGACGAAGGTCCCCTTGGAAAACTATTCTAAAGTCAAGCGGGCACATTTCTTGCGTCAACAGATATGTCCAATCGCAGCTTCCCCCCTCACAATCGTGAACGATTTCTTTTACTTTACTCTTCAAACATTTTTTCTCTGAAACACTTCTAACTGTTCTTTCATTTTCATTTCAATAAAGATTACGTCAGAGATCTCATACTGACACAGTTCCCTCTTTGTAATGCTTCTCCTCCATATTTTTCTCTTTGCCAAAGAAATCACTGAACCACTGAGATATCACTAAGTCTTGTTGTTCGCCTTGAGGTTGTTCTCTGGCGTAAGACCACAATGACCACATATCGCGAGGAGTTTTCGCATATGTGCAGTGGGGGCCGTTCAACTCTCGTGGAGCGGATGTAACGCCCCGTTTTTTCAGCGATTATTTTTATTCTCGTTTAGCGTTACGATGATGCGTTTCCGTGGCTTGTGCCATTTGTGGAGTGTGGTTTAGCTCCATAGAACTGAGTGCCCTATTCTGTAGCCTGTTGGCAAGATCTCCCTAGCAAGCCGAGTCGTTTTGGGTGACCCGGTGTGGCCTCTCGGGGGATGTTTGTGTTTGGCTTTATTTGGGTATAACTCGAGTTCTGTTTGTCGAAAAGTAATTTCGACTTCGCCGTTGTGTTCGTAGCGTGGGTATTTAGCTACAGTGCGAATTTCGTCGAATTCCGAGGTAGTTCGGTTTTCGCGTCGATGTGGTGCTTTATGTAATTTTGTAATTAATTATATAATTATATAATTATATATATATAGAGAGAGAATAAAACCCCCGATCGATCATCTTCTTCAAGCTCGAAACCGCCGGCCCTGTACGAGGAAATGGAGAAACCGCCTACCCTTGCCTTCGGACGCCGATTCCCGGAGCGTTTGTGGACGGAATTCGATTCCGAGAGTGGATTTGGATTGCTCTCGTCAAGACCTTCATTCCTGCGGTAAGAAATTCGATTTTCATGGAGTTCTAGGAGGATTGGAATTTTCGGTTTTGGAAGTTTTCCGCCATTAATGGCCGAGTTTTTGTTTTAGGTGTTGCGGCCGTTTTGATCCGTGCGAAGAGGAGGAAAGCAGTCCAAAGCTTCGCTGTGATTGAGGCAAGTGGTATTCTTGCCCTTGCCAAGTTTTCCTTTTTTTGAATTTTCTTGATGAAATTGAAATCCCGGTTAGCCCAGGTTAGAGGCCTTGTTGTTCTCATTTTCTTGCTAACTATAGGGCTTAGTTCTTCCTACTGAAACCCCCCCCTATTTTGTGATGATTGGAATCCAAATTGTCGGCGTGGAGCCGTTGTTTTCCTTTATTTTGATTGTTGCTCTGGTTCGGGTGTAGCCAAGAGGGAGAGTTAGGAGGGGGGATGGTTGCCGATTTTCGTTATGGTATTACTCGAATGATTAGGCATAGTTTGTATGGTAGTGGTGCGCGACGTTGATAGTTGTCTGCTGCTACTGCAGTGGCGTGAGTCGTGTGCGCGTTCCGGTGTCGTTCGGGAAATTCCAAACGGTGCAGGTTGACCGCGCACGGTCATCAACCGTTAGGGCGCACGACCACTGGTCGTGTGCCTCTGCTCGTGCGCGGCTATCTTTCAGTTTCCAAAGTTCTGTCTCAGAAAATCGCACGAGCGCTGGCAACAGTGCGCACGACTAGTGGTCGTGCGACACTGATCGTGCGCAGTTGCTAGGTTTTCTGTCAGGTTTTCCAGGTTCGCTTCGCACGATCATCAGCCGATGAGTGCGCACGACCACTGATCGTGCGTCACTGATCGTGCGCTTTGTATATTTTCTGTTGCTAGGCGAATTTAGATGGTTTCGAGTGCGGGAGTTTAGATACTCAAGTGGCAGGCAACTACTCGAGTTCTGGATCTTCTGCCTTGGTCGTTCGACTGTCGTCGAGCTCCGCATTCTTTAGTGGGCTTGTGGGTAGTGGTATTATTTTGGCGGCGAGTGAGGCTAGCTCGCTCAACGCCAATGTTTAGGTAGGCACTGAGTGGGTTTCACTCAACGCCTAGTCGTGTTGGTTTATTTCAACACTCTTCCTTTACCTTATATTTCATTTCCGAGTGGATTTCCAGTTGTATTTCTGGGTTTTCCTTGTCGGCCGTTTTCTTTATTTTCCTAAAGGCCGAATCGTGGGTCGTGGTTAGTAGTGGTGGTTGTAGCTCTTTATGGGGGTGGAGTTGAGTGATATAGCCAAGGACACCCATGTTTTCTTGCTCCAGGTACGGGCTGGGCATGTCGGGTGGAAGGTCCCTTGTGTTTTCACGTGTTGACCCTCGAGCTTTTGACTTGGACATGGTGGATTGGGGGACTGCGTTTGCCTTCGATCCGGTTCCTCGTTGTTGTTTTGCTACTATCACTTCCCACAGTTTAGGGTGTTAGAAGTTTCTTCTTTGGTAGTTTGCAACATTCTGGCTCTTGGTAGCCTAGTAGGCCCTGCAGGATGTGGTTCCTGGGCTGGGTCGTTGCTGTTGCTTTGCACGTTGTGCATTTCTTGTGGTCCTGTTGTGGACAGTTGTGACTCTTTCTACTGCATGTTTTTCTGTTACTTTGTCCTTTGGTTGACTCTTTCATGCAGTTTTTCTTTGTTTAGCTTGCTGAGGTATTCTGTTTTCTTTTGGAATACCCCAGGTTCTGAGCTGTAGCCAGTCTGGTGGCTAGTTGGAGGTGGTGTTGTTGGTGGACTTCCGGACCTTGGAGTTCTGTTTACCTTGTTAGTGAGGTTGTTTTCAGTACTTTCTTACAGACATATATTTGTGCTAGTGGGTTCGTGTCAGGTTGTTGGCGCCCACTGGTAGTTTTTACCTTGTACTAGATATATACTATTGCTGCTACCATTTTCTGGAGATAGTCTACTTGCTCTGAGAAGGTTTTATGCTAGGTTGCTAGTTATTTTTAAACTATAATTGTTATTATAAATAAAGCTCATGATCAGCATGTTTTATAAAGCGAAATCACTATTTTCCAAATCACGTATAAAGACCGTTTTCTTATATATTATATAAATTAAATGTAGGGTCTTGCATAGCATGAGTGGTTCTCTTGGGACCCTTATGTGCTCCTTAGGATGTCAAATCTAAATAAAGTATTTTTCCGCAGCGTATTAATATAGTTTTCATTTGTGGACTAGATGATCCACTGAGCCGAGGGATACGGACTCTAATCATAACTGATTTTCTATTCATTAAGCACATGATTTTCTTGCATAAAGATTGTAGTTGGTTTTGCCTGAACGTCAGCAGTTATCCCCTGCTTGACGTGGCATCATGACGCGTGTTTTCTCTTACTCTGATAATTCTTAATTCGGAGAAAAATGCGGGTTGTGACAGTTGGTATCAGAGGGAGGTTGCTTGACAAGTTAGTTGAGCAACCTTCCTTTGTTCGCTTTTAGTAGTTCTGCATCATGTCATTCACACACCGATATGTCATCAGCACGTCTTGGCAAAAGCACGAACACTACACTCATAGCATAACATGAAGTATACGGGGCATATTATGTAGTATGGGATGCATAATATGTGTTTGTATATGGATCCACCATAGGGGCTACATGTGAGGGTTATGTAGTATGGGATGCATAACCTCACCACATGACTGCGACTAGCACGTTTCTTTTTCGTTGCATGGAAATGTTATGTAGTATGGGATGCATAACATTTTCATGCGTACGCCGCTCATAGCATGCATTAGGGCCTTTTTTTAGAATGCATAGCACAATCATGCATATCATATCATTGCATAAGCACAACGCGCCGAGCTAAAGATTTGCAGGATGACATATGTACACACATGAGTTTTCAAATTAACATAAGTTCATGCATCCGATCTAGGCACAAGAGTTAGTGAGGTGGTGGTTAACCATCCTAGGATAGGGCATATCATCTAATTATTGTGAAGAAGATAAACTCTCAGAGCAAGTTTAGCAGCTTTAAGTCTATATCTACATATGTATTGTCTGTACTGGTAGTCGGTTCTAGTCGTGGGATTTGGATCTGATTTGCGTTGTAATGATTTTTAGGATGGCTAGGCGTCCTGCGACTCGATCGACTCCCCTGTCTGAGGGTGAATCTTCTGGAGCTCAGAACGATGCGGTGATTGAGGGTCTGCGTCAGAGTAGCGAAGCTATGGGCAGGCAGTTGGAGGAGGTGCAAGCCCAGATTCAGTCTTTGGTGGCGGTTGTGGCAGGGCAGGCTCAGGGTGCGCAAGTTCCTGCAGGGGGGTTAGCTGTTCCTCCTCCTCCTGCACCCTTGAGGCCTCCAGTGGTGGTGCCAGCAGAGATGGCCTTCATCTCGCAGTTTCAGAGGCTGAGCCCTCCCACTTATGATGGGAAGGCAGATTTCATGGTGATAGACGACTGGCTGATCTCCATGGAGGAGATGTTCTCGTACTCAGGGATTGCAGACGATCAGAGGGTGATGATAGCCGCCTATCAGCTGAAAGGTTTGGCTAAGAGTTGGTGGCTGAGAGAGAAGGAGAGCCTGGTAGCCGGATGCTCTTGGGAAGTGTTCAAGGAGATGCTGTTGAGGAAGTTCTTACCCTCGGTCGAGCGTGACCGCCTCATGAACGACTTCCTCCATCTGAAGCAAAGGCAACTCACGGTGGGTGAGTATGAGGTAGAGTTTAGTAAGTTGAGCCGTTTTGCCCCTGGATTGGTCAGCGTTGAGGCTGATCGAGTTAAGTGATTCCTCGGTGGTTTGAGGAGTGAGGTGCAGCAGTTGACCAGTGCTTATGGGTCAGTGTCTTATGCAGGTGTAGTAGAGGCTGCTCTGAAGGTGGAGGCTATTGAGACGGCGAAGAGCAGAGGCCAGCAGTTGAAGAAGGATAAGAGGAAGTTGGTAGAGGAGAAGAAACCCCTGGTACCCGATGCTGTTTCGGGAAAGAGGAGCAGGGTGGTGTGCAGTTTTTGTGGCCGGTCAGGCCATCCTGTCGAGAGGTGTTTCAAGAAGGTGGCAGCTCTGAAGAAGGAGCAGGTTCATGCGATTCAGGGTGCTCCTAGGAGAGATGTCTCCTGTTCAGTTTTCAAGCGATCCGGCCATGATGCGGCCCAGTGTTGGTCCAAGGATAAAATCTGCTTTCAGTGTGGGCAGAAGGGTCACATTAAGTCGAGGTGTCCTCAGTTTCAACCAGCTCTTCCTGCAGTTCCGTTACAGGCTTTACCTCCACCTCAGCGTGTGGACAAGGGAAAAGGGAAGCTGAACGTGATTTCTTCCGAGGAGGCTCAGACTTCGACCCAGGTGATCTCAGGTTAGTTGTTTGTTGTTTTCTTTCTAGCCTGGTAGTTTAGTTGCTAGATTGTTTGCAGTACTGTTGTGCTAGTTCCTTAGCTTTGTGCGCTCCTATAGGGAAATTTAAGGTGAAGAACCGCTGGGCGCGTGTTCTGTTTGACTCCGGCGCTACCCACTCGTTCGTGGCTAGAGCCTTTGTGGAGCGTCATCGGTTGTCTCTAGATCGTGTTCGGGATTCCTTCCGTGTCAAGTTTCCCTCTGGTGAATCTGTGTTGTCAGATTTGGGTATTTTGGATTGCCCGGTTTTGTTGGGGGATTTTCTTGCGAAGGCGGACCTGAAGATGATTGATCTAGAGGACTTCGATGTCATTTTGGGCATGGACTAGCTCTCTCGGTATGATGCGGTCATTCAGTGCAAAGGAAAGCGCTTGGACTTCATCAGGGACGACGGTCAGCCCGGCAGCGTGTATGCTGATCCGTGTCAGGATTCTCCTGTTCTCTCTGCGGTATGTGTTCAGAGATTGTTTCTTTCTGATTGTTGTGTTTGTTTAGTCTCGGCGGTTGGAACCGTTGTTAGCGTGCCACGCTTGGAGGAGATTCCTATTGTTCGTGGTTTCGCCGATGTTTTTCCTGATGATCTTCCTGGTATCCCTCCTGAGCGGGATGTGGAGTTTGTTATTGATTTGGAGCCGGGTACGCGTCCTATTGCTAAGGCGCCGTACCGGATGGCCCCTCGTGAGTTAGAGGAGTTGCGAATTCAGTTAGATGAGTTGTTGGCTAAAGGTTTTATCAGGCAGAGTTCGTCGCCTTGGGGTGCTCCTGTTTTGTTCGTAAAGAAGAAAGATGGGTCGATGCGGCTTTGCATCGACTATAGAGAGTTGAACAAGGTCACTATCAAGAACAGGTACCCTCTGCCGAGGATCGATGATTTATTTGACCAGTTGCGTGGTAGCACGGTGTTCTCCAAGATCGATCTTCGTTCGGGCTATCATCAGCTCTGGATCCGTGAGGCAGATATTCCACGGACTGCGTTTAGGTCGAGGCATGGACACTTCGAGTTTTTGGTGATGTCGTTTGGTTTGACCAACGCACCATCAGCTTTCATGGGCATGATGAATCGGGTATTCAAGGATTTCCTAGACAAGTTCGTGGTGGTCTTCATTGATGACGTGTTGGTTTATTCTCGCAGTGCTGAGGAGCATGGGCAGCATTTGCGTTTGGTCCTGTCAGAGTTGAGGAACCACAAGTTATTCGCCAAGTTGAGCAAGTGCGAATTTTGGTTGCCTCAGGTTTCTTTTCTAGGCCACGTGGTGAACAAGGATGGGATCTCGGTTGACCCAGAAAAGATTGCAGCAGTGATGGATTGGAGTAGGCCGAACACTCCTAAGGAGATCAGAAGTTTCTTAGGGTTGGTTGGCTATTACAGGAGATTCGTGGAGGGTTTCTCTTCTCTAGCCGCACCTTTGACCAAGCTGACTCAGAAGAATGTGGCTTTTGTTTGGAGCGAGAAGTGCGAAGAAGCTTTTCAGGAGTTAAAGAGGAGATTGTGTACTGCTCCCGTTCTGACCCTTCCTACTGAGGGCGTGGATTATGATGTGTATGTGGATGCTTCGCATATAGGACTGGGATGCGTATTAATGCAGGATGGAAAAGTAATCGCTTATGGGTCAAGGCAGCTGAAGACTCATGAGAAGAATTATCCAACGCATGACCTTGAGTTTGCAGCGGTTATCTATGCGTTGAAGTTGTGGAGGCACTTACTTTATGGGGCTCAGTGCAAGATTTTTACTGACCATAAGAGCCTGAAGTACGTGTTCACGCAGAAGGAGTTGAATCTGCGTCAGCGGCGGTGGCTTGAGTATGTGGCGGATTATGACGTAGAAATCCAGTATCATCCGGGCAAGGCCAATGTGGTGGCCGACGCCCTGAGCCGAAAGACGGGAAAGATCTTTAACCTCTCCGCCGATCGGTTAGTTGAGGAGTTCCTCCTTATGGATATTTCAGTGGGATGCTGTGGTTTGCAGAGTAGTTTGTCAGTGGCAGAGCCGTCCTGGATTTCTTTGACTAGACTGCATCAGAAGGACGATCCGGATCTGTTGCACCTTTTTACCAGGACAGAGAAGGGAGAGTTGCCAGATTTTACTATTGATTATGCGGGTACTTTGAAGTACCGCGGCAGGTTTTGCGTTCCCGCTGTTGGGGACATTAGAGGTATGATTTGCAGTGAGGCTCATGGTTCCAGCGTTGCCTACCATCCAGGATCTACGAAGATGTACCGTGACTTAAGGCAAGTTGCCTGGTGGTATGGTATGAAAGGAGATATAGCCCGTTATGTTGCTGAGTGTCACACTTGCAAGCGTGTGAAGGCCGATCATGGAAGGCCTGGTGGTAAGTTGACTCCGCTAGAGATCCCGACTTGGAAGTGGGAGAGTATATCTATGGACTTCATTACGGGTTTGCCAAAATCCCCGAGAGGATTTGATTCTGTTTGGGTTATAGTGGATAGATTGACGAAGTGTGCTCACTTCGTGCCTTATAAGATTGATTACCCGATGAGGAGGATAGCGGAGTTGTACTTGAATGAAGTCATCCGACTCCACGGTGTGCCGGTTAGCATCATTTCTGATCGAGACTCCCGGTTTACTTCTCGTTTCTGGCAGAGTCTACAGGAGGGTTTGGGTACGGATCTGAGGTATTCTACTGCGTACCACCCTCAGACCAATGGGCAGACGGAGCGGGTCAATCAGATTGTTGAGGATATGATCAGGTGCTATATTTTAGACCACGGTGGAGCGTGGGATGAGCGTCTGCGACTCATGGAATTTGCTTATAATAACAGTTATCAGGAAAGCTTGCAGATGGCTCCGTTCGAAGCTTTGTATGGGAGGCGTTGTAGGACTCCGTTGTTTTGGGCTGAGGCTGGTGAGAAGCCTTTGTTGGGTCCAGATGCTCTGGAAGAGATGGAAGTCGCCGTGAAGCTTATTCGGGAGATGCTTCGGTTAGCTCAGGAGAGGTATGAAAAGAACGCCAATCGGCGTAGGTCTGTTTTGGAGTTTTTAGTAGGGGATCATGTATACCTCAAGGTTTCTCCAATGGTTGGTGTGAAGAGATTTGGTAAAAATCGGAAATTGGACCCAAGGTATGTGGGCCCGTTTGAGGTCTTGGAGCGGATCGTTGTGTCTGCTTATAGATTGGATTTGCCAGCGAACTTCCCTGGTGTTCATAATGTTTTTCATGTTAGCCAATTGCGGAAGTGTGTGCGCAGCAGTGGGCAACTCTTGGATGTTGTGCCCCAGTTGGAGCCCAACCTCTCTTTTGTTGAGGTGCCAGTTCGTATTTTGGATACTCAGGAGCGTGTGCTACGAAAGAAGTCCATACCGATGGTGAAAGTTCTATGGAAAAATCAGGATTTGGAGAGCGCGACTTGGGAGCTAGAGTCGGCCATGAAGAGGGCGTACCCTCACCTGTTTCGCTGATTTGATCGGTATGTTTCCCTTTGTAACTTCTGTTTGTTACTTTTCCTTCTTTTGTAGGAGGGTTGTGCGTAAAGTTTCGGGACGAAACTTTCTTTTAGGGGGGGTGACTGTAACGCCCCATTTTTTTAGCGATTATTTTTATTCTCGTTTGGCGTTACGATGATGCGTTTCCGTGGCTTGTGCCATTGGTGGAGTGTGGTTTAGCTCCTTAGAACTGAGTGCCCTATTCTGTAGCCTGTTGGCAAGATCTCCCTAGCAAGCCGAGTCGTTTTGGGTGACCCGGTGTGGCCTCTCGGGGGGATGTTGGTGTTTGGCTTTATTTGGGTATAACTCGAGTTCTGTTTGTCGAAAAGTAATTTCGACTTCGCCGTTGTGTTCGTAGCGTGGGTATTTAGCTACGGTGCGAATTTCGTCGAATTCCGAGGTAGTTCGGTTTTCGCGTCGATGTGGTGCTTTATGTAATTAATTATATAATTATATAATTATATATATATATATAGAGAGAATAAAACCCCCGATCGATCATCTTCTTCACGCTCGAAACCGCCGGCCCTGTACGAGGAAACGGAGAAACCGCCTACCCTTGCCTTCGGACGCCGATTCCCGGAGCGTTTGTGGACGGAATTCGATTCCGAGAGTGGATTTGGATTGCTCTCGTCAAGACCTTCATTCCTACGGTAAGAAATTCGATTTTCGTGGAGTTCTGGGAGGATTGGAATTTTCGGTTTTGGAATTTTCGGTCGTGTGCCTCTGCTCGTGCGCGGCTGTCTTTCAGTTTCCAAAGTTCTGTCTCGGAAAATCGCACGAGCGCTGGCAACAGTGCGCACGACTAGTGGTCGTGCGACACTGATCGTGCGCAGTTGCTAGGTTTTCTGTCAGGTTTTCCAGGTTCGCTTCGCACGATCATCAGCCGATGAGTGCGCACGACCACTGATCGTGCGTCACTGATCGTGCGCTTTGTATATTTTCTGTTGCTAGGCGAATTTAGATGGTTTCGAGTGCGGGAGTTTAGATACTCAAGTGGCAGGCAACTACTCGAGTTCTGGATCTTCTGCCTTGGTCGTTCGACTGTCGTCGAGCTCCGCATTCTTTAGTGGGCTTGTGGGTAGTGGTATTATTTTGGCGGCGAGTGAGGCTAGCTCGCTCAACGCCAAAGTTTAGGTAGACACTGAGTGGGTTTCACTCAACGCCTAGTCGTGTTGGTTTATTTCAACACTCTTCCTTTACCTTGTATTTCATTTCCGAGTGGATTTCCAGTTGTATTTCTGGGTTTTCCTTGTCGGCCGTTTTCTTTATTTTCCTAAAGGCCGAATCGTGGGTCGTGGTTAGTAGTGGTGGTTGTAGCTCTTTATGGGGGTGGAGTTGAGTGATATAGCCAAGGCCACCCATGTTTTCTTGCTCCAGGTACGGGCTGGGCATGTCGGGTGGAAGGTCCCTTGTGTTTTCACGTGTTGACCCTCGAGCTTTTGACTTGGACATGGTGGATTGGGGGACTGCGTTTGCCTTCGATCCGGTTCCTCGTTGTTGTTTTGCTACTATCACTTCCCACAGTTTAGGGTGTTAGAAGTTTCTTCTTTGGTAGTTTGCAACATTCTGGCTCTTGGTAGCCTAGTAGGCCCTGCAAGATGTGGTTCCTGGGCTGGGTCGTTGCTGTTGCTTTGCACGTTGTGCATTTCTTGTGGTCCTGTTGTGGACAGTTGTGACTCTTTCTACTGCATGTTTTTCTGTTACTTTGTCCTTTGGTTGACTCTTTCATGCAGTTTTTCTTTGTTTAGCTTGCTGAGGTATTCTGTTTTCTTTTGGAATACCCCAGGTTCTGAGCTGTAGCCAGTCTGGTGGCTAGTTGGAGGTGGTGTTGTTGGTGGACTTCCGGACCTTGGAGTTCTGTTTACCTTGTTAGTGAGGTTGTTTTCAGTACTTTCTTACAGACATATATTTGTGCTAGTGGGTTCGTGTCAGGTTGTTGGCGCCCACTGGTAGTTTTTACCTTGTACTAGATATATACTATTGCTGCTACCATTTTCTGGAGATAGTCTACTTGCTCTGAGAAGGTTTTATGCTAGGTTGCTAGTTATTTTTAAACTATAATTGTTATTATAAATAAAGCTCATGATCAGCATGTTTTATAAAGCGAAATCACTATTTTCCAAATCACGTATAAAGACCGTTTTCTTATATATTATATAAATTAAATGTAGGGTCTTGCATAGCATGAGTGGTTCTCTTGGGACCCTTATGTGCTCCTTAGGATGTCAAATCTAAATAAAGTATTTTTCCGCAGCGTATTAATATAGTTTTCATTTGTGGACTAGATGATCCACTGAGCCGAGGGATACGGACTCTAATCATAACTGATTTTCTATTCATTAAGCACATGATTTTCTTGCATAAAGATTGTAGTTGGTTTTGCCTGAACGTCAGCAGTTATCCCCTGCTTGACGTGGCATCATGACGCGTGTTTTCTCTTACTCTGATAATTCTTAATTCGGAGAAAAATGCGGGTTGTGACAGCAGATAACAAGACTTCGGATCCCGGCAGGCGTCTAGCTCAGTGTGTGTGCCTAGGGGAGGCAGCCTGTGATAGTTCTATCGTGATTCGTTGAGAGATACGTTATAGTTATGGTGATCTTTGTGTGACAAGTAATGACAATCAAGTGTAACCTTGTCTCTTCGATCATCTCAAAACTATGACGGCCGAACATTCATTGGTACTGTAGATCTGTTCCTTCACGGATTCCACAATTCCGCTGATCAATCCGCAGACAAGCAATAGGCCACTTGGCACATCTAGTATAATTGATCAGCGACGCTTGTAACCCGAGGCATGAGAGCAGTGCATCAGTCGATTCCTCTAGAGGAATTTCCTTGTTTGTGCTTGTTTATCTACTATGCCCTTTAAAGGATGCGTGGCCAGCCCGCTTTAGCCCTCCTATGTCTTTTCTGCCTTCTTGCAGGTTGGCAAGTTAGATTAAATCTATTTTAAGGATTGGCAATATATTTTTGGCTTATGATCATCTTATATACGCTACCTGCATAAAATTCTATCAAGTTGTTATCCATTAGCTCTCTTATCAGATGCTAGCGATGCGAATCATTTAATCAGAGTATCTGGTTCTCCTTGATTGGCAAGTCATGATGTTATAAGTCTAAATTAAAATGGTTTCATCTTGTTGATCTGGATTTCATGTATAAAATATCATACTTGATCACGCGAGACAATCATTATCGCGGCTTGATCTTTATTCAGTTAATAGCAGAGTTTGCTAGGAATCTCTTCTGCTATCCAATTATATCTTATCATATCAACAGTCAACATTCGCAGGTTCCAACCAGGTACTTGCGACTTAGTTTACTTTTCTATCATATCTGCGGCTTACTCTTCTTTTGTAGAGATTAGCAGACATTAGCAAGTTCCCTTCAGGTACTTGCAACTTACTTTTCTATCATATCAGCGGCTTATTCTTCTTTTGCGGAGATTTGAAGATATTAGCAAGTTCTCTTCAGGTACTTGCAGCTTACTTTTCTATCTTATCTGCTACTTACTCTTATTTTGCAGAGATTTGCAGATATTAGCAAGTTCCCTTCAAGTACTTCCACCTTACTTTTCAATCATATCTGCTACTTACTCTTCTTTGTAGAGATTTGCAGATATTAGCAAGTTCCCTACAGGTACTTGCACCATACGTTTCTATCATATCTGATACTTACTCTTCTTTTGTAGAGACTAGCAGATATTAGCAAGTTCCCTTCAGGTACTTGCAGCTTACTTTTCTATCATGTCTGCCACTCACTCTTCTTTTGTAGAAATTAGCAGATATTAGAAAGTTCCATCCAGGTACTTGCATTTTAATTTCATTTCATATCTACTGCTCATGCTTCTCTTTGTAGTGATTAACCGATATTTGCAAGTTCTATCCAGGTACTTGAAACTTAGTTTTATATCATACTTGTGATTTTTGTTTTTTGCAGAAGTTAGCAGGTGCTTGCAAGCCCCCTTCAGGTTCTTGCAAGTTATCATTCTCCTATGCTTTCCTCTAATCACGGTTTTGCAGAGCCCGCTAGGAGACATTCATGTCTTCTTCGTTTTGCAAAAACAGCTCAGGTAAGTGTAAGATGTACCTCTTTCCGCATATGTTAATTTGTCCCTTTGCAGGAAAGAGAAAGGCATTAGCAAACCTTGTTTCTGAGGAGAGACATCAGGTTCCATCTCTCCTTCTCCTTTCCTTTTTTCGAGGGAAGGATTACGATTTTCGTGGGTCTCCTACTTTTTTGAAGTTCTCCTCTGAACTTGAAAAAAGTGCGGGGATTATGTTAACCAAGAAATCGACGATCCCTCCCAAGGTAGCAAGCTCGCAAGTCGTGGCCTGCTTTAGGAGGTCGCGGCATGTCAGCCTCTCTCTAAGGGTGGGCGGACTGACCTTTCAGTCCGCTCAGTCCGCACGGCTAGGGCGGTCTCCGAGGTCTGGCCGCCCAGGTCGCGAAATAGCCACTCATTTTGCCGGGGCTGCGGACTGCTGCCTCAGTCCGCCCCTACAGGCCGCGCGGTTAGTTCGATTAACCGTATCGTGGTTCATTCTTCCTCTCAGGTGCGAGATGCTCAACTGAGTGGCAGACTCGAAATACCTATCCACCCAGACCGCGCGCAAGATGCTCAGCCAGAGGCGGCAACTAGCCCTTCTGTCCTCCAGCTGTAGGCGGACTCAATATCAGCTGACCGCAAGGTCTGCCAACCTCACTAGTTAGTTTGCTAGGTCGCCAACCCTCATCCCCAAGCAAAGGATGCCACCAGTCGACAGCAGCTCTCGCCAATAGGCGCGACCTGGACTCTTCAGTCTGCCAAGTCGACAGTCCTTGTCGCCGAGCAAAGGCGACAAGCCACCAGCAGGCAGCCTGCTCAACCTGTCCGCCGCGAGGTAGGCAGACTCGTTGCGCAGTCTGCTTGATCAGCCCCCGCTCGGTAGCTTGCAATCTGCCTCCTCTCTCTCGCGGGCTGGGCGGACTCATTCTACAGTCCGTCGGCTAGCCCTCTAGCTTCTCGGTGTTCGCTTCTACCCAGCAGCGGGCGAACTTCTCCTCAGCTCGCACAGCCCAGCACGAGCTCGCTCAACAGTAGGGGCGGACACGTCCCAGTCCGCCTGCAACAGCAGCCATCTCTAGCCCCAAGTCCCTAACCGCGGAGCCTGGGCCGGACTCTGCGAACTCAGTATTTGTAATCACCCGACCTAGTGCGAGCTCACCCAGCAGCAGCCATATCCAGCTCCAGGCAGTCCCAGACCGCGCAACCCGATGCAGACTATGCAGACTCAATGTTTGTACTCGCTCAGCTCAACGCCTCACCGGTGGTGACGTTACCAAGACCGTTATCTCCTTGGGCCTATAAATAGGCCCCCAGACCTCTCATTTGGGAGGGAGAGATGACGCGGCAGAGGCATCCAGATCTTTCCATCGCTTCTTGCAGACTCAAGTTTCCAGCCCGCGTGACCTGCTCCCGGCTTCTTCTCGCAGCTTGATTAAGCAGTCTGCCCGATTAAGTCCTGCGAGCTCCTTGATCAGCTGACCGCGCGGTCATCCGACCTCCCTGGTCAGTCCGCGCGGCCTCTGGCATTCTCCTCTCCATAGCCGCCAGCTTCCCCCCTTGTACCCTTTATTCTGCTTTCCATGTAAAGGTGCAACCTCGAGCTGTAACTTTGATTGTAATCAAAAGAAAGCCCGTCGCAAGAGAGGCATTCAAGCCGCGACTGGCGAAATCTGTTGTTGCCGCTGCTAGCGGCCCTCTCTTCTCTTTTCTTCTCTTGGTCTAACCATCAGAGCCCAACTGCTAAAGTAGCGTCTGATCGACAGTTCCCGGTCAAGCTTATTCCCTGCTCGAGCAAGCTTCTCCCTTGCTCCGCCAAACCTGTCCTCTATCCCCGCAACCCTCTTATTCTTCTAGCTTGTGAGATCGAACAACCCGTTAACTGAGCGGTGTTTCATTTCATGCATCAACACAAATGCCTCTCTACAAAGAATATGAAGTTTCTTCTCCGTTCATTGACCAAATTCGGTTGGATACTATCGCTTATTATTTCAAAGAGCCTCGTTTGCCATGCTATTCTGGGATTAGGGATCCAGTCTCTCATCTACAAGCATTCGAAGTGGTTGTCTCATTGAGATCCATGTCAGATGGAATCAAGTGTAAACTTTTTCTAATGACCTTTGGCGACCTTGCTCAAGAGTGGTTTCATGATTTACCATCTCGGTCAATCACTTGCTTTGGGGATTTTCGAAAGCAGTTCCTATTAAGGTTTTATACCTTCAGGAAGCGGAAGAGAAACCCAGTAGCTCTTTTCCAGATCAAGCGGGGAGTTGATGAGTCAACTACTCATTTCATTGATCTGTTTCAGAAGGAAACGCTTGATGATGTTAATGTTCATCCAGACTTTTTCAAATATGCCTTGATAAGTAGACTTCATGAGGGTCCTCTCAAATTTAAAGTTACCAAAAAGGAACCAAAGACTTATGGAGATCTTATCAAAATAGCTAATCAGTTCATAATAGGTGAAGCAGCGAACACCGACTATATCTCTTTTTTGAATCAGATGGCTTAGCAATGTAAGAAGAATTCTTATCATCAACAACCGGTTCTTCGCGAAATGCTTTGCAATTCAGAAATCATAAGTCTTCCCCTCTCCCTCAGAATAAGCCTGCAGAGCCTCCGCAACAGGATAAAGCATCAGAGTTTATAGAAGCATGCCCTATCTTGTCTTTTTATCCTAAATCACTCAAGTATGAAAAGTACTCAGACAGGTATATCAAGTTCAATGTTCCAATGGAAGATCTTCTACCAATTCTTATAAGAATGCCAGAGTTAAAAAAGACCCGACATATGAAATCAAAGATTAAATATCGACATGAAGAGCTTTTCTGCAAATATCATAAGGATATTGGTCATGCCACGGAAGATTATCGGGCTCTTCGGAAACTGGCAGATCAATTTGCAAAAGCAGGAAAATTGCAAGATTATGTTGTCCTATGATCCTGCTCCTTCATTTTTCCTACTGACAAAGTCGATGGTGCAAACGAAGATTTTGTTGTTCAATAATGAAAGTGCTTGAAATTGTAGTATCTTGTTTGTCTTTTACATATTTCATGTATCTCCCATTTGTTCGGAGTTTCCTGCATTTATTTGTTTTCTTTGCCAATATTACCTGTAACAGATATAGTAGCGAATCAGTTCTCACCAACATCCAGCTTCACAAAGATCTTTCGGCAGTCGTCAGCAATTGGTTTCAATCAGGCTTCAAGCCCATATCCTTTTATTATGCCCTCCACTGCAAATAAGTATTCATATGGCCTCTGAATTCTGCTTCTTAGTTTTACATTTAACATTGACATAAATATGTGGACGTATTCTTATGACAAAAATAATATTATTTTAGGCCCTCCAAATCCCGCACGACATTAGTCGCAGATGTGTAGTGGCAATCCTGCTCGACATAAGTTGCTGATATTAAATTTTAGTCCCGCACGACAACAGTCACAGATATTAAGTGTTAGTCTCGCACGACATCAGTCGCAGATATTAACCCCGCTCGAATCATTCGCGGATGAGTTAAAATAAAAAGTTTCTCTAAAGGAGTTGTAATTCTAGGCCCTCATATTGCAAGACCACAGTGCAGATATAATTCTGTTATCCACTCAGTCCGCAAGTATTGGCAGTGGATTGATTGTATGGCTTTCGTATATTATTATTATTATTCTCTACAGTCCATAGGTCGCGCGGTGATATATTTCGGCCTGATCTTTTCGGCTTATTCTACGCAGTCCGCAAGCCATACAGCTATATACCTGCCTGATCTATTCAGCTCTAATGTAATGTCTGCTATTATTCCTGGCCTGCAACTTGTCGTATCAATACTAATGTGAATTCGGTTTACCATTAATCGGTCTATTTTCCAGCTTACTCGTTGTTAGCAGCAATACTTCAAGATTATTTTCTGGCTTATATCAGAGGCTATCAAAGAAGTCGCAGTGGTTAACCAGCTTAACCGCATGGCTTGATATTATATTTGCATCAAAGAAGCCGCAAATTGACTATCCTTATAATCTTTTCATGATCTGATTGCGGCCTAAATTTTGGTTTTCATCTAAGCCGCACGACATGAAATTCAATGTGTATATTACGCTACAATAGTAGAACTATTTTCCTAATTATCTTATTGGCGGCTATTCCCCTAACCTCTCTGCTTGTGACTCTTCGGTGTATTTCTAAGGATCATCGGATTGCTATAAGCTAGCAAGCATCTAATATAGCGACTAGTATCTTCTTTGCGGCTAACCGGAACGAAGACGCAAAATTATATGATTACATTAATTTTCATTCGGTTAACTGTTCATCAGTCATTTTTCTTAAATAAAGAACAAGAAAGATGAAGCCGTGCAAACAAGTAAGTAAAATCACAACAGAGTACTCAATACAGAAGGTAAGTAAACTTTCAATTCTTTATCAAAAGTTACAAAAAATTAAACCGTTCGGTTAACATTATCAAACTGCCGGATCCAAAAAGCAAAAATTATTACAAGTAAAATTCATCAATTCTAATCGTCCGGCTTGAGCTTCTTAGTCGCAGGAGTACTGGAGTCAATTTCGCCGTCAACATCGACTTCAGATAGCAAGTAGCCACTGCTGCCTGATGAAGAGTCGCGTGAACCACCAGTCTCTGCGGTCTTAGATTTCTCGGAATCGGCCCGCGCGGTCTCAGATGCTTGGTTGCCGGTCTCGGGAGACGCACCTTCACTCCGACTTCCCGTGCTGCCCGCTTCCTCCTTGACTTCTTCCTTGTCTTCGTCCTCTCCTTCCCCGTCCTTTTCCTTACCTTTGACCGCTCGGTATACATCAGCCACCTCTTTCTTCATGGTAGGATACAGGTCGAGGCAGGTGAAGTCGGCATATACTTGCGCAATGTTGCCGAGATCTCGGAGGCGGTTAAGCGCTCATCAATCCCTCGAACAACTTGCGGAAAGACGACGTCCTGGAAAACCAGATTCGCCAGATCATAAATTTTCTGCAAAGGAAATGGAGGTTAGCCCGCGCGACCTTAAAATGGAAACCTCAAGAATCAGGTGATAACTGTTGATGCGCGAAATGCGACACCGCCCAGTTAACAGGTTGTTCGATCTCACAAGCTAGTGGAGAAAGGTTGCAGGCATAGAAGAGAGGTTTGAGGGAGCAAGGGAGAAGCTTGATCGGGAACTGTCGATCAGACGCTACTTTAGCTGTTGGGCTCTGATGGGTAGACCGAGAGAAGAAAAGAGAAGAGAGGGTCGCTAGCAGCGGAAACAGCAGACTTCGCCCGTTGCGGACTGAATGCCTCTCTTGCGACGGACTTTCCTTTGATTACAATACAAATTATAGCTCGAGGTTGCACCTTTACATGGAAAGCAGAATAAAGGGTATAAGGGGGAAGCTGGCGGTTAAGGAGAGGAGAATTCCAGAGGCCGCGCGGACTGACCAGGGAGGTTGGCAGATCGCACGGTTAGCTGATCAAGGAGCCCGCAGGAATTAGTCGGGCAGGCTGCTTGATCAAGCTTGGAGAAGAAGCCGGGAGCAGGACGAGCAGACTGGAAACTCGAGTCCACAGGAAGCGATGGAGAGATCTTGACGCCTCTGCCGCGACGTCTGTCGCCCCCCCCCCCCCCCCGAATGAGAGGTCTGGGGGCCTATTTATAGGCCCGAGGAGGTAACGGTCTTGGTAACGTCACCGCTGGTGAGGCGGTGAGCTGAGCTAGTACAAACATTGAGTCCGCAGAGTTCGCACCGGGTTGCGCAGTTTTGGACTGCCTGGATTTGGAGATGGCTGCTGCTGGGTGAGCTCACACTGGGTCGGGCGAGTACAAATACTGAGTCCGTAGAGTCTACACCGAGTTGCGCGGTCTGGGACTACCTGTAGCTGGAGATGGCTGCTGCTGTGTGAGCTCGTGCTGGGTCGGGCGAGTATAAATACTGAGTCCGCAGAGTCCGCACCGGGTTGCGCGGTCTGGGACTGCCTGGAGCTGGAGATGGCTGCTGCTGGGTGAGGTCGCGCTTGGTCGGGCGAGTACAAATACTGAGTCCGCAGAGTCCGCTCCAGGCTGCATGGTTTGGGACTTGGGGCTGGAGATGACTGCTGTTGCAGGAGGACTGGGACATGTCTGCCCCTACTACTGAGCGAGCTCGTATTAGGCTGTGCAAGCTGAGGAGAAGTTCGCCCACTGCTGGGTAGAAGCGGACACCGAGAAGCTGGAGAGCTAGCCGGCGGACTGTAGAACGAGTCCGCCCAGCCCGCGGCGGAGGAGAGGCAGATCGCAAGCTACCGAGCTAGGGCTGATCTAGCGGACTGTGCAATGAGTTCGCCTACCTCGCGGCGGACAGGTTGAGCAGGCTGCCTGCTGGTGGCTTGTCGCTATTGCTTGACGACAAGGACTGCCGACCTGGCAGACTGAAGAGTCCAGGTCGCGCCTATTGGCAATATCCGCTGTTGACTTGTAGTACCCTTTGCTTGGGGACAAGGGTTGGCGACCTGGAAGACTGACCAGTCAGGTCGGAAGACTGCGCGGTCAGCTGATCAAGCAGCTCGCTTGATGAGGTAGGCGACCTGTCGAACTGAGATCGAGTCCGCCTACAGGTGGCAAACATGAGAGCAGGTCGCCGCCTCTGGTTGAGCATTTTGCTTGCGGTCTGGACGGATAGGAAATCGAGTCCGCCACTCAGTTGATTAGTTCGCACCTGAGGGGAAAAAGGAACCACTAGAAGGTTAACCGAGATAACAGCGCGGCCTGCAGGGGCGGACTGAGGAAGTAGTCCGCAACCCCTATAGAATGAGCGACTACTGCGCGACCTGGGCGGTCAGATCGGGGAGACCGCCCTAGCCGCACGGACTGAGCGGACTGAAAGGTTAGTCTGCCCACCCTTGGAAGGAAAGGTTCACAGGTCGCGACCTCCAGGTGAAGGCCGCGATTTGCGAGCTGGCTACCTTGGGAGGAAAACCCGTTAGGTAAATAAGCCGGCACCGCCAAGGTTGCTGCAAAGAAGAAACCCATTAGTCATACAACCTCAGAATGTGCGGATACAAAGTCAGGTCGCAATACTTACTATCCTGGCGGCTTATAGTATCCAGGACGGGCAATAACGAGATATAGTGTTCGATGTCAAACCTTGCCTCGGCCAAAAATTCAACGATGGCGGACTCCACCGTATTCAACAACACTTTTGAATTCAGTGTCTGCACGCACCTGCAGGTTAGTGTGGAGGAACCCCAAGTCGCTCTCGAAAATAAGATATCTCGAGGTCTAGTTGTGGATTTTGTTCGGCAAGCTCGCAACCTTCATTCCTCGACAGTAAAAGTAGATTACGCCCTTGTACTGGTGATATTTCAACGGAGTTAATGAGCGTATAGAGAATATCTTTCTGAATATGTTTAGGGAGAACTGGATCCTTTCCGACCGCAGGTAAGAAAGGTAGTTGTAGATCGCGGTAACAGTGTTGGGCGCGAGCTGACCTGGAACTACCCCGTAGTGCTCAAAGATCTCGACGACCTCCCAGATCTGGGGGAACTTGAACCCACAGTCAAAATGATCTATGGGCACCGCGATCTGAGTAGAGGTGGAAAAGTTCAGTCGTTCGTGATCCTCAGGTAGGCGTGCGAGCACCGGCGAGCCCGTCATGTACCTCTCCAAGAAGATCTCCAAGTCGGCCGCAGTCAGTCGACTTCTTTTGTGTTCAGCAGAGTGAAAGGCAGTTGCGGCATCAGTATGTGTGGACACCATTCTTTCAAACCGCGGGGCCTTATGCTTCAACTGTTTCTGATACAGAAAGGAAGAGGATACCCTATTTATAGAAAAACTCAGACAGACAGATGACAGCCAATCCGCCAAGAATGATATCTCAATCCTCGCAGCTCGCTTCTTTTCAGGTTCCCTGTAAATTCAGACAAGATTTTGCGGATTGATATCTCAATCCGCGCAGCTCGTTTCTTTTCAGGTTCCCTGCAAATTCAAACAAGGTTTTGAGGATTCAATCTCAATCCGCGCAGCTTGCTTCTTTTCAGGTTCCCTGCAAATTCAGACAAGGTTTTGCGGATTCAATCTCTATCTGCATTGCTCGCTTCTTTTTAGGTTCCCTGCAAATTCAAACAAGGTTTTGCGGATTCAATCTCAATCCGCGCAGCTCGCTTCTTTTCAGGTTCCTTACAAATTCAGACAAGGTTTTGTGGATTCAATCTCAATCTGCGCAGCTTGCTTCTTTTCAGGTTCCTTGCAAATTTAGATAAGGTTTTGCGGATTGATATCTCAATCCGCGCAGTTCGATCCTCTTCAGGTTTCCTGCAAATTCAAATAAAAATAGGCATAGTTCGCTCAACTCGCAAACATTCAGCACACGAAAAATGCAGCTCGCACTAGCAGTTCGCATAAGTCGCATTCAAACAGCCTGCAGAAAAGCATTCATCACACAGATCGCAGCATAAAATAAAGAGTACATAACAATACCATACAATACAGTGTTATACATAAGCCAAATGATGTCCGCATCACGACAAGAATAGCAAATCCACATCAAATTATATAATGTTCAAAATAAGCGTTCGCGAGCTCAGCGACTTGAACGATGAGAAGGTCGTTCCTCCCTGTCCGTCCAACGACCAGGTCGCCCCTACTCATCCGTCCCAAGATAAGCCGCTTGGTCGCTTCCTCGCAGTATCTCTCTATACAGCTACTGGACAAGGTGATGCATGTTGTTGAAGGTGTGGTGCATGCAGGCAGTGTCCCTGAAAACCCGGCTGAACGGGATCACGAGCTCACCTGCCAACCTCGGATCTGCGACCACAGCGGGCTGCTCGCTCGCCACCGGGGTTGATGCTTCCCCCGGATCGGGCTGAGCCGGCATTTGCGACGGAACTTCGGCGATCTCGGCGACCTCGGCGACCTGCTTCTTCCCTTCTCGCACCACGGCCATGTATTTTCTTCTGTAGTGGCGAGCGTCCTCGCTTAGCTGCTGTTTTTCCTTCTTTAAGCTTTCCACCATGACGGAAATGCTGGCGACCTGGCCCTCCAACATCCTTTCTTGCTCTTTCCCCTTGCTTTGTTCAGCACGAGTTTCGTTCAACACCTCCTCATATTTCTTTGCTAATGAAACATACTTGTCCAGGACAGACTGTTCACCTTGCGCGGGCTCGGTGGGGAGAGGCGTCACAGTATGTGCCAGTTCATCTGCGGGCGATGGCATGATCTCACCAGCCTCCACGGAACCTGGTGGCGACTTTTGAATTGCAACAAAGTGAACGAAATTCATCTCAATTTCCAGATCACGGTAGGCTTAAAAAGGTAAAGAAAAAGTCACTTTTTGTAATCATTGCGACAATCGGGCGACTATCCACCACAGGCCGCCTCATGCGCTCCGGATCAAAAGCGATCAAATGTTGCTTCCACCTTCGATAAACTTTCACCTTCTGCCTGGAAATTGATTTACTGGAAGCAACTATGTCCTCGGTCTCCGTAATAATTTTTATCGGCCGTGACTTTCGGGGAGGAGACTTATAAAGCCATCGATGTTGAAACCGCAGGGGCAGCGGCTGCAGTTTGCCTGACCGCATCAACTCCACCGCAGTTCAAAGGTCTTCAGCTCGCCTGTCTGCTTCCAGCCTTTCAGAGACCGCCTCGACCTAGGCCTGCATGATAGCGAGTTGCTCTTCTGCCATCTTCTCCCTTTTATCATCCGCAAGAGAGGGGGCAGGGTTGACAACTTTCTCTCCTACTATCTCGACATCAGACTGCAACACCTCAAGCAGAGATTGATTTATGTCAGCAAGCCGCTCGTTGTCAACATTGTCGAGTATTTTAGTGGTAGACAAGCTGACCGTTGATAAGGAGTCTCCCCCCGAGATAGTGGCATCCGGCGTGACCAAGCTCGTGTCAGAAACTTCTTTATCTCGTGGCTTGTGCTGCAATCTTGCAGCACCCTTCCGCACAGAGACATTCTTCTCTTTTTGAGCCCGCAGCTTCTTTTCCACTCGCTCGGCAACAGAATACTTTTCCCTCTTCCTTTTCTTCTCAGGGCCCTTTTTCTCCAAGGCCAGCACAACCTATTGAGAGTCCGACGGATTCACGGGGATCGCATCCTGATTAGTGCCGGCTACGCTCAAAGAAGTCGCTGGTTCTGCGACTTGCTCTTCAGCCGGCTTCTCCACTTGCTCATCTTCCCCGACCTTTTCTGTTCGCTTTTTAGCCTCCAGATCAGCAATCCGCATCTCTTTAGTATGCAGCTGTCGGAATCCCAGTGACGAGATCTCCTTCTCAGTATCTATATGTACCATGTGTGTCCTAGAGGCAGAGACGATTATGGCCATACCCCCCGAGTTCGCAGGGTTCTGATCAAAAATCTGTAATGAATCAGAGATCCTATCCGCACTCTGGGATGGCAGGTCCTGAGCAAGGGGAGCTTCTGACCGCTCGGGCTCCGACTCCTTATTTTTGCTGGCTGAGTCAGTGGTCGACTTTTCCTTTTGCAAACTCTCCCCAATGTGGCAGATGGCTGTCTCGCTTCGTTGATCTGCTTTCTTAATCCGTGTGTTCGCCTTAGATTTGTTGGTCTTGGAGGCAAGGTTACCAAAGAAAGATCCGAGTCTCGCTATGCCGGACTGGAGAGTGCAGACTGCAAGTGGTGAGTATCGGCCTGTTGCGCAGACAGTTCTGGCAGAATGCAGTTCTTCCGACTGTATTTATAGCCAAGACAACATTTATGACAGTTGCGGACACGGCGGTTAAGGAAACATTTTCGAAATTTTCAAAAACTTGAAAATGTGTGGGGATTATTTTAACCCCAAGAACCGCAACATGCCCAGCGATACTTATCTTTCGCCGGACTCGAGCCCCTCAGTCCGCTCAGGTTTTCAAGGCACCCCAGAGGCGGACTCCAGTTCTCAGCCTGCTCAGGTCGCCCCACCTTGGTCAGTTTCCAGATCTGGCGTCACTAGGCGGAATCCAGCATCAGTCCGCTCAGGTCTCTCCCCTCCAGCCAGGATTACGCTCCACATGGCCAAGAGGGTGCCCCTGCTCGCAAGCCTAGTCCGCCTATCTCGCGTAGAATGCTTGTCTATTTCTTTTTGATTCCCGTCACCGCTGCCCGGCTCTCCTGTACCCCGGGCAGCCGGTTATTTTAGCCCTGCCCGTTTGGGCAGGCCCCTAAATATATAAATAGGTGGAAGTGGTGCACCCAAGGCAGGCTAACTCGAGCCCAAGAGCCTACTTGTTACATGCTGCAGACTCGAATCTTGAGCTTTGCAGACTCCGACTTGCCTACTGCACAGTTTTCTTTCTGCCTTTTGTAACCCATCGTTTGCAATCAAAGTCAAGCCCGTTACAAGAGTGACATTCAGGCAGCGGCGGGCGAAGTCTGGTGTTTCCGTGATTCACGGCTCTTCTGTTCTTTTCTCTCATCCGCTAAGTAGACTACTGCTTGCAGTTTGCTTCTTCTTCTTTCCCCAGTGTTCGAATAGTTAGCTGGTGGTACTCGAGTCCTTTTCGCATTTCGTGTATCAACAACGCTTCCATACATGATGAGTTCTTTGACTTTAGGTCAAAGTACCACAAACACCATAGCCACTTGAGCCACACTTTTGACACCTTCATATAACTATCCACAAAGTATTCTCATGGTGGGTCTATCCAGTACAACTTGTTCATTAACAAGTACCCATGTGATGACTTGATATCACAATATCATGACCTGTGAGAACCGGTCATCAGTCAACACACATGCTAGCCTTAATGTATCATCATCGCCCTTAGCTTCTAAGATGACACGTTGACTAGGGACCATTTATGAATGAAGCTTCTAAGAACATAGGCTCTCACATTCAAATCACCACTTGACTCCTTTGGAAGCAAACATTCTAAGGTAATTTATTACGTTAAATTAATCCATCATAATACAAGTTAATTTACACAATAAAAAAACTTATCATAAATATAAAATTAAATGTATAGTACTTTATTCATAAAAGAATTATTACAACTGACAATCATATAATTCACAAGACTCCCACTAGGGCTGATCATTAAGTTATCGCATACCCATAAATCTAACATAGTCGTCATGCTTTCTCTGTATTAGAGGTTTGTCAGTGGATCAACTATATTTTCTTCAGCTGACACCCTACAAATGCTCACATCTCCTCGATCAACAATCTCACGAATAAGATAGAACCGCCGAAGTATGTGCTTGGAGCACTGATAAGATATAGGTTCTGAAGCAAGTGCAATTGCACTATTGTTGTCATAGTAGAGAACTACAGGATCAACAATGCTAGGAACTACACCTAACTCGCCGATGAATTTCCTAATCCATATAGCCTCCTTCGCTGCATTTACTATAGCGATATACTCGGCCTCAGTTATAGAATCGGCAACAATATCCTACTTGGAACTCTTCTAGCTAATAGCTCCTTCATTTAGGAAAAATATAAACCCTGACTGAGGCTTTGAGTTGTCCCTATTAGTTTGGAATCTAGCATCCATGTAACCCTTTACAATGAGCTCTTCCTCTCCACCAAACACCAAGAACGCATCCTTAGTCCTTCTCAAGTACTTTAAGATATTCTTGAGAGCAATCGAGTGACTATCACCAGGATTAGATTGATACCTACTAATCATGCTCAAAGCATAAGAGACATTGGGTCGAGTATATATCATTGTATACGTGATTAATCCAATTGCCGAAGCATATGGAATAAACTTCATGCGTTCCTTATCTTCACAAGATGTATGACACTTGCCCTCAGAGAGACTGATATCATTTGACATGGCTAATAATCCTTTCTTGGACTCAAGCATGTTGAACCATTTCAACACCTTCTCAATATATGTACTTTGGGTCAAACCCAGTAACTTCTTCAATCTATCTCTATAGATCATAATACCAAGTATATAAGTCACGTCGCCCAAGTATTTCATAGAAAAGTAGTTCCTTAGGTTGTTCTTAACAACTTGTAGGGTCGGTTTGTCATTCCCGAAGAACAGTATGTCATCTACATACAATATCAAGAAGACAACAATGCTCACACAAATCTGCTTGTAAACACACGGATCATCCTCATTCTTGATAAAACCAAACACGTCGATCCTTTCATTCAAAATGAAGATTTCAACTTCGAGAAGCTTGTTTTAATCCATAAATGGATCTCTGACGCTTGCATATTTTAGTGGCTTCACCTGGAGATATAAAACCCTCAGGTTGTGTCATATACACTTCCTTAAGGAGGTTTCTATTTTGGAAAGTCATTTTGACATCCATCTGCCAGATCACGTAGTCATTATACGCAGCAATAGCAAGTAAAATTTTGATGGACTTAACCATAGCAACAGGGGAAAAAGTCTCAACATAGTCAATACCTTGAATTTTCCTAAAACATTTAGCCACCAGTCGTGTAACGTTCTGAAACTCAAAAGAGGGACGGGTGGTGTTTTGAGACAAGTCTGGGACTTGGTAGAGGTGACACGGCCTGGGACATGGGCGGGTCCTAGGGGCGTGGCATGCTTGGGTTTTGCAATGGTCATGCGGTCGATGAAATTGCAGTCGACGAGCGTCGAACAGCGAACACGGCCTGAGATACGGGCGTGTCCCAGGCTATGTCCTACTCGGGTTGATAGCTGAGTTGTGTCGGGGGAGAGACACGGCCTGAGCCCAGGCGTGTTCGGGTCCGACACGGGCATGTCAAATTCTATACGGGCATGTCGAATACCCGTGTTCTCCTCGGGTTGGTGCTGGACCTGTGTCGATCGAGGAATACGCCCAGCTACATGGGCGTGTCAAGCCTGATACGGGAGTATCGAGTGCCCGTGTTCTTTTCGGGACGCGACGGTTTTGACGAAAATGAGTTACACGGCCTTTGACACGGGTGTGTCGCAAGCCGTGTTCGGCCTAGGAAGTTTATTTTCAGGGAGAATCGTGGTCGTTTGTTTCCTTATTTTGGGATCTAACGGTTCAAGCCTCTCCATCCTAGTGTTAAGACTGCGATTGGGGGTTTAAACCCTCACCTTTCATTGGCCACTCTCTTTCTATGTTCTAGAGAGAAGGGAGAGCAAGGAGGAAGAAGGAGGTAAGATCCGATTGCCGGAGGAGATTTGGAGCGCCAAATCGCAAACCGAGTCCAGATCTACGGAGGTGAGATCATCGCGGTGCTTTTCATCCGTGTAGATTTCCATGGCGCCGAAGAGGAATGCTAGGGTAATGATTCTCTACTTGAGCATTTGAAGCTCTTCTTCTTTGCATAGGGAAAATCCGCTCCCGCGAGTGTGCGGCGAGTTTGCGGTGTTCCATTGGGTAGATATATAAAGTCCCCCTTGTTTACATTTAGAGTCCGAAATCGAGAAACGAACATAGGCATGGTGTGTGAAGCCTACCTAGACATATTTGTTAACCCCAGAATCGGCGATTCCTCCTAGGGTTGCCAGCTCGTAAGTCGCGGCCTTCTCTGGGTTCCCCCTGAAGGTCGCGGCCTGTCAGCCTCTCCTTCCAAGGGTGGGCGTACTGACCTCTCAGTCCGCTCAGTACGCCCAGCCCGCGTGGTTAGGGCAGTATCTCTAGCCAGACAGCCTAGGTCGCGTAGCTCCCGCTCGGTCTACAGGGGTGCGGACTGCTGCCTCAGTCCGCCCGAGCAGACCGAACGGTTTGTTCGGCTAACTGCGTAGCAAGTAATTTCTCCTCAGGTGCGGCCTGCTTCGGTGGCGGGCTCCGTCTTAAATATGCCTGATGGAGGTCGCCAGGTTTCGATCAACCTTCATGTCCAACAGTAGTAGGCGGACTCGGTCTTAGTCCGACAGGTCACCTACCTCTTGCAGCGGCAAGCTCCAGCCAACAATGGTGACCTGCCACCAGGTCGCCTGTCAGCAGCGGCGACTTGCCTTCAAGACTCCAGCCAGCAGTGGCGACCTACATCCAGGTCGCAAGTCAGTAGTGTGCGGCCCGAACTATTCGATTCGCCAGGTCGCTAATCCTCGTCCCTAAGCCAAGGATACCACCAGCGGGCATCCTGCTCGACCCCTCCGTCGCGAGTTAGGCGAGCTCGTTGTGCAGTCCGCAAGAAGATCCCCAGCTCGGCAGCTAATCGTTTATCATCTCTGCTGCGGGATGGGCGGACTCGTTCAGCAGTCCGCCAGCTAGTTCTCCAGGTTCCCGGCGACATAGGCGGACTCGTCGTGCAGTCCGCCACTAAGCCTCCAGCGCCCGCTTCCTAGCAGCAGGCAGTCCCCTCCTCAGCTCGTACAGCCCAGTGCGAGCTCGCTCAGCGACATAGGCGGTCTCGTTGTGCAGTCCGCCAATCAGCTTCCAGCGCCCGCTTCCCAGCAGCAGACAGCTTCTTCCTCAGCTCGCGCAGCCCAACGCGACCTTGCCCCGCAGCAGCCGTCTCTAGCTCCAAGTCCCAGACCACGCGACCTGGGGCGGACTCCGCGGACTCAGCACCATGCTCGCTCAGCTCACCGCCTCACCGGTGGTGACGTTACCAAGACCGTTACCTCCTCGGGCCTATAAATAGGCCCCAAGACCTATCATTCAAGGGACGGATAGACAGAGGGAAACAACATTGCGGAGGCGTACAGGACCCAGCTTCAGCTCCTGCGGACTCGGTTTCCCAGTCCGCGCGACCTGCTCCCCCAAGCAGTCTGCCCGGCTTAGTTCAGCAAGCTGCCCGATCAGTTAGTCGCGCGGTCTGCCGAACTCCCTTGTCAGTCCGCGTGACCTCTAGCAATCTCCTCTCCTTAGCCGCCAGCTTTCCCCCCTTGTACCCCTTTGTACTATTTTCTCATGTAAAGGTGCTACCTCAAGCTGTAAACTTCAGTTATAATCAAAGGAAAGTCCGTTGCAAGAGTGGCATTCAGGCCGCGACCGGCGAAGTCTGCTGTTGCCGCTGCTAGCGACCTCCTTTCTTCTTCTCTCCTCTCTCGTTCCCAACCTGCAAAGCTAACCCTCAAGTAGCTGTCTGCTCGACAGTACCTGAACAAGCTTCTCCTCTATCCCTGCAACCCTTCTTCCTTCACCCCTAGCTTGTGAGATCGAACAACCCATTAACTGGTCGGTGTCGCATTTCGCACATCAACAGTTAACACGTAACCTTGAGATCTCGATCAGATAGTGAAAGCAGTTGTTACTCATGTCAGACCATCAACCAGCCGAGAATATTGCTTCAAGTCCCAATAATGATTCTCTTTGGGAGGCCTTAGAGCAATCTCGCAGAGAAACTGCCCAACAGTTTCAAGTCATCAATCGTACTCTAGCAGCTCTCACGCAGCAATTGGCCGTTCAATCTTCAGCAGCGCCAGTTCCTCCAATCAATCCATTACCAACATCAGAGACTCAAGTCTATCCACCGGCTTGTCCGCCGGTCTGCCCTCCTCTTTACACTCTAACCTTTCCGCAAGGGCCTGCAGCTCCTTTGCGATCTCAGGATGATGAGTTTGCAGCTCGTCAAAACTTCTTCTGGGAAACTGCCCGAGTAGTCCAGCTAGATTTCTGAATTTTCAGGGAAGTCATCCCTTCTTTTTAGCTCCTGCATTTGCTCCTCCTGCAGCAACCTTTTTCTCCTATCCTCCTGCTTCTTTTGTAGCTACTGCTCATGCTCCTCACTTTCCTTATGCAGTAGAACAAGAAGAACCATCATCGTTTACAGAGAGTGTTCGGCACGAACCAACTCACGTCAACTTCAGAGAGCCACGGTTGCCCATTTACATTGGGGAGACTGATCCAGTCAAGCAACTTCAAGCTTTTGAATCAGCCGTTGCTCTCAAGACCCTCTCCGATGCTACCAAGAGCAAACTCCTCGTTACAACCTTTGATGGTCAAGTGAGAGATTGGTTATATGGACTTCGTGCTCAGTCCATCTCTACCTTCGCTGATTTGCGAAGGGAGTTCCTGCTCAGATTTTCTACCTCTTCAAAGAGGAAGAGAGGTCCAGAAGCCCACTTTGAGATCAGGCAGCGAGATAATGAGACTTGGTCTCATTTTGTGGATCGCTTCCAGAGAGAAATCTTAGACATTGAGATCGTTGATCTTGAAATGTACCGAGTGGCTCTTATTCATGGCCGCGGGAAGGACCACTCAAGTTTGAGTCTAACGTCCGAGCACCCAAGACTTATCAAGAGTTGATCGGCTTAGCCAACTCGTATATCCGTGGTAAAAAGAGCAGCCCCAGTTTCGTCTCCAGGCTTGTAACGGAGAAAAATTCTTCTTCTTACAGGCAGCCTCCGAGGTCTCCTCGGAAAGATTTTTCATCCCACTCTAGGAAAATAAAGAAGTTCCAGCATCATCATCAATACTCCTTCCCAGGTCAGGATCGTGTCCACGAGCGATTGCAACCGCTACCAGCCCCACCTCTGCAAACAGCCTCTGTGCATCACTCACAAGATAATGATGTACCGTACTCTGGACTCGATGAGACCATGCAAGAAGTCTGCCAGATCATGAAGGATTGGGCAAATTCAAAAAGGCCTTACTAGTTGGAAAATCAAAGATCAAGAGATTCAGATCTGTTATGTGAATTCCACCGAGAGAAGGGTCATTTCACTGAAGACTACAAGGCCCTTCGGCGACTAGTTGAAAGATTACTCATCGAGGGCAAGATCAACGACCTGATCAAGAAAGTTGATTCTTCAAAGCCTTCCACCTCCAAGGGCAAGGAGGTCGCTGAAGTTCAATTAAATTGCGTGGACGTAGAGGATGCAGGCCGTTTGGGGCCTATCAACGTTCGGCCTGAGTGCTTTGACGCCAATGATGAGGGTGACCTTGGAAGGCTATTCTAATGCAAAGAGGATGTCGCAGCTCTTCGAGTACCCTCATAATAATGACCGGTTGTTTTTAATCTACTCTTCAAACACAATATCTTTCAATACTTCTAATTGTTTCATTTTCTATCTCAATAAAGTTTACGTCAGAGATCTCATACTGACACTTTTCCCTTTGTGAAGTGCTTCCTCTTCTACTTTTTCTCTTTGCCAAAGAGATCACTGAACCACCGAGATATCGCCAAGTCTTGCTCAGGGCCCCCTCGAGGTTGTCCTCTGGCGTAAGACCATAATGACCACATATCGCAGGGAGTTTTCGCATATGTGCAGTGGGGGCCGTTCAACTCTCGTGCGGAGGATGACGGGACTTTGGATCCTTGCCAGCATCTAACACAGAGCGTGTTTCCAGGGAGGACCCATGTGTTAGCTCTGCTGTGCTTCGTTAAAGGATACGTTACAGTTACGATGATCTTTGCGTGACAAGCAATGACAATCAAGTGTAGCCTTGTCTCTTCGATCATCTCACAATTGTAACGGCCGAACACTCCTTGGTACTCTCAATCCGTGCCTTCATGGGGCCCACAACTCCGCTGATCAATTCGCAGACAAGCAATAGGCCACTTGGTGCAACTAGTCTAATTGATCAGCGATGCTTGTAACCCGAGGCATGAGAGAAGTGCATCTGTCGATTCCTTCTCAGGAATTTCCGCGGTTGTTTTTCTTTTGTGCCCTTCTAAGGGAGCGTGGCCGGCCCGCTTTAGGTAGGACTACCCTCTATATGGTTTCTTTTAAAGGCAAGCGGTGCATAACGCCCACGGGGAACACCTGTGACAGTATCCAGTCTTTTTTGAACACCATAGAGATGTAGCCCTCCTTTGTCTTTTTGCCTTTTTACAGGTAAACAAGTTAAACTCAATCTATTCTAAGGATTGACAATACCTTTTTGGCTTATGGTCATCTTATATGCGCTGCCTGCATAAAGTTCTATCATATGACTATCAACAAGCTCTCTTATCAGATATTTCTGGCACAAATCATTGATCAGAGTATCTGTTTCTTCTTGATTGACAAGTTATGTTGTTACAATTCTAAATAAGATGGTTTCATCTTGCTGATCTGGTTTTCATATTAACGTTATATCCTGATCACACGAGATAATCATTATCGCGGTTTGATCTTTATTCAATTGATAGCAGAGTTTGCCAGGTATCTTTTCTGTTTTTCGATTATATCTTATCATATCAACAGTCAACATTCGCAGGTTCCGCTCAGATATTTGCGACTTAGTTTTATGTCCTTTATATCTACCTGCTCAGTCTCCTCTTGCAGAGACTAGCAGACATTAGCAAGTTCCTCTCAGGTACTTGCAGCTTATTTTCCTTTTCTATCTGCTTGCTCACTCTTCTTTCGCAGAGACCAGAAGATATTGGCAAGTTCCCTCCAGGTACTTGCATTTTAGTTTCCTTTCATATCTGCTTGCTTGCTCTTCTTTCGCAGAGACCAGCAAATATTGGCAAGTTCCCTCCAGGTACTTGCATTTTAGTTTCCTTTCATATCTGCTTGCTTGCTCTTCTTTCGCAGAGACCAGCAAATATTGGCAAGTTCCCTCCATGTACTTGCATTTTAGTTTCCTTTCATATCTGCTTGCTTGCTCTTCTTTCGCAGAGACCAGCAGATATTGGCAAGTTCCCTCCAGGTACTTGCATTTTAGTTTCCTTTTATATCTACCTGCTCACTCTCCTTTGTAGAGACTAGCAGACATTAGCAAGTTCCTCTCAGGTACTTGCATCTTATTTTCCTTTTCTATCTGCTTGCTCACTCTTCTTTCGCAGAGAATAGCATATATTAGCAAGTCCTATTAAGAGGTCACTAGAAGACATTCGCATTTACTTCATTTTGCAAAGCAACTCAGGTACACTCCAGATGTGCCTCTTTTCTCTTGCATTAATTTTTTCCTTCGTAGGAAAAAGAAGCATCGACGAAACCTTTTCTGAGGAGAGACATCAGGTTCTATCTCCCCCTGCCTCTCATTTTTCCCGAGGGATGGATAACGATTTTCGTGGGTCTCCTACTTTTTCGAAGTTCCCTTCGGGACTTAAAAAAGTGCGGGGATTATGTTAACCCCAAAATCGGCGATCCCTCCTAGGGTTGCCAGCTCGCAAGTCGCGACCTGCTCTGGGTTCCCCCTAAAGGTCGCAGCCTGCCGGCCTCTCCTTCCAAGGGTGGGCGGACTGACCTCTCAGTCCACTCAGTCCGCCCAGCGTGCGCGGTTAGGGCGGTCTCTCTAGCCAGACCGCCCAGGTCGCGTAGCTCCCGCTCGGTCTACAGGGGTGCGGACTGCTGCCTAAGTCCGCCCTAGAAGACCGAATGGTTTGTTCGGCTAACCGCGCAGCAAGTTCTTTCTCCTCTGGTGCGGACTGCCCAAAGATGTCGCGGACTCCAATTCCTATCCGCCTAGACCGCTCGATAGCGACATGCTTAGGTGGCGGGCTCCGTCTTCTATCCGCCTGCCGGAGGTCGCTAGGTTGCGATCAACCATCCTGTCCAACAGTAGTAGGCGGACTCGGTCTCAGTCCGACAGGTCGCCTACCTCATGCAGCGGCAAGCTCCAACCAACAATGGCGACCTGCCACCAGGTCGCCTGTCAGCAGCGGAGACTTGCCTCCAAGACTCCAGCCAGCTGTGGCGACCTGCATCCAGGTCGCCAGTCAGTAGTGTGAGGCCTGGACTATTTGATTCGCCAGGTCGCTAATCCTCGTCCCCAAGCCAAGGATACCACCAGCGGGCAGCCTGCTCGACCCCTCCGTCGCGAGTTTGGTGAGCTCGATGAGCAGTCCGCAAGAAGATCCCCAGCTCGGCAGCTAATCGTTTATCATCTCCGCTGCGGGATGGGTGGACTCGTTCAGCAGTCCGCCAGCTAGTTATCCAGGTTCCCGGTGACATAGGCGGACTCGTCATGTAGTCCTCCACTCAGCCTCCAGCACCAGCTTCCTAGCAGCAGGCAGTCCCCTCCTCAGCTCGCACAGCCCAGTGCGAGCTCGCTCAGCGACATAGGCGGACTCGTCGTGCAGTCCGGCACTCAGCTTCCAGCGCCCGCTTCCCAGCAGCAGGCAACTTCTTCCTCAGCTCGCGCAGCCCAACGCGAGCTCGCCCAGCAGCAGCCGTCTCCAGCTCCAAGTCCCAGACCGCGCGACCTGGGGCGGACTCCGCGGACTCAGTACCATGCTGGCTCAGCTCACCGCCTCACCGGTGGTGACGTTACCAATTCCGTTACCTCCTCGGGCCTATAAATAGGCCCCCAGACCTATCATTCGAGGGACGGATAGACAGAGGGAAACAACATTGCAGAGGCGTCCAGGACCCAGCTTCATCTCCTGCGAACTCGGTTTCTCAGTCTGCGCGACCTGCTCCCCCAAGTAGTCCGCCCGGCTTTGTTCAGCAAGCTGCCCGATCAGTTAGTCGCGCGGTCTGCCGACCTCCCTGGTCAGTCCGCACGACCTCTGGCAATCTCCTCTCCTTAGCTGCCAGCTTTCCCCCCTTGTACCCCTTTGTACTATTTTCTCATGTAAAGGTGCTACCTCAAGCTGTAAACTTCAGTTATATTCAAAGGAAAGCCCGTCGCAAGAGTGGCATTCAGGCGGCGACGGGCAAAGTATGTTGTTGCCGCTGCTAGCGGCCTCGTTTCTTCTTCTCTCCTCTCTCGGCCCTAACCTGCAAAGCTAACCCTCAAGTAGCTGTCTGCTCGACAATACCTGAACAAGCTTCTCCTCTATCCCCGCAACCCTTCTTCCTTCACCCCTAGCTTGTGAGATCGAACAACTCGTTAACTGGTCGGTGTCGCAATTCGCGCATCAACAATGTTGGTCTGGATCGGTGATGTTTTACTATGCATGTTTAGCCTGAGAAGACTACGTGCCTTTGGTTGTTTTCAGTTTTTTACGTGGTAGATTGCAGTAGGGATCCTTGGGGATTAACCCCAAGGCACACCCGAAAAACTGGGCGGAAACGCATTTCTGCCATCTTGGCGGCCTGGGAGCCAGCTTTGAACATAACTAGGTTATGTGATTGTATAATCAAATTTGGGATCCGGCGAAGCTTGGCCCGTGCATATGGATTTAGGTTGACAGTACGGTGTGAGCAACGGGCATGTGGAACCGGACCCTGGCTATGTGGTTTGGTGACAGATTCCTGAAAAAGGGAATGGCCATTGGCATAGTTGTGCGAGCCTTAGGCTTAGGTCGGGAAGACTAATTGCTCACGAGATTTGTCATCCAAGGAATGGTGGTAAGACCGCGGTTTTGACCGGGTTCACCGAGTTAGTTCCCTGAGAGCACGAGGTGTGTGGCCTTGTGAGCCTGCACTTGTGATGTCTTGTTTATTCACTATATTGCTTGTTACGCTAACAAGTGCAGGGAAGGAGTTTGCTGCCCTGTGTTTGGGGGCGAAATCGTTATAATTTGTTTGGCTTTAGCTGACCATTATTCTTATTTGCCACTGTTGCGGTGAATTGTGCTTACAGGTGCTACGGAGACGAGCGGCAAATAGCGGGCCAAAGCCCAAGTTGCTGAGCCGGCCCTCGAAGGCCTTGCTTGTTTCCTTGTTTAAATCATGTGTGGCCGGCCTGCGATCCGAAGTTTGTAAGACACTATTTAAATTTGGTGAACTATTGTAAGGCCATAAGGCCAGTACTTTTGTGTATTTTGTAGTTCATTCATGCTGGGTTATGTTAGTGGACATTCGTGCTTGTGGATGGGTTCTTTCTTTCACAACTTAATAATTGCTTCTGTTAGATGCTCTGTGTAGGGCATGTGTATTGGTTGAATGGTTTCATCTAGTAACTTGCCGGTCTGTCCGTGGTATATGGCGTCGGGCCCCGGCTGAACCTACTGCTATATACTATGTGACAGATAGGGGTGTTACAAGTCACCCTTTGAATGTATGTACATTCCAATACATGTCGGTCTTTATCTTGAAAACCAACTTTCACCCTATGGGTCGTACCCCTTTAGGTGGTTCCACCAAGGTCCAAACTTGGTTTGTATATATGGAGTCCATTTCAGATTTCATCACCTCAAGCCACTTCTCGGTGTCTGGTCCACTCATACCCTATTGGTAGGTTACAGGCTCATCATCATGATCCATAAGCAACACATTACCTATTTGAGTCATGAGAAATCCATATCTCTCAGGCTCAAACATTGGTCTATAAGATCTATGTTGGACTTGTGTTTCTTAAGCAGGCTGTCCAGCCACAATAACTTGTAGTCCTTGCTCATGTTCAAATTCCGGTTCATTCATGGTTTGTGGTTCTTGAACTTCTTCAAGTTCTACCCTAGTAGTCTTTCTGCTTAAGAACTCTTTCTCAAGAAAGAAACCAGTCCTTTCAACAAACACTTTACCCTCTAGCTGTAGGACATTTGGGTCTTAGGTAGGGCAAATTTTCTTGAGCTGTAGGAGTGTGCTGCTCTCTGAGATAGGTGAGTTTTACTCACTGAGAAGTAGGGAAGTTTTTCCTTAACTGTAGGAGAGTGTATCTCTCTGAGTTGTAGGAGCAAGCTTGCTGTGAGGTAGGTCTATCCTCCATAGCCAGAGTGGTAGGGATTAAGTGCCTGAGGTAGGTGATACTTGTATAACTTAGTGTAGGCCTTTATGGCCGAGATGTAAGTCTTGGAGGAGACTGAGAGATCTTGAGGGATCTGAGGTGTAACCTCCTTGGAGCATTTGTTTAGAGAAGTGCCTTGACTAACAGGAAGTTAGCAAGGTGGGAGGACAGTGGATGTACCCATAATTTTGGGGAACCACTATAAAATACATGTGTGCTTTTTTATGTTTGCTTTTATTATCTTAATTGCAGGTGCTAAGGACAAGCTCTATATCACTATAAGCAAAAATAAACAATCAAGTGATTTAAAAATACTCTCAAAAGACCTAAGCAGACCTATTCCCCCTCCCCCCCTCTAGGTTGCTATCTGCCTTGAAAGTAAGATCTTTCAAGTGATATCAGAGGGAGGTTGCTCAAAAAAGAATTTAACAATCTGAGTGATCCTACAAGGTAGCTGTTGCTAAGTGTTAATGGGCTCAAAAGAGAGCTAGAGAGAGCTGAGTTCAATGAAACTCCCCATCTGTAAAAAAGAGAAGTTTGGAATATAGAAGGAGAGGGTGAGGCTATTCATGGAAGCCTATGATCCAAGAATTTTTGCAACTGTTAGGGAGGGACCAGTCATTCCCATAATGATTTTTGCTCTAGATGCCAACATCAAGACACCAAAGACACTCTCTGAAATGACCAAAGATGGGGTCATACTAGCTATTCTGGACAAGAGAGAACAGAACATCCTTGCCATTGATGTAGATGACTCAACCTTCCTGAACTTGGTTCACTGCCAGACCTCCAAGGAGATGTGGGACACCCTTGTAGTCTACATGGAGGGTACTGACGAGGTAAGAGATGATAGGAAGTCTCTACTCAACCAAGAGTATGAGGCTTTCATGCAAATCTTGAAGGAGCACATAACTACCTGTTATGAAAGATTCTTCAGGAACATAAATGAGTTGAAGACCTATGGAAGGGTCTTTAATAATTATGAAATTAATGACAAGTTTCTCAGATCACTCACTAGAGACTGGGATACTAAGATCTGTGCCATAAGAACGATGGTCAAGCTTGTTGACACTCCTACCCAAATATTATTTGGGAAGCTGCTCTCCTATGAGATGCAGTATGCTGCCAGGAAGGAGGAGGATTCTTCTAACAAATCACTGGCCAAAGAAAAGTCCTTGGCCTTCAAAGCTGAAAGCACAAGGAAAGGTAAGGAAAGGATTCCTTCTCCACCAAGGAGACCAGCTGAGTCGGACAGCTCTGACTCAATGGCATCAGACATCGGCATGTCTGATGAAGATTTTGTAGCCTTTTCTAGACAACTCCAGAGGCTAATGAAGAAGAAGCATTGGAAGAAAAGGCCTTCTAATTCCACTCATCACAGAAAGAACCAGTCCAAGACTAACAGGTATGGTTCTAAACATAATAAATATAACTCCTCTAAAGTTATTTGCTACTATTGCAGCAAGCCTGGGCATGTGATAGCTGACTGCCCAGAGAAGAGGAAGGAGACTGAGGAGAAGAAGTAGCACCAGCACAAAGGAAAGAAGGAAAAGTCCTTCATTGCCAAGAAGGAAAAGAGTTGGACAGACTCATCATCTTCTGAGTCATAAGAAGAGGAAGCCTATATTGGGCTAGTTGCTACTACTGTTAAAGATGAATCTATTGCAGCAAGAGAAGTCAATCCTCTAGGGAGGATAGGAATCAAAGCCCCTCTGACACTGTCAGACAGTGAGTCAGAGGTGGATGAAGATGTCCACAGCTACATAGGGCTGATGGTAATGACTGATAAGAAGGGAAACCAGGATCAGCCTGGTCAGAGCAAGGTACATCTATCACCTGACTCTGCTTATCTGTCTGAATTTGAGACTAGTCCTTGCTCAGAAGCCACTTCACCCCGTGGTGAAGAAGATTCTGGATCTGAAGGAGTGTCAATCAATTGATTGACAAGTATAGAGAATTTCTGAATGCCTTCAAGAAGGTCAAGAAGTTATCTAAGAAGCAACCTAAAGAGATCTCATCTCTTAAGATTATAGATGCCCAGCAGACTGTAACAGCAAATCTGCTAGACCAGAAAGCTATGAAAATTAGCCAACTGAAGTCCCTCTTGGACATTCAGGTTTCCTCCATCAAACACAAGAACTGTCTCATCAGGGAGCTTGAAGATAAACTTGATAAGGAGAAAAGAATAGTGGCTAGCTATTCTAAGCCAGGTACTGTCCTCCCCTTAATAGACTCCTTCTCCTCTCAAAAGGGTAAGAAGGGGTTGGGATTCAAGGGAAGCACAAGAGTTGCTCCTTCCAAAAGGAAGGGAAAAGCACCAATTTTACCTCAGCCAATTGCTTCTAAGCCTCCCATTATTTTCAAAAAAGTTTTGATTCCTTCTAACAGGTATAACCAAGAAATTTCTTATGGTCACTGGGAGAGGGGTTGTTCATCTAGAGTGAACAAAGATGTTCACTGTCATGATGAAAGTTTTGGCAGGATGTGTGCAGTCAAGGCTGCCAATAAGAAATTTCAAATGGCCCAATCTGGACTATTTGTCTCTGGTGCTTATGCACCCACTCTCAAGAATGTTGCTGCAGCCAAGGCTCAGAATCTGATAGTAAAGGTTCTAACTAAGGGAAAGTCTAGGAATCAGGCTGATCTGGGCATATCTGAAGCCATTAGAAGCATGCTTTCTGAAAAGAAGCTAGTTGTTGCTGGCACTCAGGACAGAACAAATCAGCTATCTATAAGACTTACCTTCAGTCAAAATATGGCTGAAAGAAATCAGAAAAAGGCTGCAACACATATTCCTCCTGTCAAGATTGCTGCTCATAAAGCTATAGGGCCTTCATAGAAAAAAGATATAACATACATGATTGTTAGTGCTGTGGTAAGATAGGGCATTTTTCCATTGACTGCTGGTACAATCCTAATGTGGCCAGATCTAAGGTAAGTCCACCAGTCAGAAATTCTACTGGTGGACATGTTCAGTTTCATGATAACACATAAGGTTAAGTAATTTGTATATTGTAGGATAGTTCAAGGTGTCATACCCCTATATGGTACTTAGACACTGGCTATTCCAGGCACATGACTGGAATAAGGAGCAACTTGAAGGAGTTTACTCCAAGAAAAGATGGACCCAAAGTCATCTTTTGAGGTTCAAATGGAGGTGTAACCAGAGGGTATGGTAAGATCACCAATGACATAGTCACCATCACCAAGGTGACTTATGTTGAAGGGTTGCAGCACAACCTTATAAGCATAAGCCAGCTTTCTGATCTTGGCTATGTAATTATCTTCCACAAGGATGAGTGCCTAATTAGGAGGTCAAGTGACCAAGAGGTCATATTGACAGGCATTAGGAGTGGAAATATTTATTGCTTGAACTTTTTATGTCTAGACACAGATTCTCCTATCTGTTTGTTGGCAAATGAGAAAGTCTCCTATTGTGTCTAGTGGCAAAAGATACTAGCCCATTTGAATTACAAAACTATTGGCAAGCTCTTCAGTTAAGAGATAGTTAGGAATGGCCCCAATGTGAAGTGCTCTAAGGAGGGCATTTGCTCAGCTTGCCAAAATGGTAAGCAGACAAAAGTCTCCTTCAAGGGTATTGGGACCAAAGACTCTGTGAAGTACTTATACCTCTTGCACTTGACCTATTTGGTCCAATGCCAATTCACAGTCTCTGTAGGAAATTCTACACCTTTTTGGTAGTTGATGACTATTCTAAGTTTACTTGGGTGTTCTTTCTTAAGAAGGAGTATGAAACCCTTGATTTCTTCTTAAGGTTTGTCAAGCAAATTCAGAATGAGCTTGGCTGTTTTGTGGTCAAAATCAGAAGTGACCATATGACAGAATTCCAGTCTGATAGCATGACAAAGTTCTGTGAAGAGCTTGAGATTCAACAAGAATTCTCTTCTCCTAGAACACTCCAGCAAAATGGGATAGTTGAGAGGAAAAATAGGACTCTCATATAGGCTGGTAGAACACTATTGAGTGACACATCTCTCCCAGAATATTTCTGGGATTAGGCAGTAAATATTGCATGTCATGTCCTCAATAGAGCCTCTATCACCAAAGGACACAAGAAGACTCCCTATGAGATCTTGAAGGGCAAAAAACAAAATCTAGGCTATCTCAAAATCTTTGGTAGTAAATGCTTTGTGCTTCATAATGGCAAGTCCTATGTGACTAAGTTTGCTTCTAAATCCTATGATGGAATATTTGTTGGGTACATCAATCATAGCAAAGCCTATAGGATCTATAATCCGAAAAGCCAAGTTGTAGAAGAATCAGTTCATGTAGTATTTGATGAGACTACCATGATTAACCATAGACTACCTAGCTCCTCTTATAGTACTGTAGGTACAGAACACATGATGAACAAGCTAACCATCAAGGAAGCATCACCAGTCATCCAAGATGATATGGATACTCCAGAAGATCTACCTGGCACACTGGGAGTTGATGAAGATCAACAAGAAGATGCCCCTGTTACTGAAAGAATACTTCCACCTGCAGTCAGATATATGAGAGATCATCCTGCACACCAGATCATTGATGAGGCAAGTCATGGAGTAATGACAAGGTGTATAAGTCAGAATACAGCCATGTATTCAAGCTTTCTATCCCAAGTGGAGCCCAAGAAGTTTGAAGAGGCCAACATAGACCAACATTGGATTGGAGCTATGTAGATGGAACTGAACCAGTTCAAGAGGTGCAGGGTCTGGAAGCTGGTTCCCAGACCTCATGGTCATAATGCCATTGAAGTCAAGTGGATCTACAGAAACAAGCTTGATGAAAATGGCATTATAATTAAGAACAAGGCCAGACTAGTAGCTATGGGGTACAGATAAGAAGAAGGGATTGATTTTGATCAAACCTTTGCCCCTGTAGCAAGATTGGAGGCCATCAGGTTATTCCTTGCATATGAAGCACACAAGGGATTCAAGGTCTACAAAATCGATGTAAAGTCAGCCTTCCTAAATGGTGACTTAAAAGAAGAAGTCTATGTTGAGCAGCTTCCAGGTTTTGTAGTTCCTAACTCAACTGATTTTTTTATAGACTTAGGAAAGCTCTATATGGGCTGAAGCAAGCCCCTAGAGCATTGTATGAGACATTGTCTAGTTTCCTCATTATGAACAAATTCTCAAGGGGGAAAATAGACAAGACCCTATTCCTAAGGGAATCTAAGGGTAAGATCATCCTAGTCCAGATCTATGTAGATGACATCATCTTTGGATCTACTGATGACAACCTATGCAAAAAGTTTGTTAAACTCATGTAGGGGAAGTTTAATATGAGTAGTATGGGTGAACATAAGTTCTTCTTGGGCCTCCAAGTAAGACAGACTGATGATGGCTTGTCCATATCCCATTCTAAGTTCACTATGTAGTTAATCAAGAAATTTGGCATGGAGAATTCCTCCACCATAAGAACTCCCATGTGGTCAAGTATTCTTGTAGGCAAAGATGAAGCAGGGAAACATGTTGATGAAACTTTGTATAGAGGGATAATTGGCTCCCTTCTATATCTGACTACAAGTAGGCCAGACATCGTGTATGCTACATGTGTTTGTGCTAGGTATCAGGCTTTCCCTAAAGAATCTCACTACTCTACAGCTAAGAGAATCTTAAGGTATCTTATAAGCACTCCAGATCTTGGCCTTTGGTACCGTAGGAATGGGGAGTTTGAACTAACTAGCTATTCAGATGCAGATTTTGTAGGTTGCAAAGAGGATAGGAAGAGCACATCTGGCACCTGTCAGTTCTTGGGAGGGAGACTGGTATCTTGGAGCAACAAGAACAAATCAGTGTGGCAATATCAACTGCAGAGTTAGAGTATATCTCAGCAGGAAGCTGTTGTGCTCAGTTACTGTGGATCCAACACCAGCTTCAAGACTACAACCTCCAGATAAGTAGAACTCCTTTATTATGTGATTCTATTAGTGCAATCTCTATTGCTGGGAATCCTGTCTCCCATAGTAGGACTAAGCACATAGAGATTAGATATCATTTCATTAGGGAGCACGTGGAATATGAAGACATCACCCTTGAGTTTGTCCCAACAGACAAGCAAGTAGATGACATCTTCACTAAGCCACTAGATGAAGCCAAGTTTAACACCTTAAAGTTTGAGTTGGGTATGTTAAACTGAGTATAGCTTAAGTTGCTCCTCATCTAGCTGCAAACTATTTGGCTTTATGCAGATAGGATGGTCCTTTAAAGAAATGAAGATTCTCAAATTGAGGGGGAGCAAGTCAAACAATGCTGCCTAATTAAGGGGGAACAGGTGATAAGATGATAAGTTTATCAGGTGCATCCTACCAAATATTTTTTGAAGTCAAAAAGGGGGAGAGGATAAGATGATCAGATAAGCAATGTTATAAGGCAGCAGTAATTCAGGGGAAGCAGATGGCAGATGTAGTAATGTATTTTGCAAGCAGGGAAGTGTGGTAACTATATGCAGTAATGTATTCTACAAGAAAGGAAGTGTGGTAACTATATATCACATCTCAATTATTTAGTTTTATTTTATTATGTCTTGCGCTGCATGGTTCTGTATATGTCATTGTGTTTGCTTAAGAGTTTTTGACTTCCTCAAATAGAGGGATATTGTTGGGTCCATTGCCCATAATGTCCTGGATTTGAGTGAAGTCAATATTATCAATGATATACACATGTTTGTAGATGACTATGATAGGTCAGGTAACCTAAGTGGCTAAGTCAGGTAAACACTTACCTAAGGTGTGGGATGACAGAAATCTGTCTAAATCCACAGGCGCTGAGTGAAGGAACATCACTCAACGCCAAATGACTTATAGCGCTGAGTGTAGCCTATAATGTTATAGCATAATTTGGAATGAGCTAAAATGTGGCTAAGTCCACAAGTGTTGAGTGAAGTCAACTCACTCAATGTCATGCTACTAAAGAGAAAGTTGGCTAAGTGTTTTGGTGTTGAGTGATTAAGACACACTCAACGCCATTCAGCAAAAAAGTTGTATGTTGAACTGGTTGAACTAAGTTTAGAGTTCGTCGAACTGAGTTTAGAGTTCGTCGAGCTAAGCTCACCTTTCGTCGAACTCAGAAAGACAGTCTATGCCCAGTGCTTATTAAATACAGAAAATTGGCTAAGGTAGAGAGTGTTGAGTGAGGCGTGTTCACTCAATGCTCTCAATGCTTAAGTTGCAGAAGAAGCAGAAATTTAGTTTAGACAAAAAGCGTTGAGTGGAGGTTACTGAATCAACGCTATCAACACCTAGTTAAGACAAAATTTTGTCTAAGGGGTTTGGTGTTGAGTGATTCTTACTCACTAAACACCAAGCAGCTAAAAGATTATAAAGCAAGATTGGCATTGAGTGGAGCTTAATCACTCAATGCCTAGAATAAGACTTCACATTCTTAGTAGTTTGGTGTTGAGTGAAGGATACTCACTCAACGCCAAGTGATAGTGAATTTTTCTAAGTGTTTTGGCATCGAGTGATGTTAACTCACTCAACGTCTATTCTCTGATGCTCGATTTTGGCTAAGTCCACAGGTGCTAACGTCAACAAAATTGATAAAGTGAACTAAGGTCAAATAAGACACAGGGAAGCTACACTACACGACAAAACTTGTCGTGAAGCTACTGTACATCTTCTTCCTTTAAAGCAAGGCACAGCTGGAAGCTACAGGTGGGTCCCACCAATCTCTCAGAGCCGTTGATCGGCAAACTACAAAAGGAAGAGATAGGGCCAAGACAAAGATAACTTTTAGGGCATACATTATTCATAAAGGAGAGCATCCATCTTCATCTTATTCTCCATTGCTGCATGTGAAAAGCTTGAAGCTCTCCAGCAAGAAAAGTTCAGTTAGCTGTGCAAGTCTCAATCTGCCACAGAAGATTCAGAATCTGTTCTTAAGAAAGAAGAACCTTCATCCTTTGGCAGGTTAAGTGAGCTGTTTGAAGACTCAAGATCAAAATATCTTTAGCCTTCAGCAGTAAGTTCAGAAGTTATCTTTAGAGTTCCTCCAGCAAATCCTTTCCCTGCTATGAGGAGAGTTGGTACAGAAAATTTTCTACTCAAGTGGTTAACACAAAGAAATGTCTCTGTGTCAAAGTAAATTAAACTATTTCTTTTTGTAGGATCCTTCTGGATCTGAGCGTAGAACCTTTGGGTCTAAGATAGGGCAAATTTTCTTGAGCTGTAGGAGAGTGCTGCTCTCTCAGGTTGGTGAGTTTTACTCACTAAGAAGTAGGCAGTTTTGCCTGAACTGTAGGAGAGTGTATGTCTATGAGTTATAGGAGTAAGCTTGTTCTGAGGTAGGGTTATCCTCTATAGCCTGAGTGGTAGGGCTAAAGTGCCTAAGGTAGGTGATACTTTTATCACTGAGTGTAGGCCTTTGTTGCTAAGGTGTAATTCTTTGAGGAGACTGAGAGATCCTGAGGGATCTGAGGTGTAAGATCCTTGGAGCATTGGTTTGGAGAAGTTCCTTGACTAACAGGAAGTTATCAAGGTGGGAGGAGAGTGGATATACCCATAATTTTGGGGAACCACTATAAAATACCTGTGTGCTTTTCTGTGTTTGCTATTATTATTTTAATTGCAGGTGCTAAGGACAATATCTAGATCACTATAAGCTAAAAGCAAAAAAGAAACAACCAAGTTATTTAAAAGGAATCTCAAAAGACCTAAGCAGACCTATTCACCCCCCCCTCTAGGTTGCTAGCTACCTTGAAATAAGATCTTTCAGGTAGAATACCTCAGATCGGTACCCAATCCTTCCTGTAAGCTTTTCCAAAAACGAGACGTAAACCTAGATTCTCGATCTGACACAATACTCACCGGCACTCCATGTTTCCTGATAACCTCATCCAGGCATAACTCTGCTATTTTCTTCATGGAGTAATCAATCTTGAACGGCACGAAGTGAGCACACTTCATCAGTCTATCTACTATAACCCACACAGAATCATGTCCTCGAGGGATCTCGGCAACCCAGTAATAAAGTACATAGAAATACTCTCCCACTTCCAACTTGGAATCTCTAATGGCGTCAACTTGCCGCCAGGCCTTCCATGTCAGCCTTAAATCGCTTATAAGTAAATCACTCAGACACAAACATGGTTATATCCTTGATGACGACGACGACCCTCAATAGGATGATAGTACTGTCACGCTTACGGCTGATTGCGCCCCTCCAACCAAAGACGCGCGTCGCTGTGACAAAAATTTGGATAAGCGCCATCGCCGCTACAATCTCAGCCCGCGACATTTAAATATCTAATCAATACATATAATTATGCTATTATAAGTATTAATTAATTATTATGTTATTTCATTATTTATTAATATTTTGGTTATTTGGACTTTTATTATTTTCATGATTGTGGGCGACATGTAGCCAAATTTTGGGACTATTATTATTTTTATAACAATGGGCTGCATGTAGCCAAAGTTGTATTGAAAGCCTATATATAGGCCTTGGTTGTACTAATGGAATAGTTTTGGATGAATAAAATTGAGATCTTTCATTTTAAGAAAACCTCCCCCTCTTTATTTTCCCTCTCTCATATTCTCTCCCTCCTCTCTTTAGGGTTCAGCCAAGGAAAAGCCGCCCCCCTCCTTTCCGTCTCCCTCTTGGCCGCCGGCCTACCTCCCCTCCTTCTCTCCTCCAACTTCGGCTGCCAATCCCTCCACCACCACCCTCAACAATTGCCGCCCCCTCTCAAGCAAGGCCTTCCCCCTTATTCATAATATTCGGCCACCCCACTCCACCACCTTTCCTCTCTCCATCTTGTGACCGACCTCTACAAGAAGGTTGGACATCAAAGAGCTTGGTTCCGGCGTGACGCGAGGAAGACGAAAAGTTTCTCTCCATCGAGCATGCTACCGGTGGAACCGTTGAAGGGCGATCAACTTTGGCATAGATCAACGTCTAGATCTATCTCCGAGTGGGGTAACGAAACCTTCTACTTTTCTTGAGATTATTTCCCTCTTGATAATTTCGTGTGGTGGAAAACGTTGGCGTGCAATCTTGATAGCTTTGAATTAATCGTGGATTTCATGAACGAATTTTGCGTCTATCTTGATCTATTTAAATTCGAATAGGCTTGGCGGGCCTCGCTTATTTTTGTTGGGAGAGATCTACATTTTCTTGCAAATCGTATTTTTTTGGGTAGATCTCTTTTGGTACAACTCCGCTCGTTCGGACGGAATATTCGTCCCTTTAGCTTGATCGGATCTCGTCCTATAACCGTGGTTCGGTCTCTAACGGATTTGCTACCCGTACGATAGCATTGGAACGAAAATTGCAAACATGTGGTTGGATTAATTTTCTGTGCGAGTCACAGAGAGACCCGTAACGGCGCTAATAATCGTGTCACGCATGTATCACTACATCAATTTGGTATCAGAGGGAGGTTGTGTCGATTTCTTAATTGGCACCATCCTAATTAAGTTTAGTACGCCGACACGCACGTGCACAAATTTTTTTCAAACGAAAAAAAAATAAAAACACAACATTTTTTGTGGTCTGCCAATAGCGGCCTAAAATTTTATTTTTTCTGCAAAAATCATCTGCTCTCTTATTTATTTTCAGCAAGAAAAAAAATTATATTTTATCCTAGTTATTAGGCGAGAACAATTCCTACTTTCATAAATTCTGTTGTCAAAATCAGAGATTTGCATGCGCACTAGGCGAGGCACGGAGTATACCCCATCCACCTCCCAAATGGAAAACGAGCGGGATGTGGGGCACAGTTCCACAACGATCGCTGATCTCAGCCAGGAGTTCAATGACCAAATGATGGAGATGAGGGAAATGTTTCACCAAGTGAACTTAAACATAGCCGCTCTCCGAAATCAAGTCGTTCCCCCACGTGATGATAGGAATAATAATGGTCAAAATGATCATGTCCCACGTGCACCTTTGCACAACAACCATGAACCCTTTGAGTTTGATCTCACTAGGGCAGTATGAGTCAAACCCCTGCGTACGATGGGTTGGGAGAGACCCAAGTCTTCTTAGACTGGGTCATGGAGATTGAATGTTATTTTGAGTGGTATAGTCTGACTGACGAGAATAAGGTGAGAGTTGTGAGAATGAAGCTTCTGGGTAGGGCTAAGGTTTTCTGGCTGAATGAGGAGCATCGTTTAGGTGCGGTGAATGGTGGCTTACCACCAATTGGTTGGGTAGCAATGAAAGCCATGTTGACGGACCAGTACGTCCCCGCCTATCATCGGACACAGATGTTTGATGAGTTAGCAACCCTTAAGCAAGGGAATAGAACGGTCTCTGAATACATGAGTCTTCTCAAGGACATGATGGTTAGGTGTGACGTTAGGGAGAAGCCAGAGATCACCCTATCTAAATTCCGTAAGGGGCTCAACCCTGACATCCAGGGTAGACTTTTGCATTACGGTCACACTGATTTGAGCACCACGTATAACGCCGCGTTGGATATTGAAAAACACAATGCTTTCAAGTCCAAGAGTCGAACTTATCAGAAGGATAAGGGCAAGTCCATCTTAGGACAACCCCCTCCATTCACACTTAAGGATAAGGGCAAGTTACGTACTGTCGAGTCGAACTCTATGGTCATCACCGCTAGGAACATTAGGAATCCCACGGGTGAGAGAGTGCCTGTAGGAAAGATTAGTAAGACAAACGCCACTTGTTATGCTTGTGGTATTCAGGGTCATTACGCTAGTGAGTGTCCTACCAAACCCAAGCCCGTAGCACTTTTAAAGGTTGCATCTGAGCCCGCTGAGTTTGTGTATGAGGCCGAGGAAGATTCTGAGTCAGAAGGAGTGCCGAGTGATTTAGACGACGACGCCAATATGATGGTGATGAGGTGTATCCTAGCTACTCCTCGTACGATAGATGCTTGGAACCAGACAAATATATTTTTGGTAAACTTTAAAAGTGGGGAAAAATGGTGTAAACTGATAATCGATAGTGGAAGCTGTATGAACGTAGTGTCCGAGAGTGCGGTGTCACGGATGTTATTGACCACCGAGCCACACCCTCATCCTTATAAGGTTGCTTGGGTAAATAAGACCTCCCTTTCGGTCTCGAAGCGTTGTTTGGTACCACTTACCATCAAGGCTTATTCTGAAAACATCTGGTGCGATGTTATCCCTATGGATGTCTGCCACGTGTTGTTGGGTCGCCCATGGTTATTTGATCATGATGTTACCCACTTTGGGCGAGCTAACACATATGAGTTTAAATTTAATGGGAAGACCAATACTTTAAAACCCACTCCGCCTAAGGATCCAACGGTTCCCCCTAAGGACACGATTGTCCCGGTTGAAAGGAAGGCGTTAAGTTTATTAAGAAAGAAGGAATTTGAGCGTAACACATTTATAGATGGTATCGTGTATGCGTTAGTTTGTCTGCAAGTTAAGGAAGGTGCCTCGTCATTCGATAGTTTACCACCGTCATTGCAGAAGCTCCTAGAAGAGTTTAAGGATGTGTATCCGGACGAGCTACCGTCCGAGTTACCCCCCATGCGGGACATCCAACATGCCATAGATTTCATCCCGGGGTCTTCATTGCCTAACCTTCCTCATTACCGGTTAAATCCTACTGCACACTTAGAGTTGCACACCCAAATTTCCGATTTATTTCAAAAGGGATTTATCCGTCATAGCACGAGTCCGTGTGCCGTACCCGCTTTACTTGCTCCCAAGAAATATGGATCTTGGAGGATGTGTGTGGATAGTCGAGCCATTAATAAAACTACAGTTAAATACCGATTTCCCATCCCTCGCTTGGATGATTTATTGGACATGTTAGCTGGAGCCACAATTTTTTCAAAATTGGATCTTAGGAGTGGCTACCATCAGATCCGAATTAGGGAGGGTGACGAATGGAAGACCGCTTTTAAATCTAAGGATGGGCTTTATGAGTGGTTAGTAATGCCATTTGTACTTTCCAATGCCCCGAGTACATTTTCTAGAATGATGACTCATGTTTTCCAACCGTATATGGGAAAATTCATTGTGGTATACTTTGATGATATTCTAGTTTTTAGTACATCTACGATCGATCACGAGTCACATTTGAAGATTATCCTTTCCACATTGCGATCGGAAAAATTGTTCGTTAATATTAAAAAATGTACTTTCCATGTACCGTCGGTAGAATTCCTTGGTTATATTGTTAGTTCGGAAGGTATCCACGTCGATCCAAAGAAGGTCCAAGCCATTAAGGATTGGCCGGAGCCCGCCAACATTCGAGATGTACGGAGTTTTCACGTCCTAGCCACTTTTTATCGCCATTTCATTAGAGATTTTAGTAGTATCATGTCCCCCATCACGGAGTGCATGAAAAAGGGTGAATTCACTTGGACTAAATCTGCCGCTAAAGCGTTTCAAATAGTTAAATCACGAATGTCGGAAGCTCCACTCTTGCGCTTGCCAGATTTTAATAAGGTTTTTGAGTTATCTTGTGATGCGTCGGGCGTTGGTATTGGTGGTGTGTTAAGTCAAGAAGGTCACCCCATTGGATATTTTAGTGAGAAGCGTGTGGGGCTGAAATTGAATTATTCTAAATATGATAGGGAATTTTATGTGGTCATTAGATGCCTCCAACATTGGCGACATTATTTACTTCCTAAGGAATTGATTATTTTGTCTGATCATGAGGCATTGAGGTTCATTAACTCCCAGACTAAGGTTAGTCCTAGGCATGCAAAATGGGTCTCCTATCTTCAGGAGTACACATTCATTATCAAACACCTTAAGGGGACTCTCAACCGCGTAGCCGATGCTCTTAGTCGTGTATCCTTATTACAATCCACGCTAGAAGTTAAGGTGATTGGGTTCGATCAAATTAAGGATGAGTATGTCAATTGCCCGGATTTCCAGGAAATCTATTTTTCAGCTCAAAACGACTCACCCACGACAATCTCGTCCTATTATATTCGAGACGGCTATTTATTTAAGCATGTGAAATTATGCATTCCACGTTCCTCCCTACGCCACTTTATCGTTTGGGAATTGCATAGCGGCGGGCTGGGAGGACATTTTGGTCGCGATAAGACCATCGCTCTTGTAGAAGACAAGTTTTATTGGCCTGGTCTTAAATCAACGGTGAATAAAATCGTAAGTAGTTGTCAAGCGTGTCAACTGGCTAAGGGTAATAAAACTAACGCAGGACTTTATACCCCTCTTCTGATTCCTTCCATTCCCTGGGAAGACATTAGTATGGATTTTATTTTAGGCCTGCCAGTCACGTTTTGACGTCATGATTCTATTCTGGTAGTGGTAGATCGGTTTTCCAAAATGGTCTATTTTATTGCGTCTAATAAAACCAACGATGCGTCGCATGTTGCTAAATTATTTTTTAAGGAGGTAGTTGGTCATCGGGGCATTCCTAAGAAAATAGTGACTGATAGGGATGTAAAATTTACTAGCTATTTTTGGAAGACCCTTTGGAAAATTATGGGCACCAAACTTTTATTTTCTTCGGCCTACCATCCCCAGACTGATGGGCAAACGGAAGTGGTAAATAGAAGTTTGGGTAGTTTGCTTCGTTGTCTTGTGGGCGACCACAAGGGTATGTGGGACCTCATTCTTCCCCATGCACAACTAGCTTATAACAATTCGAAAAATAGGTCCACGGGTCTTTCACCAAATGAAATCGTGCACGGATATAAAGCGCCAGTGCCACTTGACTTGATTCCTTTACCCCCATCTTACAAATCAAGTCAATTCGCACAAGAGTTTGCCTCGCATTTCCACCATTTGCATAAGCACATTAAAGACACGCTAGCCACGCAATATGCGACTTATCAATCTAATGCTAACGTACATAGGAGGGTGTCTCCCTTAAAAGTTGGCGATTTGATTATGGTGTATCTCATCCCTGAACAGTTGCCTTCGGGAACCATAAAAAAGTTAGCGAATCGGCGAGCCAGGTCCATTTTGAATCTTAAAGAAGTTAGGAGAAAACGCATTTTTCTTAGAGTTACCCACTGATTGGGGAATTTCCCCTATTTTCAATGTTTCAGATTTAACGCCTTATGTTTCTCCACCACTTAAATTGTCTGCCTGCCCGTTTGGGTCCACTGCAATTTCTAATGGGTTTAGGGGTGAGTTTGTTCCTGGATCGCTCTCTACATCGGTCTCCACTGGAGGTACGTTGGATGTTGATATAGAAAATTTTTCTTCTTCTTTGATTAACGCCTTTCCAAGGTTCCCCAGGACCACCTTTTTGCCTAACAGGATTATTCGAGATGAAGTGCTCTCCTCGTCTAGTGGGGACATTCGCCGCTTTTTTGGTTCGTTGGTGCGATCGTCCAGCTTCTGATGATTCATGGCTCCCGGAAGCGGACGTGGCTCATTTGGATGAAGACCTTCTCCACCAGTACATTCAGGGCCACTCATCGGAGATGAGTACTTTCGAGCGGGGGAGGATTGATGACGAAGACGGCCCTCAACAGGATGATAGTACCGACACGCTTACGGATGATTGCGCCCCTCCAACCAAAGACGCGCGTCGCCGTGACAAAAATTTGGATAAGCTTCATCGCCGCTACACTCTCCGCCCGCGGCATTTAAATAATTAATTAATACATATAATTATGCTATTATAAGTATTAATTAATTATTATGTTATTGATGACTAGTTTTAGTCATCGTTTTTGGAGTAATTTAGTAGCTTAATTACCTTAGTTTATTTATAATTTATGCTTGTTATTTCATGTTTTAATATCTTTCTATAATATATTAAAATTACTAGTTTTATTATAGTTTTATTGTTTTGTCGCAATTTTATTTTATGTTATTATATAAAAATATATAGTTTTATTATATTATTATACTTGTTATGTATTATGTTTCATGTTTGTCTAATTTTAAGTTATAAATGTTTTATGTGTTATGTTTGTTAAGTTTATTATAATTAATGTTATGTTAGTTTTTATTTTTCACTTTTATTTTATGTTTTATATTATCATGTTATAAAGTTTCTAATGTATGTTCTATTTATATTTTGTAGGTTCAAGTGCAGCCCACCTACATGGCCGGCCACTATTGGAGCAGCCCTCATGCCTTCATGCAGCCCACTTGATGAAGCCCGAGCCTCCTCTCTCAAGCAAGCAGCCCGAGCCCCCATGCAGTCCACTTTGTGCAGCCGGCCCTTCATTTGGAGCAGCCCAAGCAGCACCTAACCTCTACCCGAGCCCACTAAAGCCATTGGAATAGCCTCTACCCGAGCCCAAGCAGTCCAAGCAGCCCACAACATCAATTAATCACATACATGCATCCATTCTCCCATGATGAGGCCGGCCACTCTCTTTCCTCCTTTTATTTTATTTCTTTTATTTCACATTCACCCCCAGTTTCCCACTCTCATGCATGCACCTTGCCACCTTTCTTCTCTTTCTCTCTTCATTATTTCATCCTCTCTCCTCATTATTGCATGCATGCATTATTCATCCCCTTGAAATGGCCGAACCCCCCTCTCTTTATCTCTTCTTTATTCCATATTCACTCCCCCTATCCACTTTACATTTTTATTTGTCATTCCCTTTATTATCATACATGCATTAGCACTTTTTCTCTCCCTCATTTATTATCATACATTGCATTCATGCATGAATCTCCTCCTCCTAGCATGGCCGGCCACCCCTTGGCTTCCCCCTCTTCATTCCCATCTAGAATCTTCCCTCCTCTCCTATATAAAGGACCCCTTCCCCTCTTGTTCAAGTGAAGTAGTTTATGTCAAGTAGTTTTTGAGTAGTTTGAGTTTTGAAGTAGTTTTAGTTGCAAGTTTTAGTCTAAAAGATAGTTTAGTTTTTGAGAGATCTTGTAGAGAGCAAGTGAGGTTATTTTCTTATTTTCATGTTGTAGTTTTTATGATAATCTCTTTCCTTTAGTAGTATAATTTTGTTTTGATCTTATTTTGTACCTCTTTTATTAAACAATGCAAATGTCATTTTTTTTCTTTTCTCTTATTCTCAATCCCTTTCTATTATGCTTAGCTAGTTCTTTTTTGTGCCCGATCACGACGATCTTTGCATTAGAATAATATCTTTATTTTTATGTTTGCTTTTGTAGTTTTCTATTTTTGATTCTTCCTTGAATTTTCTTGTATCGACTCCGTATTGCTAGTATACGGTAGTAGATTCCGATCTCATATTTGAGTAGCCGAGAGGCTCGTGAATATGAAAGATCACTCAAGGAAGGAAGGAGTTGAACGCACCCCTAGAGATAGGATGACGTAAATCCTCCGGATTGGAGTCAAATCCAAAGTGCGGGTCACTTCGATAATGCGACTTTAGGCCATTTTGACTTGTAAAGAGATTTCGGTCAAAACATCTACAAGTTAGGGGATTTAATGCTCTAGCGAGATTACTTCATAATATCGGATCCGTCACGGTCTTAATAGATTTACAATTGTTAAACTAAATTATTTCGTTATTTTATTTCAAACTGAATCGTCGATCGCGCACTCTTTTCTCGTAATAGTTTATTTCTCTTTAAGTTTAGTAAATTTTAATTTTCAAACATCATTAATCGTTCGGTAGGATAATAGAGTCGTTGTGAGTAATAGTACTTGCCTGCCCCAAGTTTTTATACGACCTTGATATTTTTCATATCCTATGCTATATTTCGATAGGTACACTTGCCTTAATCGAGTATAGATTGGAGAATACGATTTTCTCTATCAAGTTTTTGGCGCCGTTGCCGGGGATTTTTTTTGGCAATATTAAGAAAGCTTCGAGTTTATTACTTCTACTAAAATTTTAAAATTCAAAAAAAAAATTTATTATTATTACTATTATTATTATCCACCCACACCATCTTATTTCTACCCAACCTAAAATCTCTCGAAAAGGGTAAGGGACTTTAAGCGCCACCATTTTACCTAGTACCGGGCGAACCCTTCACCGGGTAGTCCTCGGGAAGTTCGAGAGCCAATCCATTAAAAAACCCTATTTTAAAAAATATATATATATCTAAAAAAAACAAATCAAACAAAAAGTAATTTTTCTTTTTCCTTTTGGTAGCAGTTTATTTTTTTTATGGAATCATTGTATTTTTGCGCTTCTTGCGGGTCGCCCGACCACTTTTATTCTGAATGTCTTTTGGGAACCCCTCCCTCTCTTGATTTTAATTTTTCTGGGGAAGGTCAAAATGGCCAATTTGACCCTTACTCCAATTTTTATCCTACTTGGGAGGCGGGGAACCCGTATTATTTTTCGCATGATTTTGCCCCGCAAAGCGCCGCGCCTCTAAATTTTGATTTTAATTCTATCGATAATGGGTATCTTGAATTGCAAACTTCTATTGATAATATTAGTTTGTATTTCAAGACCATTATGGATTGTCTTTCTCGTGAGGCCGCATCTTTTTCTTCGTCTTCTTCTTCGTCGCCTCCTATTTCTTCATGTAATAAGTCACCGGATATCCCGGCTTGTCTTGTTCCTCTCGAGGAGGATAACTATTCGGATATCCCGGATTGTTTCCTTCCTCCTTTGGAAGACACCTCTATGGATATTCCGGTGTGCTTCTTACCCGTTGAGGATGACGAGACGTCTCTTATTTCTCCATCTGAAGACATTGGTGATTCCATTACGCTTTCAAATTCAACTGTTCCTAAATTTTCTCTTTTTAGCGAATCTTCTTTTTCTTCTTCTTTGATTTTAGATAACTCTTCTTTAGTTCTTTCTTCCCCTTCCTCTCCCGGAATTTCACAAGTCTCTTCTTCTTCTTGTGAAATTTCCGATGATGAAATTTCTTTTTCGACTTCTTTTATTCCTCTTTCTATTTCATCTTCTTTTTTTTCTTCTTCTTTTGACGACCCATTCTTTCCCGCTTTACATACGACGGAGTTCTTCTATAACTCCGTCCGTTCATTTTTGGGCGTCATTCTCTTGTAGATTGCACCGCATGTCGGTGCGATTCTTCAATTTTTCTTTTTTCTAATTTACTCTCCTAAGCGCATACTTAGGGAGTTACCACTTCACCTTAATTTTTATTATCCATTTAGCTAACGAATAACGTCGGGCTCGGCCGACGTTAAACATAGAGCGCTCTTGGGAGGCACCCCTTGCTTATCCTTTTTTTTCTTTCTTTTTCTTTTTTGTTTGCGTATTTTTTTTGCAGAAATAAAACCCACGGCGGTTCGTTTGGCTCCATCAATTCATCTCTTTCTTAGGCCCGAGCTGGTGTCCAGCTCAAGCATGGGGGAGCGACATCTACATTCGGCCCTATGACTCCGGGGAAGTCGTTTTCTTTTTATTTTCTTTATTGCATCCCCCTCCCCTTTCTTCTTCTTTTTTTTCTTCTCTTTTTTTCTTTCATTGAGGACAATGAAATATTTAAGCATGGGGGAGGGTTTTGTTATTTTCTTTCTTCTTTCTTTTCTCAAAAATATAATTAGTATAGTTTTATTAAGTTTTTTTTAGTACTGTTTTTTTTATTTTAGCCTTATCAAAAAAAAACTAGAAAAATCAAAAATTCCAAAAAAAATGATCATATTTCAAAAACCCCAAAAAATGAAAAAATATCAAAAAATCAAAAATATAATAAAACTCATGCTTAGTTTTTTGTTATTTTCAGAAATTTAGTTTGAGTTTGTTTATAAGCATTTTTTTTGCTAATCTTTTATTTCATCATATTTAGGTAAATCTAATATTTAGTGATTTAGTTTTGAGGATCATCTTATGATTTTACTTTGTTTAGAGTAATCTATTTAGCACTTTTTCTCTTTTATTTTAAATAGTTTCAATTTTGTAGTAATTTGGCTAAACAATTTTGGATTAATTTTACCTCATGCTTTTAGATTCTTAGGAAATCTCATTCTACTAGTAGTTGCTCTCTAGTATTTTAGTTTATTTTCTAAAAATCTTGTTTTACCCCTTATCCTTACCCAATTCCCTTTTTGTTTTATTTGTTAGATCATATGTCATGGGAATAAGGAGATGTTAGTTCCTTATTCTCTGGTACACATATGCAACCCAAAAAATGAATGAAGAGAGGAATTAAAAGTTCATATATGTCGGGGGAAGTGATAGGATGTTAGTCTATCATTTTCTGTTATTACATATATATATTTAAAAAAATAAAATTTGTGTGGGGTGTGAAAAAAATATTTATGACCACCTCCAATCAAAGACCTCTTCATGTTTAATTTCCTCCCCAAACCCTTTAGCCAATATCATTGTCTTAGTTTTTTAAATTAAAATATATGGAGAGCATAAGTAGTAGGTTGTCTTCTTCCTTAAGTTTCTTTTAAAGTCATGGTTTTTATAATTCCAATCCAACCCTGTTTACACTTTACTAAATTTTTAATGCTAGTTAATTTATTAGAGAATTTTTGGCTAAATATTTCTCTCTTTTCACTTTAATTTCATAATTTAGGACTTGATTCTTAAATCCCTAAATTTTAATTTTGGCTAGATTTTGGTGAAATAAATTTTTAGTTTATTTGAAAATTTTATAATGTCTTATAAATATTTCTCTTCCTTTTGCTCTGGAATAGCAAAAGCCTAAGCATGGGGGAGTTTGATGACTAGTTTTAGTCATCGTTTTTGGAGTAATTTAGTAGCTTATACCTTAGTTTATTTATAATTTATGCTTGTTATTTCATGTTTTAATATCTTTCTATAATATATTAAAATTACTAGTTTTATTATAGTTTTATTGTTTTGTCACAATTTTATTTTATGTTATTATATAAAAATATATAGTTTTATTATATTATTATACTTGTTATGTATTATGTTTCATGTTTGTCTAATTTTAAGTTATAAATGTTTTATGTGTTATGTTTGTTAAGTTTATTATAATTAATGTTATGTTAGTTTTTATTTTTCACTTTTATTTTATGTTTTATATTATCATGTTATAAAGTTTCTAATGTATGTTCTATTTATATTTTGTAGGTTCAAGTGCAGCCCACCTACATGGCCGGCCACTATTGGAGCAGCCCTCATGCCTTCATGCAGCCCACTTGATGAAGCCCGAGCCTCCTCTCTCAAGCAAGCAGCCTGAGCCCCCATGCAGTCCACTTGGTGCAGTCGGCCCTTCATTTGGAGCAGCCCAAGCAGCACCTAACCTCTACCCGAGCCCACTAAAGCCATTGGAATAGCCTCTACCCGAGCCCAAGCAGTCCAAGCAGCCCACAACATCAATTAATCACATACATGCATCCATTCTCCCATGATGAGGCCGGCCACTCTCTTTCCTCCTTTTGTTTTATTTCTTTTATTTCACATTCACCCCCTCTTTCCCACTCTCATGCATGCACCTTGCCACCTTTCTTCTCTTTCTCTCTTCATTATTTCATCCTCTCTCCTCATTATTGCATGCATGCATTATTCATCCCCTTGAAATGGCCGAACCCCCCTCTCTTTATCTCTTCTTTATTCCATATTCACTCCCCCTATCCACTTTACATTTTTATTTGTCATTCCCTTTATTATCATACATGCATTAGCACTTTTTCTCTCCCTCATTTATTATCATACATTGCATTCATGCATGAATCTCCTCCTCCTAGCATGGTCGGCCACCCCTTGGCTTCCCCCTCTTCATTCCCATCTAGAATCTTCCCTCCTCTCCTATATAAAGGACCCCTTCCCCTCTTGTTCAAGTGAAGTAGTTTATGTCAAGTAGTTTTTGAGTAGTTTGAGTTTTGAAGTAGTTTTAGTTGCAAGTTTTAGTCTAAAAGATAGTTTAGTTTTTGAGAGATCTTGTAGAGAGCAAGTGAGGTTATTTTCTTATTTTCATGTTGTAGTTTTTATGGTAATCTCTTTCCTTTAGTAGTATAATTTTTTTTTGATCTTATTTTGTACCTCTTTTATTAAACAATTCAAATGTCATTTTTTTTCTTTTCTCTTATTCTCAATCCCTTTCTATTATGCTTAGCTAGTTCTTTTTTGTGCCCGATCACGACGATCTTTGCAATAGAATAATATCTTTATTTTTATGTTTGCTTTTGTAGTTTTCTATTTTTGATTCTTCCTTGAAATATCTTGTATCGACTCCGTATTGCTAGTATACGGTAGTAGATTCCGATCTCATATTTGAGTAGCCGAGAGGCTCGTGAATATGAAAGATCACTCAAGGAAGGAAGGAGTTGAACGCACCCCTAGAGATAGGATGACGTAAATCCTCCGGATTGGAGTCAAATCCAATAGTGCGGGTCACTTCGATAATGCGACTTTAGGCCATTTTGACTTGTAAAGAGATTTCGGTCAAAACGTCTACAAGTTAGGGGATTTAATGCTCTAGCGAGATTACTTCCTAATATCGGATCTGTCACGGTCTTAATAGATTTACAATTATTAAACTAAATTATTTCGTTATTTTATTTCAAAGTGAATCGTCGATCGCGCACTCTTTTCTCGTAATAGTTTATTTCTCTTTAAGTTTAGTAAATTTTAATTTTCAAACATCATTAATCGTTCGGTAGGATAATAGAGTCGTTGTGAGTAATAGTACTTGCCTGCCCCGAGTTTTTATACGACCTTGATATTTTTCATATCCTATGCTATATTTCGATAGGTACACTTGCCTTAATCGAGTATCGATTGGAGAATACGATTTTCTCTATCAGTTATTTCCTAATTTATTAATTGTTTGGTTATTTGGACTTTTATTATTTTCATGATTGTGGGATGCATGTAGCCAAATTTGGGACTATTATTTTTTTTATAACAATGGGCTGCATGTAGCCAAAGTTGTATTGAAAGCCTATATATAGGCCTTGGTTGTACTAATGGAATAGTTTTGGATGAATAAAATTGATATCTTTCATTTTTGAATAAAACCTCCCCCTCTTAATTTTCCCTCTCATATTCTCTCCCTCATCTATTTAGGGTTCGGCCAAGGCAAAGCCCCCCTCCTTTCCCTCTCCCTCTTGTCCACCGGACCTACCTCCCCTCCTTCTCTCCTCCAACTTTGGCCACCCATCCCTCCACCACCACCCTCAACAATAGCCGCCCCCTCTCAAGCAAGGCCTTCCCCCTTATTCATAATATTCGGCCACCCCACTCCACCACCTTTCCTCTCTCCATCTTGTGACCGGCCTCTACAAGAAGGTTGGACATCAAAGAGCTTGGTTCCGGCATGACGCGAGGAAGATGGAAAGTTTCTCTCCATCCGGCGTGCTACCGGTGGAACTGTTGAAGGGCGATCAACTTTGGCATAGATCAACGTCTAGATCTATCTCCGAGTGGGGTAACGAAACCTTCTACTTTTCTTGAGATTATTTACCTCTTGATAATTTCATGTGGTGGAAAACGTTGGCGTGCAATCTTGATAGCTTTGAATTAATCGTGGATTTCTTGAACGAATTTTGCGTCTATCTTGATCTATTTAAATTCGAATAGGCTTGGCGGGCCTCGTTTCTTTTTGTTGGGAGAGATCTACATTTTCTTGCGACTCGTATTTTTTTGGGTAGATCTCTTTTGGTATAACTCCGCTCGTTCGGAAGGAATATTCGTCCCTTTAGCTTGATCGGATCTCGGCCTATAACCGTGGTTCGGTCTCTAACGGATTTGCTACCCGTACGATAGCATTGGAACGAAAATTGCAAACGTGTGGTTGGATTAATTTTCTGTGCGAGTCGCAAGTTTAGTGGAATGCCGAGACAGACCCGTAACGGCACTAATAATCGTGTCGTGCGTGTATCGCTACATCAATCCTTCTTCATACCATACCACCAAACGATCTGCTTCAGATCTCTATACATCTTCGTAGAACGAGGGTGGCAGGAAACACTAGAACCATACACCTCATTGCACAACTTAACTCAGATATCTTCAACAGCGGGGATGCAGTATCTACCGCCGTACCTCAAAGTACCCTCATCATCGATTGAAAAGTCAGGTAACTCCCCTTTCTCAGTTTTATTGTAGAGGTGCAGTAAATCAGGATAATTCTTTTGATGTAGCCTTGTAAGCGTAATCCATGAAGGCTCTGCTTTTTCCAAACTGTTCGACAAGTTGCTACTTCCAACTGAGATACCCATCAACAGAAATTCCTCCACCAAGGATTCCACAGAAAGTCCAAAGATTTTCGTGGCCTTCTACTCAGGGCATCGGCTACAACATTAGTTTTTTGTGGATGGTATTTGATCTCAACATCATAATTCGTGACATATTCTAACCATCTCCACTAGCACAAACTCAACTCCTTCTGAGTGAAGACGTACTTCAAACTCTTAAGATCTGTGTAAATTTTGCACAACGCGCCATACAACAAATATCTCCAGAGCTTTAAGGCATAAATCCAGCAGCAAACTCTAAGTCATGCATAGCGTAATTTCTTTCATGGGTCTTTAACTGCCTCAACCCATACGCAATCACTCTTCCTTCTTGCTTCAACACGCAACCAAGTCCAATAAGCAATGATCTACATAAACAACATATTCTACTCCCTTGGTAGGCAAGGACAATACTGGAGCAGTGCACAATCTCCTTTTTAACTCCTGAAAGGCTTCTTCGCACTTATCGCTCAAAATGAACGTTGCGTTCTTCTGCGTAATCTTAGTCAGCGGCGCAGATATCGTAGAAAATCCTTTCACAAACCTCCTATAATATCCTGCCAACCCTAGGAAACTTCCTATCTCTTTTGGTGTGGTAGGTCTGTTCCAATCTATTATAGCAGAAATCTTCTCTAGGTCACAAGAAATTCCGTCCTTATTAACCACATGACCAAGAAAGGAAACCTGAGGAAGCAAAAACTCACTCTACTCCACTTGGCAAATAGCTTATACTCCCTCAAAGCATACAGAACTAACCACAAGCGCTGGGCATGTCCTCAGCACTCCGGGAATAAACCAAAACATCATCTATAAACACGACCATAAAACGGTCCAGAAAGTCCTTGAACACTATGTTCATCATGTCCTTGAAGGCATAGGGTGCATTAGTCAAACCAAAGTACATTACCAAGAACTAAAAATGTCCATGCCGAGAACGAAAAAGTTGTTTGTTGAATATCCGTCTCACGAATCCTCAACTTAAGGTAGCCTAAACGAAGGTCAATCTTTGAAAACATCGAGCTACTACGCAACTGATCAAACAAGTCATCAATTCACAGCAAAGGATAACTGTTCTTGATAGTTACCTTATTCAATTCCCTATAAAATATGCAAAGCCTCATGGATCAATCCTTTTTCTTCATGAACAACACGGGAGCACCCCATGGCAAAGAACTCGGCCTAATAAATCCACAATGCAAAAGCTCATCCAGTTGGGTATGGAACTCCTCTATCTCTCGAGGGGCCATATAGTACGATGCCTTCACAATAGGATGAGTACCCGACTCAAGATTTATAACAAACTCTACATCCCTCTCAGGTGGAGGACCAGGAAAACAATCTGGATAAAAATCAAAAACCTCATGCACCACCAAAACCTCCTCGACACGCGGTAAACTACTAACGGTTACCAAAATATAAACCAAGTAAGAAAAGCAACCAGAATCTAAAAGCTTCCGAGCAAATACCGCAGAAATAATTGGGGAATCCTGGCTCGGATAACCATAAACACTCCTAGGGTGTCTATTATCCATCTTAAAGTCAAAGCGCTTGACCTTGCACTGAATGACCGCATCATATCTTGACAATCAGTCCATTCCCAAGATCACATCAAAGACTTCAAGGTCTATCACCTTCAAATCAGCAACAGTTAGGAAATCGCTTAAAAGAATCAGACAACCCAGGATACCCTGGTCTTACACCACTGAGTTACTAGAGGGAAACTTTACACGAAAGGCATCACCAACTTGATCAAGATTCAAACGATGACGCTCCACAAAGGTCCTAGACATGCACAACTGGGTAGCACCAGAATCGAAAAGAACACATGCCCAATGGTTCTTTTCCTTAAACCTCCCTATAAAATCGGTTACATGACTAATCGAACAACATCGAAACTACAACTATGAGCTGAAAACAAAACTAGGTTAGTATCTAACCTGATTTCCCCTGGGTAGACATTTGCGCATCCTCCAAGGTCATAAAGTTTAGCTTGCAATTCCCTTTTCCCAAATGCTGCAGTGGCGGGAAGGCCTGAAATGGAACTAGTTGCAACGTGGGCTGAGACTGCAGGCACTTTGACCTAACATACCCCTTCTATCCACACTAAAAGCAGACGTTCTCCTTACCCCAACAATGGGCAGCATCGTGCCCCTTCCATTTGCACAAGGCACAAACCAGTTCTCCTTTGGGAGCACTCTGAATCGCATGCACCTGCTCCTTCTTCTGAGCTCTAAATCTCTTGAAACATTTCTCAAATGGGTGGCCCGACAGGCCATAAAAATTGAACACCTCCTTGCTTCTCTTCCTTGAATCAGGACCAGATTCTTTAGAATTCTTACCCTCTTCAGACTTTTTCTTATCTTTTCTCATCTACTTGCCTCGATTCTTAGCATGGTCAATTGCTTCGACCTTTAGAGCGGCTTATACCACTTCAGCATAATTTTCTGATCCATAAGCACTAGCCAGCTACTTAATGCCATTGCTAAGACCACATAGAAAATGCTTAACCCTACTAGATTCCAAGGATACTATATCTGGATCAAATCGGCTCAATTTGCAAAACTCAATCTCATACTCACTAACAGTGAGTTGTCTTTGCTTTAGGTGCATAAAATTTTTCATCAAGCGGTCCTACTCGACTGAAGGCAGAAACATTCTCAGTAATAGCTCCTTGAAGGCTTCCTAAGAACATCCGTCCTTTAAGTTCTCCTTTTCTCTCAACCACCAGCTCTTTACCAGAAACTTTAGCTAGTAGGTAGTGATTTTCACTCTCTGGTCGGCAGAAACCCTTTAGTAAGAGAACATCTCCTCGATAGCGACAATCCAGACTTCCAAAGCCATGAAATCCGCTCTACCATTGTACTTAAGAGGTCCTAATTGCTGGAAATGTGAGATAAAGTTCATTTCTGGTAGCAACAAAACTGGGGGCACTAGAGGAGCATAGGTAATAGAAATAGCTTGACCCATAGCTGGGTATTGCACTATAATCGGTTGCTCGGAAACAACAGACATCAAGGCCAATATCTTCGACTGCATCTCCAACATTTGCCTAGACAAAGCCTCATTTCTCTAAAGTAGTCCTTCTATCATGGCCTCATTCTGAGCTCCAGACGACTAGCCTTCAGACTGGGGAGTCGACCTCACTGCAGGACGCCTCGACATTCTAATAACACAACAAACACTAATCAAAACTTAGCTTAACTTTATAAATATACAACTTAGTTCAGACAATACATGTATAAATGCTTGCTTAAGCTGCTAACTTGCTCTAGGAATTTCATTAATAATGACATGCCTAAACTTAGGATGATATACCGTCATCCTACTGACTCATGTGCCAAAACCATGAATGCAATAATTCTTATTCCATTTTGACTTAAAACCATGTGTGTACATATGTCATCATGTAAATCTTTAGCTTTGCACATGTGTTAATGCAATATTATGTCATGCTTGTTATGTTATGCAATCTAATAAAGGTAGTAGTGCATGTTATGAGTGGGGTACACATAAAATATTATGCATCTCATACTACATAATGTCACATGTAACAAAAAGAAAAAAATTCTAATGTACATTCATGTGATGATTATTATGCATCTCATACTACATAACAATCACATGTTGCCTCCTATAAGGATCCATATACAAACACATATTATCCATCCCATATTACATAATATGCCCCGTATACTTCTTGTAATGCTTATGAGTGTAGTGTTCATGCTTCAGCCAAGACGTACTGATGACACATCGGTGTGTGTATGCAATGGAACAAGACAACTAAAACCAACATGAGATGGTTGCTCGACCAATTGTCAAACAACCTCCCTCTAATACAAACTGTCACAACCCGTATTTTCTCCGAATTTAAATGTATATCAGAGTAAGAGAAAATACGTATCGTGATGTCATGCAGTGCAAGGGATAACTACAAATGTTTAGGCAAACACCAATCCCAATATTTTTTATTAAAATACTAAGTTATGATGTGAGAAAATCATGTTCAAGTTAAGTTTTGGATGACTGTATCCCTCGGCTAAGTGGATCAACTAGTTCACAAGTAAAATTATAATTGTACGCTGTGGAAAATAGTTTGTTTATATTATTTGACATCCTGCATGAGTAAAAGCATCCATCTAGGACAACTCATTGTTTGCAAGACTCTAGATTTAGTATAAGTATAAATATTAGTTTGTACATTTAATAAGATATATTGACTTTAGCTTTTAGAAAATGATATGCATGAGATAGAAGTAATACTTTTATAATTTAAAATATCTAACATGCAACCTAGCATAAACCTTCCCAGAGAGCAAGTAAATCCACACAATCATATAAAAAAAGGTTTAACAGCTAGCAAGTACTTAACATTATACAAAAATCCATTTGGCGTCAACAACCTGACAAGAACTCGCTAAAATAAATGTATGTCTTCACTAAAAAGAAAACAAACAACAACTACCTAACAGTAAGTGAGGAAAAGACAGCTGTAGTGCACCAACCAAAAACCAGCACAAGCCGCTCATCCGACTACCTCTCCAAACCTGAGGCATTCAAAAAAAGAACACCTTAGCAAGAATGAAAATACAAGTGGCAAACAAAGAGCAAAAAGGTTAGCAATAAACCAAAAAGGAACAAAGGGTTACAAACCATAATCAAGGAATAGTGAGAAAAGACTAACATACCATCTCAAAGGTAAGGAAATTGCACCAAATGCTATAAAAATCTATTCTTTAAGGAACATGTAAATAATTTACTTTGAGTATAAAGAATTAATTAGCCCATATCATGGTGAATAAAACAAAAGCACTTCCCACTCTGACACCTGCGGTGGTGGGAACCTACCCAACACAAAAACAAAAAAAAATTCACAAGGGCCCAAGGAAAGGTGGTCTTATACCATGGAACACCCAAGATCGGGGAAGAATCGGCACCTGCGGTGGTGGGAAGTCTACCCAACACACCAGTAGTCACATACACTCACCGTGCAAACCCACCACAGGATTAATTCACCAATAAAGCATCAGGTTGGTGGTCCTTTATCCACTGCCAACCTATCCAATAACATATAACCAAAAGTCAAACACAGACAAACCACAATAAAAACACTGGACTTCTCCAATAATGAAAGGGGGAATCAATCCCAGAAATTGACCTAATGCCAAACCGTACGAAGAAGATACAATTCAGACAAGAATTACCAAGTCCATAATGATTTATTGAGTATACTCGTCGAATACAGTCGGATCTAAACGATGTTTTACTTAGAAGAACCAACCCACTATTGATACACAATGAATTTGCAAAAAATCCTAAGTCCATGAAAAAGCGGCGAGTCAACTCGACCCCGCGTTGAGTGCATTCAAAGCAATCAACGCCAAGCCAGATAACTCAACGAATATACCTTCACTCAACTCCGCGTCTAGTGCATTCAGTGCACTCAATGCCAAGCCAGCATTACTCGAATAATTCATTGAGATTACTCGATGAATTTCACTTAGACTCAAAGATAACTCAACACACTCAGCGCCAAGCCTAATACACTGAACGCCAAGTCTTATACTCGACGCCAAACTAGCCTTACTCGATGAATTCGTCGAGATTACTCGACAAATTTTACTTAGACTCAAAGGTCACTTAATGCCAAGGTTTATACTCGACGGACTCAATGCTTTTTACTTAGCGGAGACAGAGACACTCAATGCCAAGACTATTACTCAACGAATTCATCGAGATTACTCGATGAATTGGATTTAACTCAAATCTCACTCAACGCCAATTTGATATTCGACAAATTCGGCAAGATTACTCTACAAATTGGACTTAATTAAACGTCAAGCATTACCCGACAAACTTTCATCGGATACTCGACGAATTTGACTTTGCTCCTACTGAAACTCGTCGAATTTTACTTAGACAAGAACTCCAACTATACTAGCCATATCTCCCGAATTACACTTAAACTAACTAACATGAAATTGATGGATTTAAATTCTCTAACAGCCCTAGTTGACGAATTTGAACTTAAGTTTCCATCATATATGACAAATATGAACTTAGCCTATCAGTTATACAATCAACGGATTAACCTAGGCCGACAGTCATATACTTGACAAAATTTGACTTATCTCGACTGTCATATACGGCGAATCATACTCTAACCTAACAGACAACACTTGACAGGTTAAACTTAGGCTACCTGACAAATCCGACAAATCTTAACTTAGATTATCGATCATATAATGCGGATATACACTACCCAGAAGGTCTACCCTAATTCACACTTCTGTACAGGGAAGGAAGCAAAATAACAAGAAGTAAAGAATAAGCAAGGGGGGAAAAACTGCCACTTGCCTCAAACCTTGACGAACTCTAGCAACACCAGCACTCCTCCTCACGGATCTGGCCGCAAAAACACCTAAGCAGTCGAACCTGAAACTGTTTCAGTAGGAAGGAGGGTCAAAACAAAATTCCTAACACCAAAAATTTCACGAAATGGGAAAAACTCACAGTAGAAACGTAGATCTTGGTGAGAGCTATCCAGATCTACTCTCCGACGATGATTTCGAGCACCAAAGCTCCTGCAATCAGCAACCGAAAGACTAGAAGTATATGTCGTTCTCACTCTTTTGAAAAACAGGCCGACGGTTTCGGGAAGAACATGATGAATAGGGTTATGTCTAATCGAAAGGCTATTTATAAAGACTAAACAATATAATATATTATTATTATAATTAAAACATCCCATTGACCAAAACTCGCACTAATTCATATTTCTACGAAAATCGCATAGTAGCTAAATATCGACGCTATAAATCTAATGGCGAAGTCGAAATCAAAATCCGACAAACCAAACTCAGGTAAACACTCCCCGAAGTTAAAATACAACATTCCAAAAAAAAGGCTCCACCGTGTTCCAAAACAAACCCCGGCTCGCTAGGGAATATCAAAACTCGCAAGAAATTAGCCATGCTAATATTCTAAGTCAAAACCCAGGGTACCAATGAGCAAAAAGCCACGATCCAACAATAGCACCTGTAAATCAAGCGTTAAAGTAATGCCCTAACGTCAAAATACATCACTAAAGGAATTTAAATAAACCTTGGAAAATTAGGGGCGTTACAGCTACTCTCTTAGTGAACAAGATCCATATTTCACCAACACGATGAGTCAACTTTGGCTTTTCTCTCACAATACGGTTATTTATGTAGGCAACGCTTGCCGATTGCATCCCTATGCAACTCTTGTATGGTTGGTGAATAACTCCTTATTCGCATCCATCATATGGCTCATACCAACCCTATGCCTCTGGGCACTCAACCTTTGAGGTCACCCTGTTAATATTGACCCGATGTAGACAGTGGGATATCTCAATTATCTGCTCGCACCCTTACCAAAATAGATTAATGCACCTTGCTTTGGCAAGCCCACACTTCATCGATCGAGGCAGGAAGAGTGTCATCCATCGGAAGGCATATGAATACTTAATATTAAATAAGGGATTTTAAGATTCATGATTAACACTTAATCATGGTAAACAATTAACCAATGTGCACATCCACAAAATAAAACTTACAGAAATCATAATCCAAATGCATCACAGATGTGCACAAGAAAAATCATCAACGCTTGATGAACTGGGCTAAATCTGAAAATCTAGAATCTTTATAAATCTTAAGATTTAAATGCACTAGATATGAGCAATACAAAATCCACTTACACAGTAGACAAGCTCGTCTCTCTATGTGAGATTCAAAATCTAACACACTTCGTTTCACAAACCAACAAGAGAGATGGGTACTGTTAAGGAGTAACAAAGATATCAAAATAAAATCACATGCGCTCTTGGCAGGGTTCCACGGGGCTGCGGCCCTAGTAGGGTCTTAGGGGCAGAGCCTATAACGGGGTCCAAGGGGCAGTGCCCCTAGGGGAGGCGGGGCAGCACCCTGACCAATTTTTGAATATCTACCACCGATTTCACACAAAATTCCATCAACATTTGATGTTCCAGGAGTAGATTTGGGCATTTAGAATACTTCTAAATTTCCAGATCTACACGCATTAGATTTAACAAATTCTAAAGCAATGATCATCGTATATAATCGCTCTGATACCATTGTTGGTGTTTACTATACATCACAACGTGTGTGCGCAGCAGAATTAGGAACAAGAAAATCCAAAAGAAATACGGATCTAGCGATGAACATTGATTAAGAAGTAACATAGTCATAAATAAAGTATACCTTTGAGGGATTGATTCAATACTCAACCAAGGTTTTATAAAGAAGTATAATGAACGCTAACGACCAGAGTTCCGAGCATAGAATAGTGTCCACACCTCTACAGAAATCCACAGGAGCTCGGAGAATCGTTAGACTCTTATCACACAAGATCTAGGTAGGAAGAATGTATGCCCTCAATGTCTCCATGGTTTGCAAGAATCGTTAGGGAAGAGGCGGCAACGATGATGACGATGCCTAGGAAACACTTTCCGACGAAGTTGAAGAACAGTGAATAGTTGGCGACGAGAAACGGTGATCGCGACCTAGCAGAACTATTTCTTGGGAGGAAGATCTCTCGCTCGATTAGGTCATTAGAAAAATCACATGTGTTTTTCGGTTTACTATTTACATCATATATAAACATTAGACCGAAACTTCCAAAACCTGCAGGCCACGCCGAACAAGACTTAAAGGAAATAAACTGTAAGAAATAGAATTCGTCGTATATATACGTCGATATCCGATGAATCAAGACCATTCGTCGAAACAACATGTATATACTCCACAATTCGAAATAAAGCAAACCGTCAAAGTATTAAGGTGATATTCGACGAATCAATGATACTCAACGAATCGATGACATTCGATAAATAATTCTAATTCTTTGAAACTATCATGACGATACTCGATGAACCCAAGATAGATTTTTTGAGTCTATCATAATGATATTCGACGAATTCCAACTCATTTGTTGAAACCTTGTTGGGTATTGTATCCGCAATAACCCTGATTTTAAGAAGGGTCCCCATAAGCTAAGATGAGTTGAGATTGTATTTGATGTTGTGTGTTTAGTTATGTGCTTGCAGGACTATATTGCTAAGTACACACTATTATAAGGTTACGGTGGGTTAGTAAACACAGGACTATACAATGTAATCCTTAATTGTGTAGGCAATGTGTTGACTCACGTGTAATCTCTCTATTTGTATACTTGTATCCCAAGTGCATTAGAAGAATCTAGGAAGGACAAAGACTTGGAATCAAAAGAACATAATTTTACCCAAGTAAAATTCGTCGAGTATCATAAAGGATATTCATCAAATTCGTCGAGTATACTCATAAATACTCGTCGAATTCGCTATGTATACCTATTGGCACTAATCAAATTTGTTGTATTTACTTAGGGTAATATCTCTGAGATTTGGAAAATATGTTAAGTAAAAATTGTCGAGTATCATTCAAGTATACTCGTCGAATTCATCGAGTGTATCTTCTGATATCCGCCGCATTCATTGAATATACATGTCGATACACGCTGAATTCGTCGAGATTCATTGGGTATACTTTTGAGTTTCCGAATTTACTTCTATAGAATTTTCTAAGTCATATTCATCGAATATCGCTTAGCTCATGCGTCGAATGAGTCTAGTGTGACAGCCGATACTGGTCAAATTCGTCAAGTATGTCAGCTGATACTCGTCGAATTCGTCGAGTTTGTCTTCTGTAAAGGTTTGAGTTATAGATTCGATCGGGTTGAATTTCTCCAAGTAAATTTCGTCGAGTCTATATGTAGTTTGGCGGGTATACTTAGCTATGCTAAACGATACTCGACGAATTATACTTAGGTTATTTCTTCTATTTTTCATAATCTGTCTCGGCTTGTCCAGATTGCCATATACAGTAACTCGCGACCTTCCAGGTAAGGAATCTCTTTTCTAGCCGTTGTAAAGGAGGATTCATATATATTTAGGATGGATTTTCCATCAACCCTAATCGTGCTCAAATCAAGAAACATCCTGAATGAAACATCAGTTGGCTCTCGTATGTATTTTGCGAATTTCGCTCGGCCGATGACTGTGATGTACGATTCAATATTCCTCCACCGAATCGAGTAGATGCTTGTTCTTTGAAGATTTCGATTCTCTCAGATCTAGTCAATCCGTGATTTCAGATCAAATTCTTTAAATATTTCGGGTTCACTTGTTCTTCAAGTCATTCAAGATCAACCTTTTTGAAGAATGAAGAATCAACGACGTTAGATCTAAATAAGATTATTTGTAATCTTTTTTGTGTAAATCCTTTTTACTTTTGTAGGAGGTTTTCTCCTTTGAGTTGTAGATTAGTGTTTGGATCGAGTTGTAGATCCATGTTTAGATCGAGTTGTAGGAGAGTTTGTTCTCCGAGTGGTAGGAGCTTTGTCTCCGAGTTTTAGGAGTTGAGGCTCCGAGGTGTAAGATTTGTTAAAATCTGACAAAGGTGAAGTAGCCAAATCTATCCCTTTGTGGTAGATAAGCGAGGAGGGACAGTGGGCGTACCCAACTCGGGGAACCACTATAGATCTCCGTGTTCTTTGTGTTTTATTTTTAAAATTATTTTTATTTCGCAAAAAGACACAGACCTCACCAATTCACACCCTCTAGGTGATTTAGGTTGACTATGGATACTTTCAATTGGTATTAGAGGGGTGTTTTCAGTATAAGGTTAACACCTTGAACAAGATCTCATATCTAGTGTCAAGAGATTCCACACTATTTCTATGGACAGAAGTAAGGATATGTTTTCGATGAAGTTACCTGTGTGCACAAAAGAGAACTTTTCTATGTTGAAAGAAAGAGTCAGATTCTTCATGGAAGCAGCAGATCCCGGGATATTTTAGATTGTTGAAGAAGGACCTCATATTCCTAAATAGCCGTCTACTCTGAATCTGACTGTCATGATCCCTAAGAAGATGATGGATCTGACTAAGGAGGAAATTGCCTTGGTCTTGTTGGATAAGAAGGCGAATAATATTATAGCCAGTGCAGTAGATGATTCAATGCTTCAAAATTTATTCCACTACAAATCTTCCAAGGAGATGTGGGACTGCTTAGTAGTTCTTATGGAAGGAACCAAAGAAGTTGGAGACGATCATTGAACTTTGCTGAATCTGGAATACGAAGCATTCAAGCAGGGTGCAAATGATACTATTGCTAACAGCTTTGAGAAATTCTTCAAGATCGTTAACGGGCTCAGAAACTATAGCCACACCTTGACTAATGGTAAACTAAACGACAAATTCCTAAAATCCCTGACAATGTTCTGGGACACAAAAGTTGTAGCCATTAGGGAGTTTGGGAAGCTGCCAAAGATTGACCCCTAGAACATTTTTGGAAAGATGCTCTCCTATGAACTATAGATGAATACCAGAAAGAAAGAGGAGCAAAGCAGCAGGACTTCAAATAAAGGGAAAACGGTAGCTCTAAAGGCTGAAGGTTTGAAAAAATCTAAAGCTGTGTCACCAGTAAGGACACGAGCTCAAGATACCCCAGAAGACTCTGAGCCAAGCACTTCAGGCTCTGAATTATCTGATTGAGAGTTCTCACTAATCTCCAAGCAATTCAAGAGATTGCTCAGCAAGAGTAGGCAAATGAAAATCAGTCCTCCTCCTCCGATTTCAGAAGATCACATCGTGATGGTGATCGCTCTTAGAAAATCCACAACCGAGAGGACATGTATAAATCTAAACCGAATAAACATTATTTCTCTAACGTTGTTTGTTATTGATGCAATAAGCCAGGACATATGTGTAAGATCCTCCCCCTTACCAAGGGAGCCCTGATCTTATGCCCAGGACCGCCGCCTTACGGTGACACTAACTCACGGGTTAGTCGACACCGCAAGATGCCGATCCTGCCGGCTAGTACGATCATAACCTGTTCGGCCAATATGAGAAACAGAAGCAAGTATATAGTAAACAAAACTACACAAGTCCACAGTCACAGAGTACATATTATATAAAAGAAATGATGAGTACATAAATATAGTCCACAATGAGTACAACAAAGAGAGAAATAAGGGCTTATGCCCATTACATTATATCACTGAATCTCTCCTCACAAAGCAAATAGCGGAAGTCTAAACTATCACGGACATCTCGTCCCTTCTGAGAACGCGCTGCAGTAGTAGAAGTAGTAGTAGTAGTCGGCATCTGCTTCTCAAGTTCTGCCTCCTCGTCATGCTGGTCCATCTCCTCGAGCTCCTAAAAATAGTATGGTCACCGACCATTAGTCAAAAAGACTAAGTCGTATCCTCAGCACCTCCTCCTGCAACTCCTAGGCACCGTGCGGGAGGACGAAGTGGAGGACAAACAAGGGGTGACAAAGGCGGAGCAGGTGACAGGAAACTAAGCAGAATATGTAATCAAGTAAGTAATGGAATGTAACCTTCACTTATGCGGGTACGCATAAGCAAGGGGTCTTCTACAGGGCTCCCATTGTATATAATGTCCCATACCATTATATACAATGGGGTGTCAGGTGTCACAAGCATATATATAAAAGAAAAATAACCTCAACCTATAAACATGCCCACTCAGGCTTATAGGCTAAGGGATCGTATAGCAGGTCCTAATGTATAAGCGTCCCATACCACTTATACATTAGGTGACTTAAGTTGTTATGAAGGTTAATGTTATGCATCTATATGGTGGGTATGATATGAACATGCAGTGCAACACACACACACGACTCCGTGATCACAGACCTTTAGTTCCCACTTTTCGAGAGCTAGCATCACTCTCAGGTACCACCGTTGTGGCTACGGCAGCAGCGGAGCGGGCGTCTCCGCCTTCTAGGCGGGTATACACACTACCAGGCCTAGACCTCTCTTGTACGCCTCTGTACACCGACAAGTGCACTCTAGAGCCTCTGCGTACCACTTTGCTGACTACCTGTCAGTCTTGTTGGGTCGGGTGCGCGTTATTAGGAAAAGTCCTCCAGACTCCAGTATAAACATCCTACTGGTCCTTCTAACCCTCGCACCCGCCTGGTCCACCGTACTGCCGTCGGTGTGACGACCGGCCAGTACCGCATGGCCCGCCACTAGTATATGCACATGCAAGTATTATATATTGAGCCTTCCAGCTCAAAGGACTATCCTGTCTCAAATCTCTCCAACCCGCCACGGTGTGAGTATATGCTACAAAACCCTCCAACCCTGGCCGGGTGAGTGTATATAAGCCAATTTCTTTCCTCCAACTCTGCACGGGTGAGCAAGTAGTCAAAAGACTCCAAGTCCCTCCAACCCGGCACGAGTGAGCACATGTCCAGTTCACTTAACCTATTAGACTACTCTTATCTACAGATTATCATACTTAGAGTCTTAAGGTTAATCCCAGGACTGCCCAAGGTATTCCCGGTGAAGGGCTCTCAGGGGCACTAGGAGCTGCGATGGGCTGAATCCCAAAGCTCCCTTTCTCAAGGATATTTACTTTAGTTGTTTCTTACCCCGAACCCCCTTTCTCTCTCCTGTTACATAGAATGACCCAGTGATTTAAGGTATGGGTTAAGGAGTGGCGATCTTCCGTCAACCATTTCTAGGTAAGTCTTATGTCGCTCTGTTACTCTCGTCTCTAGAATGCATCTGCCACCCAGGGTTATACTTCCGAACTTAGACCCTAACTCAGTTGTTGATTCATCCCCTGGCGGCCTATAGTCCAACCTTCTTTACTAAGCGCACCCCATGACCTATTGCCACCCTGAAATCGAACTTCTAAATTCTTGATCCAGCTGACCCCAAGTATTTATCCTAGGGTGGTATGGACTAATAAAATGAGTGTGTTGATTTTCATAATTTTCCTAGGTCATTAAGGCCTTAAATTAAATCTTTTAGAATTATTCCCTAGGTCATTTTACGCATGAAGTATCATCAACTAAAATCTTCTGACTTATGGGAATTTTCCTGAATTGCATAGGAGAAAAATATTACTGTCTACAAGATTTCATAATTTTCCTTTTATTATACCTATTCATCCCATAATTAATACAATTCCTACACAAGTGTCATTTTCCAAATGAGGTACAAGAAATGTATTCACCAAAATTCCAGGAAAATTACTAAGCATTCATATTACCATCTTATGGCTAATGACAGAGTTTCATTTATTTCCACTGTGTAATGGTCTACCAAAATTCATTCCTAATTATTTACCAAATGCCATTTTCCTACCTTAATAATTATCAATGTATACAAAAATTCTGAAACAAATATGCAACACTACTATTGCTATTATACATCTATAGAAATATTTTTACAATTTCCCCACATGTAATTCCATCATTTCTCATATAAATACAAAAGGGGTAAAACAGTAATTTCAAGATTTTTGCCCTAATAATTTCCAAACAGAGGTCTAAAATTTTCCAAAGTCAAATAAGACACCATAAATTAACTTGGCTGAATTTGAGAATTTTCTATAAACAAAATCAAAATTTTCCATTTATTTCCCAAAACTCCTATATTTTGTAAAATTCCATTAAATGGTATTTCTGATTTCATAAGTCCCAAAAATAATTCTAGGGGTGAATCAGGCCCTAATGTGTCACTGGAATTTATTGCATGGTTTTTGGGTGCCTCAGCTAGGTTAAATACACAAAATACAAATTATTGCTAATTGCACACCAAGGCCTAAATTAGCCTACACAAACACATGGAATAACCCTTCATGCAGGGGTCCAATTGCCTTGAAATTTCTACCAGACACCAATAATGTCCCCAAGGACATACCACCAAAATTTGGGGTCATTTGGGTGCCCAAAATTACAATTATGCCCTTAATTTAATTTTTGATATTTTGATAAAAACTATAAAAAAAGTTCTTCCAAAAATTCCAAATTTTTGGCAGGGCATAGGCATGCCCTAAATACACCCATGACCAATTTCAGGTCATGGTGATGCTTGGTTTGTCTTGGGCATCAAATTTGGTTTCTGCCCTAGTTTAGGGGCAGTCCTAGCAAAACAGCCCTACAGGGCAGCCTACTGGTCCAAAAGTCATGATTTCTGTGGCATTGCAAAGTTAACCCATCTACCTAACTTTTTCATCCAGGGTTCATCCTAAGGTGGGGCCTCTAAGTACCTCCTAAACAACATGCAAAATATCTGTTACCATGTGACACTATTCCACATTATTCATAAAATAATAATACAGGGAATTACTAATAAAATCGTTGCACGAATCTTAAAGAGATCTAACGGCTACTGTATCTTCTTCTTCATGCAGTGCATGCAGGGCCAACCGAGCAGGTGTTCCTTGCGGGGCCATTTCCGGCCATCGCCGGCGGCGGGGCCTCCGGCCAAGACCTTCCCCGGCCTCACGGTGGTCGGGGCTAGGGCTGGCCGGCGACTGGGCGGCGGAGGGCGGCGGACGGCGGCGGCGCAACCAAACCGAAAAAACCAAGAAAACCGCCATTTTTAAACCTATTTTCAAGCTTTTTGATTCCTATGTCGAGCTCGTTTGAGCTCGACCTCTAACCTAGATGATCTAGGATACTAGTACAGTAAGAGGGGAGGGGATACGGACCCTTAGTGGCGGCTGTGGGTGAGGGTGGCGGCGGCTCTCCATAGCATGGATTTTCCGGTGATCTCCTCGGCTTGCCATGGAAGTATGAGTTCTGGCCTCTCTCTCTCTGTCTCTGGGATAGGGCTGGATGGAATGAGAGAGGGGGAAGGGTTTGGGGCTGAGTTATGAGAGTGGGCGACTTCACCTAGGTAGGGGGGCGGATTCACCAAGTTGGGGGGGTCGGGTTAGTGGATTTGGCCGGCTAGGTGGCTGATGAGTGGGTCCCACTGGCCATGAAGGCTGATTAGAGCCTAGTGGGTCGGGTTGCCAAGTGTTGGGCCGGGTTGGGTGAGTGAATAGGGAGGGTTGACTCCACCAAGTTGTTTAGCTATGTTGGGCTTGGGTTGGGTTTGGGCTTGGCCCAAGGCTGCATGGTGGGGGTCCTACACCCCCTAATACCCATGCATGGTCAGCCAACCCATCATGGGTTGGTGGGATGAGCCCAAGTGGCCCAAAATAACTCCTAGGCACTTTCTCTCTCATTATTCTTCCTCTTTTCTCTCTCCTAGGTAATTTTCCAAATTTACTATTGAGAGGCCCTATTTTTCTTTCCCCTAGGGTTTATAGGGTCACTTTAGGCCCACATGATGAATTTGGGTTGATTTGGGTGGACCCAACCCAGTGAATTGGGCTAGGGCACCATTTTCACTATTTAGGTCAAAGGTGTTGACTTGACCCATCATGGTCAACTGGTTGACCCCCTGACCTACCTTGGGGTCCACTTAGATTGTACTTAGGGTTAGGGCATCATGGTGGGGTCATGGTGTGGCTAAGGTTCCTGTTTAGGCTAGTTTGACCTACTTTGACTTTGGCCCCATGGTGGGCCCCACATGGCTACAACCCACTATCTAGGGTCAAACCTAGCTCATTACCCTAACACCCACCCCATGCCTAACCCAATCTAAGTTAAGGGGTCTAGAAGTAACATTGGGATGTTACAAATCCTATAAACAAAAGAAATAATTTCGTCCCCGAAATTTAAGTTTGGGTCTACGGGTTCCAGTTGCAGAAATTGTTAAGGAAATTTTGTAGAAAATAACATAAAAGTACCTGATGTAAATAGTTCTGGATGACGCTCCAGCATCAGATCCCTAGGTTCCCAGGTGTGCTCCTCCCGTCCATGGTTGGACCACAGCACCTTTACGAGTGGAACCTTCTTTTTCCTCAACGTTCGGACTGCTGAATCGTCGATCCGGATCGGCTCCAATCTAACTGAACGGTCAGGCCCGACCGGTCCAGCTGCAGTAGGGACATGCTGCTCAGGGCGAAGGAGAGCTCTTCGCAAAGAAGAGACATGGAACACATCGTGTAGGCTACTCAGCTCCGGAGGTAACTGCAGCCGATAAGCCAAGGGGCCCACACGCTCCAGAATCAGGTATGGTCCCATGTACCGGGGGCTGAGCTTCTTATGTCTTCGAATCCGAGAAATACCATGTACCGGTCGGATCTTCAGGAAAACCCTGTCCCCAACTTGGAACTCCACCTTCCGGTGTCGTGCATCATAATATTTTGCCTGTCTGCTCTGAGCTTCCAAAAGCCGATCCCTGATCAAATGAATCTGAGCCTCCGTGTCCTCGACATACTCTGAACCGTGAGTTTGTGCATCCTCATATTTTGGGCTACTCATATCGTGAGGACACGTTTTCCAAGTCCTTCGGTATTTTATAATCAAAATAATCTTTAACCACTCATTGAATTGTAATCTTACGACTTATAATCATCAAGTAAATTAACAATTTCATAAGTAAGAATCTTTTTCCATTCTGATCCACCTAGGTTTTGACTTATAATTCAACGTGAACTTACAGTCACCCCAAGATATCATATATATTAGATCAACATTATTATTGTATAGCAGTAAATCAACTTCCGAGATCCTGATGTGACGAAAAGATCATCTTTTTATTTTTCCCAACTTCAAGACTCATCACATCTCTATCCAAGCAATTATATATGGTTCGTAATGTGTTCACATTTCGAGCATACACCAAGTGATCATTATGGATATTGATGTTCGTACCAGCGACTCTCGATCACTTTTCACATATAGTCTAATCCATGAGTTTATGAGCGTAACTTTTCAGGTATGGTGATATCTGATACACCCTTCGTTTAGCAAAAAGGAAATCTTATTGAGCACCGATTACCTTTGTATATGCCTTTGATAGTCAAGGTCTATATATCATCGTCACGAAATCTCCTATTGGCGATTATAATGTTACCACGTGTGTATCCTGGTTCTTAATGCTATTATGCTCAAGGGTCATATATACGTGTACAACCTTGACTCGTTCTTTAACAGAAACATTTACTATTAATATGAACGTTGGTAACGAGTTTTTGACCCTCAGTCGTTTTTAATGTTCAGTCTAACCCATAAATTATAAGTGCACATTTTCCAAAATTGAAGTACTTTGATTTCTTCATCGATCGAATCTTAATAAATGTCCTTTTGTTCTTGAGTTTTTCACCGTATCCGTGATAACAATCTAACATTGATTACTTTGTTGTCATGAATTTCCCTATGGTGATCATGATGTTATCAACATTCGTGTCTTGGTTCTTGATGTAACCGCAACCAAGAGATCATTCCTATGCATATACTACACTTATCATCGACCATATTCCAATTTGTTGAGTTGTTACCTTTGTAAATGTCATGCCTTGACAATTTTTAACTCATTACGTGCTTGAAGTTTCAACTCGGTACGCTCTTAGTAATCCTCTTATACATGTTCATACGACCATCTTAATTGACAAGCATGGGTGAATATTCATCTAGAGTTATTATACTAATGAGGTTTGCTCAAGCATGTGTAAATTTAATCCTCAAAATTATTATGCCAAGGTAGAGACTATCATATCTCTAAGTTCATGAGTTTTCATCACTCATATATTCCCAAAAGTACACACCTCGCATTATCTAACATAGGTAATGTTGAAACTTATTCGTTTTCCTTGTGCGCAGGATATGCTGGTATTGTCTTCTCACGATCAAGTCTTCTGAATTGTTATAGCATCGGTTCTAAAGGTAATAATATATCCATAATCATGGGTTGATATCGAAATCCCGAACCCTTTGAGGGCGATTATTATTTCATCAAGTATTCTCATTTTGATTCCTGAGATCATCTGAGTCACCTCCACAAGATTATGCCTAGAGCATACATCTTCCAATCTAGTGTGTTTCTTCACCCGATTTTATGCTTGTTGGGGTCACTATACTCTCCTTGTTATGGATGTAATCGTTTAGATATTCCAGCATTTCCACTTCATGGAATCTCAAATAACAGTTGAGATTTTATCTTGTCGTTACTTTGTCACAATCTGTATGTTTCCAATTGATGACCAGTGTACGTCACGTAGGCATGGGTGGTGGTGATCAGTCATCATGTTATGCTTCTTTCAAATTTAGATGAATCTTTCTTGATTCAAATTTTTCTAGGGTTATGGTGCACCCATTGTTGTAGACGTAATTATTTAGATATTTCGGATTCTCATTTCACATTGGTTTCCCTTGCAGTACATCTGAGTCCCTTAACCATACGTAAATGATGTATACAGTGTCTGTATTAAGGAAATCACGAGTGTTTGTTAGACTACGATCTAAGTGGGTACTTACTTCCTTAAAAATCGAAATTGGGGAAACTTCTTAAAGTCTTAACGGTCTTCCCTAGTTTCAAGGTCATATAGACGCATTACTAAGCCATACTTTATATGTCCTTCAAGAAATTTAAACTTACTGTTCCCCTTATTCATTTACTCATATGGTCTTGGAGTAATTATGAGAGTGAAAGGTCATTCTCGAAACATTCTACTTCCTCTTTCACTCGTGAATTTATTGTGTTCACAGCTTGTCGTTAGTAGTCTATGCTGCTTAAGATTAATAATTAGGGTGAAGATCTTTGAGAGTCCTAACCTTCCGGGAAGGATTGATCATCATACTGGTCATGTACATACGATTCTCATCTTTACTTGAGCGATCTTTAAATAATCCAAGTTTTTAGATCACTATGTTTGCGACACATTCTTAATGAGGAGGCTTAGGAAAAATCGAGTTGTTATCAATAAGCCCTATAAACAAAAGGTTAAGCCCCCATATATTTTGGTTAATTTTTCCTTTGACTTTCACAATGCAGTCATCCTGTACATGCCATAATCCTTAGAGCTAACAATTCTTGGCATGGTTTTCTACTTCAATTGATATGTTATCTATCTTAGGCCTTCAAGGTTTTCGTATGACAATCTGCTCAAGGTCAACATGTGACCAGACCAGGAAGTGTCTCTTCTAACATCTGAACTCTTATTCGACCTTTGATATTTATCATCGTGGTTGTCTTGACGTAATCAAGTCATCGGTACTAGGATTAAGCTTACGAGTACCCTACTCATCCACTATAAAACTTATGTATCAATTCTTCTCGAGGCGGTACTTATCAGTTGAGTAAGAATTGGTAATATCATTCGATGTGCGAAGTAGGGACATCGAGGTTAAGCCTTAAGTAGGGACTCTGGAATTAATATCTTTCTTTAATCGATTTGGTTATCCTCGTACCATAACTAATCTACATCTGAAGTCGATCTTTGGCCTAAGGTACGATGCAAAATCCTCTTGGTAAGTCAAACTAGGGTGGTGTCCTAGTTGGATTGGCCTAACTCATTGCTTAATGGACTTGTTTATGTGACTTTTTTACACATGGGCACACCATTGCTTCCGCTGCATAGTTTGTCCGCAAACTAATGCTCGAGCGGGGTGTTGTAGTGTTGTGGACTTCTTCCTCATATGATCGTTTGTTCAAGTGATACCAGTTTGTAAGATCCTCCCCCTTACCAAGGGAGCCCTGATCTTATGCCCAGGACCGCCGCCTTACGGTGACACTAACTCACGGGTTAGTCGACACCGCAAGACGCCGATCCTGCCGGCTAGTACGATCATAACCTGTTCGGCCAATATGAGAAACAGAAGCAAGTATATAGTAAACAAAACTACACAAGTCCACAGTCACAGAGTACATATTATATAAAAGAAATGATGAGTACATAAATATAGTCCACAATGAGTACAACAAAGAGAGAAATAAGGGCTTATGCCCATTACATTATATCACTGAATCTCTCCTCACAAAGCAAATAGCGGAAGTCTAAACTATCACGGACATCTCGTCCCTTCTGAGAACGCGCTGCAGTAGTAGTAGTAGTAGTAGTAGTCGGCATCTGCTCCTCAAGTTCTGCCTCCTCGTCGTGCTGGTCCATCTCCTCGAGCTCCTAAAAATAGTATGGTCACCGACCATTAGTCAAAAAGACTAAGTCGTATCCTCAGCACCTCCTCCTGCAACTCCTAGGCACCGTGCGGGAGGACGAAGTGGAGGACAAACAAGGGGTGACAAGGCGGAGCAGGTGACAGGAAACTAAGCAGAATATGTAATCAAGTAAGTAATGGAATGTAACCTTCACTTATGCGGGTACGCATAAGCAAGGGGTCTTCTGCAGGGCTCCCATTGTATATAATGTCCCATACCATTATATACAATGGGGTGTCAGGTGTCACAAGCATATATATAAAAGAAAATAACCTCAACCTATAAACATGCCCACTCAAGCTTATAGGCTAAGGGATCGTATAGCAGGTCCTAATGTATAAGCGTCCCATACCACTTATACATTAGGTGACTTAAGTTGTTATGAGGTTAATGTTATGCATCTATATGGTGGGTATGATATGAACATGCAGTGCAACACACACACACGACTCCGTGATCACAGACCTTTAGTTCCCACTTTTCGAGAGCTAGCATCACTCTCAGGTACCACCGTTGTGGCTACGGCAGCAGCGGAGCGGGCGTCTCCGCCTTCTAGGCGGGTATACACACTACCAGGCCTAGACCTCTCTTGTACGCCTCTGTACACCGTCAGTGCACTCTAGAGTCTCTGCGTACAACTTTGCTGACTACCTGTCAGTCTTGTTGGGTCGGGTGCGCGTTATTAGGAAAAGTCCTCCAGACTCCAGTATAAACATCCTACTGGTCCTTCTAACCCTCGCACCCGCCTGGTCCACCGTACTGCCGTCGGTGTGACGACCGGCCAGTACCGCATGGCCCGCCACTAGTATATGCACATGCAAGTATTATATATTGAGCCTCCAGCTCAAAGGACTATCCTGTCTCAAATCTCTCCAACCCGCCACGGGTGAGTATATGCTACAAACCCTCCAACCCTGGCCGGGTGAGTGTATATAAGCCAATTTCTTTCCTCCAACTCTGCACGGGTGAGCAAGTAGTCAAAAGACTCCAAGTCCCTCCAACCCGGCACGAGTGAGCACATGTCCAGTTCACTTAACCTATTAGACTACTCTTATCTACAGATTATCATACTTAGAGTCTTAAGGTTAATCCCAGGACTGCCCAAGGTATTCCCGGTGAAGGGCTCTCAGGGGCACTAGGAGCTGCGATGGGCTGAATCCCAAAGCTCCCTTTCTCAAGGATATTTACTTTAGTTGTTTCTTACCCCGAACCCCCTTTTCTCTCTCTGTTACATAGAATGACCCAGTGATTTAAGGTATGGGTTAAGGAGTGGCGATCTTCCGTCAACCTTTTCTAGGTAAGTCTTATGTCGCTCTGTTACTCTCGTCTCTAGAATGCATCTGCCACCCAGGGTTATACTTCCGAACTTAGACCCTAACTCAGTTGTTGATTCATCCCCTGGCGGCCTATAGTCCAACCTTCTTTACTAAGCGCACCCCATGACCTATTGCCACCCTGAAATCGAACTTCTAAATTCTTGATCCAGCTGACCCCAAGTATTTATCCTAGGGTGGTATGGACTAATAAAATGAGTGTGTTGATTTTCATAATTTTCCTAGGTCATTAAGGCCTTAATTAAATCTTTTAGAATTATTCCCTAGGTCATTTTACGCATGAAGTATCATCAACTAAAATCTTCTGACTTATGGGAATTTTCCTGAATTGCATAGGAGAAAAATATTACTGTCTACAAGATTTCATAATTTTCCTTTTATTATATCTATTCATCCCATAATTAATACAATTCCTACACAAGTGTCATTTTCCAAATGAGGTACAAGAAATGTATTCACCAAAATTCCAGGAAAATTACTAAGCATTCATATTACCATCTTATGGCTAATGACAGAGTTTCATTTATTTCCACTGTGTAATGGTCTACCAAAATTCATTCCTAATTATTTACCAAATGCCATTTTCCTACCTTAATAATTATCAATGTATACAAAAATTCTGAAATAAATATGCAACACTACTATTGCTATTATACATCTATAGAAATATTTTTACAATTTCCCCACATGTAATTCCATCATTTCTCATATAAATACAAAAGGGGTAAAACAGTAATTTCAAGATTTTTGCCCTAATAATTTCCAAACAGAGGTCTAAAATTTTCCAAAGTCAAATAAGACACCATAAATTAACTTGGCTGAATTTGAGAATTTTCTATAAACAAAATCAAATTTTTCCATTTATTTCCCAAAACTCCTATATTTTGTAAAATTCCATTAAATGGTATTTCTGATTTCATAAGTCCCAAAAATAATTCTAGGGGTGAATCAGGCCCTAATGTGTCACTGGAATTTATTGCATGGTTTTTGGGTGCCTCAGCTAGGTTAAATACACAAAATACAAATTATTGCTAATTGCACACCAAGGCCTAAATTAGCCTACACAAACACATGGAATAACCCTTCATGCAGGGGTCCAATTGCCTTGAAATTTCTACCAGACACCAATAATGTCCCCAAGGACATACCACCAAAATTTGGGGTCATTTGGGTGCCCAAAATTACAATTATGCCCTTAATTTAATTTTTGATATTTTGATAAAAACTATAAAAAAGTTCTTCCAAAAATTCCAAATTTTTGGCAGGGCATAGGCATGCCCTAAATACACCCATGACCAAAATTTCAGGTCATGGTGATGCTTGGTTTGTCTTGGGCATCAAATTTGGTTTCTGCCCTAGTTTAGGGGCAGTCCTAGCAAAACAGCCCTACAGGGCAGCCTACTGGTCCAAAAGTCATGATTTCTGTGGCATTGCAAAGTTAACCCATCTACCTAACTTTTTCATCCAGGGTTCATCCTAAGGTGGGGCCTCTAAGTACCTCCTAAACAACATGCAAAATATCTGTTACCATGTGACACTATTCCACATTATTCATAAAATAATAATACAGGGAATTACTAATAAAATCGTTGCACGAATCTTAAAGAGATCTAACGGCTACTGTATCTTCTTCTTCATGCAGTGCATGCAGGGCCAACCGAGCAGGTGTTCCTTGCGGGGCCATTTCCGGCCATCGCCGGCGGCGGGGCCTCCGGCCAAGACCTTCCCCGGCCTCACGGTGGTCGGGGCTAGGGCTGGCCGGCGACTGGGCGGCGGAGGGCGGCGGACGGCGGCGGCGCAACCAAACCGAAAAACCAAGAAAACCGCCATTTTTAAACCTATTTTCAAGCTTTTTGATTCCTATGTCGAGCTCGTTTGAGCTCGACCTCTAACCTAGATGATCTAGGATACTAGTACAGTAAGAGGGGAGGGGATACGGACCCTTAGTGGCGGCTGTGGGTGAGGGTGGCGGCGGCTCTCCATAGCATGGATTTTCCGGCGATCTCCTCGGCTTGCCATGGAAGTATGAGCTCTGGCCTCTCTCTCTCTGTCTCTGGGATAGGGCTGGATGGAATGAGAGAGGGGGAAGGGTTTGGGGCTGAGTTATGAGAGTGGGCGACTTCACCTAGGTAGGGGGGCGGATTCACCAAGGGGGGGGTCGGGTTAGTGGATTTGGCCGGCTAGGTGGCTGGTGAGTGGGTCCCACTGGCCATGAAGGCTGATTAGAGCCTAGTGGGTCGGGTTGCCAAGTGTTGGGCCGGGTTGGGTGAGTGAATAGGGAGGGTTGACTCCACCAAGTTGTTTAGCTATGTTGGGCTTGGGTTGGGTTTGGGCTTGGCCCAAGGCTGCATGGTGGGGGTCCTACACCCCCTAATACCCATGCATGGTCAGCCAACCCATCATGGGTTGGTGGGATGAGCCCAAGTGGCCCAAAATAACTCCTAGGCACTTTCTCTCTCCTATTCTTCCTCTTTTCTCTCTCCTAGGTAATTTTCCAAATTTACTATTGAGAGGCCCTATTTTTCTCTCCCCTAGGGTTTATAGGGTCACTTTAGGCCCACATGATGAATTTGGGTTGATTTGGGTGGACCCAACCCAGTGAATTGGGCTAGGGCACCATTTTCACTATTTAGGTCAAAGGTGTTGACTTGACCCATCATGGTCAACTGGTTGACCCCCTGACCTACCTTGGGGTCCACTTAGATTGTACTTAGGGTTAGGGCATCATGGTGGGGTCATGGTGTGGCTAAGGTTCCTGTTTAGGCTAGTTTGACCTACTTTGACTTTGGCCCCATGGTGGGCCCCACATGGCTACAACCCACTATCTAGGGTCAAACCTAGCTCATTACCCTAACACCCACCCCATGCCTAACCCAATCTAAGTTAAGGGGTCTAGAAGTAACATTGGGATGTTACAAATCCTATAAACAAAAGAAATAATTTCGTCCCCGAAATTTAAGTTTGGGTCTACGGGTTCCAGTTGCAGAAATTGTTAAGGAAATTTTGTAGAAAATAACATAAAAGTACCTGATGTAAATAGTTCTGGATGACGCTCCAGCATCAGATCCCTAGGTTCCCAGGTGTGCTCCTCCCGTCCATGGTTGGACCACAGCACCTTTACGAGTGGAACCTTCTTTTTCCTCAACGTTCGGACTGCTGAATCGTCGATCCGGATCGGCTCCAATCTAACTGAACGGTCAGGCCCGACCGGTCCAGCTGCAGTAGGGACATGCTGCTCAGGGCGAAGGAGAGCTCTTCGCAAAGAAGAGACATGGAACACATCGTGTAGGCTACTCAGCTCCGGAGGTAACTGCAGCCGATAAGCCAAGGGGCCCACACGCTCCAGAATCAGGTATGGTCCCATGTACCGGGGGCTGAGCTTCTTATGTCTTCGAATCCGAGAAATACCGTGTACCGGTCGGATCTTCAGGAAAACCCTGTCCCCAACTTGGAACTCCACCTTCCGGTGTCGTGCATCATAATATTTTGCCTGTCTGCTCTGAGCTTCCAAAAGCCGATCCCTGATCAAATGAATCTGAGCCTCCGTGTCCTCGACATACTCTGAACCGTGAGTTTGTGCATCCTCATATTTTGGGCTACTCATATCGTGAGGACACGTTTTCCAAGTCCTTCGGTATTTTATAATCAAAATAATCTTTAACCACTCATTGAATTGTAATCTTACGACTTATAATCATCAAGTAAATTAACAATTTCATAAGTAAGAATCTTTTTCCATTCTGATCCACCTAGGTTTTGACTTATAATTCAACGTGAACTTACAGTCACCCCAAGATATCATATATATTAGATCAACATTATTATTGTATAGCAGTAAATCAACTTCCGAGATCCTGATGTGACGAAAAGATCATCTTTTTATTTTTCCCAACTTCAAGACTCATCACATCTCTATCCAAGCAATTATATATGGTTCGTAATGTGTTCACATTTCGAGCATACACCAAGTGATCATTATGGATATTGATGTTCGTACCAGCGACTCTCGATCACTTTTCACATATAGTCTAATCCATGAGTTTATGAGCGTAACTTTTCAGGTATGGTGATATCTGATACACCCTTCGTTTAGCAAAAAGGAAATCTTATTGAGCACCGATTACCTTTGTATATGCCTTTGATAGTCAAGGTCTATATATCATCGTCACGAAATCTCCTATTGGCGATTATAATGTTACCACGTGTGTATCCTGGTTCTTAATGCTATTATGCTCAAGGGTCATATATACGTGTACAACCTTGACTCGTTCTTTAACAGAAACATTTACTATTAATATGAACGTTGGTAACGAGTTTTTGACCCTCAGTCGTTTTTAATGTTCAGTCTAACCCATAAATTATAAGTGCACATTTTCCAAAATTGAAGTACTTTGATTTCTTCATCGATCGAATCTTAATAAATGTCCTTTTGTTCTTGAGTTTTTCACCGTATCCGTGATAACAATCTAACATTGATTACTTTGTTGTCATGAATTTCCCTATGGTGATCATGATGTTATCAACATTCGTGTCTTGGTTCTTGATGTAACCGCAACCAAGAGATCATTCCTATGCATATACTACACTTATCATCGACCATATTCCAATTTGTTGAGTTGTTACCTTTGTAAATGTCATGCCTTGACAATTTTTAACTCATTACGTGCTTGAAGTTTCAACTCGGTACGCTCTTAGTAATCCTCTTATACATGTTCATACGACCATCTTAATTGACAAGCATGGGTGAATATTCATCTAGAGTTATTATACTAATGAGGTTTGCTCAAGCATGTGTAAATTTAATCCTCAAAATTATTATGCCAAGGTAGAGACTATCATATCTCTAAGTTCATGAGTTTTCATCACTCATATATTCCCAAAAGTACACACCTCGCATTATCTAACATAGGTAATGTTGAAACTTATTCGTTTTCCTTGTGCGCAGGATATGCTGGTATTGTCTTCTCACGATCAAGTCTTCTGAATTGTTATAGCATCGGTTCTAAAGGTAATAATATATCCATAATCATGGGTTGATATCGAAATCCCGAACCCTTTGAGGGCGATTATTATTTCATCAAGTATTCTCATTTTGATTCCTGAGATCATCTGAGTCACCTCCACAAGATTATGCCTAGAGCATACATCTTCCAATCTAGTGTGTTTCTTCACCCGATTTTATGCTTGTTGGGGTCACTATACTCTCCTTGTTATGGATGTAATCGTTTAGATATTCCAGCATTTCCACTTCATGGAATCTCAAATAACAGTTGAGATTTTATCTTGTCGTTACTTTGTCACAATCTGTATGTTTCCAATTGATGACCAGTGTACGTCACGTAGGCATGGGTGGTGGTGATCAGTCATCATGTTATGCTTCTTTCAAATTTAGATGAATCTTTCTTGATTCAAATTTTTCTAGGGTTATGGTGCACCCATTGTTGTAGACGTAATTATTTAGATATTTCGGATTCTCATTTCACATTGGTTTCCCTTGCAGTACATCTGAGTCCCTTAACCATACGTAAATGATGTATACAGTGTCTGTATTAAGGAAATCACGAGTGTTTGTTAGACTACGATCTAAGTGGGTACTTACTTCCTTAAAAATCGAAATTGGGGAAACTTCTTAAAGTCTTAACGGTCTTCCCTAGTTTCAAGGTCATATAGACGCATTACTAAGCCATACTTTATATGTCCTTCAAGAAATTTAAACTTACTGTTCCCCTTATTCATTTACTCATATGGTCTTGGAGTAATTATGAGAGTGAAAGGTCATTCTCGAAACATTCTACTTCCTCTTTCACTCGTGAATTTATTGTGTTCACAGCTTGTCGTTAGTAGTCTATGCTGCTTAAGATTAATAATTAGGGTGAAGATCTTTGAGAGTCCTAACCTTCCGGAAGGATTGATCATCATACTGGTCATGTACATACGATTCTCATCTTTACTTGAGCGATCTTTAAATAATCCAAGTTTTTAGATCACTATGTTTGCGACACATTCTTAATGAGGAGGCTTAGGAAAAATCGAGTTGTTATCAATAAGCCCTATAAACAAAAGGTTAAGCCCCCATATATTTTGGTTAATTTTTCCTTTGACTTTCACAATGCAGTCATCCTGTACATGCCATAATCCTTAGAGCTAACAATTCTTGGCATGGTTTTCTACTTCAATTGATATGTTATCTATCTTAGGCCTTCAAGGTTTTCGTATGACAATCTGCTCAAGGTCAACATGTGACCAGACCAGGAAGTGTCTCTTCTAACATCTGAACTCTTATTCGACCTTTGATATTTATCATCGTGGTTGTCTTGACGTAATCAAGTCATCGGTACTAGGATTAAGCTTACGAGTACCCTACTCATCCACTATAAAACTTATGTATCAATTCTTCTCGAGGCGGTACTTATCAGTTGAGTAAGAATTGGTAATATCATTCGATGTGCGAAGTAGGGACATCGAGGTTAAGCCTTAAGTAGGGACTCTGGAATTAATATCTTTCTTTAATCGATTTGGTTATCCTCGTACCATAACTAATCTACATCTGAAGTCGATCTTTGGCCTAAGGTACGATGCAAAATCCTCTTGGTAAGTCAAACTAGGGTGGTGTCCTAGTTGGATTGGCCTAACTCATTGCTTAATGGACTTGTTTATGTGACTTTTTTACACATGGGCACACCATTGCTTCCGCTGCATAGTTTGTCCGCAAACTAATGCTCGAGCGGGGTGTTGTAGTGTTGTGGACTTCTTCCTCATATGATCGTTTGTTCAAGTGATACCAGTTTGTAAGATCCTCCCCCTTACCAAGGGAGCCCTGATCTTATGCCCAGGACCGCCGCCTTACGGTGACACTAACTCTCACGGGTTAGTCGACACCGCAAGACGCCGATCCTGCCGGCTAGTACGATCATAACCTGTTCGGCCAATATGAGAAACAGAAGCAAGTATATAGTAAACAAAACTACACAAGTCCACAGTCACAGAGTACATATTATATAAAAGAAATGATGAGTACATAAATATAGTCCACAATGAGTACAACAAAGAGAGAAATAAGGGCTTATGCCCATTACATTATATCACTGAATCTCTCCTCACAAAGCAAATAGCGGAAGTCTAAACTATCACGGACATCTCGTCCCTTCTGAGAACGCGCTGCAGTAGTAGAAGTAGTAGTAGTAGTCGGCATCTGCTTCTCAAGTTCTGCCTCCTCGTCATGCTGGTCCATCTCCTCGAGCTCCTAAAAATAGTATGGTCACCGACCATTAGTCAAAAAGACTAAGTCGTATCCTCAGCACCTCCTCCTGCAACTCCTAGGCACCGTGCGGGAGGACGAAGTGGAGGACAAACAAGGGGTGACAAAGGCGGAGCAGGTGACAGGAAACTAAGCAGAATATGTAATCAAGTAAGTAATGGAATGTAACCTTCACTTATGCGGGTACGCATAAGCAAGGGGTCTTCTACAGGGCTCCCATTGTATATAATGTCCCATACCATTATATACAATGGGGTGTCAGGTGTCACAAGCATATATATAAAAGAAAAATAACCTCAACCTATAAACATGCCCACTCAGGCTTATAGGCTAAGGGATCGTATAGCAGGTCCTAATGTATAAGCGTCCCCATACCACTTATACATTAGGTGACTTAAGTTGTTATGAAGGTTAATGTTATGCATCTATATGGTGGGTATGATATGAACATGCAGTGCAACACACACACACGACTCCGTGATCACAGACCTTTAGTTCCCACTTTTCGAGAGCTAGCATCACTCTCAGGTACCACCGTTGTGGCTACGGCAGCAGCGGAGCGGGCGTCTCCGCCTTCTAGGCGGGTATACACACTACCAGGCCTAGACCTCTCTTGTACGCCTCTGTACACCGACAAGTGCACTCTAGAGCCTCTGCGTACACTTTGCTGACTACTACCTGTCAGTCTTGTTGGGGTCGGGTGCGCGTTATTAGGAAAAGTCCTCCAGACTCCAGTATAAACATCCTACTGGTCCTTCTAACCCTCGCACCCGCCTGGTCCACCGTACTGCCGTCGGTGTGACGACCGGCCAGTACCGCATGGCCCGCCACTAGTATATGCACATGCAAGTATTATATATTGAGCCTCCAGCTCAAAGGACTATCCTGTCTCAAATCTCTCCAACCCGCCACGGGTGAGTATATGCTACAAACCCTCCAACCCTGCCGGGTGAGTGTATATAAGCCAATTTCTTTCCTCCAACTCTGCACGGGTGAGCAAGTAGTCAAAAGACTCCAAGTCCCTCCAACCCGGCACGAGTGAGCACATGTCCAGTTCACTTAACCTATTAGACTACTCTTATCTACAGATTATCATACTTAGAGTCTTAAGGTTAATCCCAGGACTGCCCAAGGTATTCCCGGTGAAGGGCTCTCAGGGGCACTAGGAGCTGCGATGGGCTGAATCCCAAAGCTCCCTTTCTCAAGGATATTTACTTTAGTTGTTTCTTACCCCGAACCCCCTTTTCTCTCTCCTGTTACATAGAATGACCCAGTGATTTAAGGTATGGGTTAAGGAGTGGCGATCTTCCGTCAACCTTTTCTAGGTAAGTCTTATGTCGCTCTGTTACTCTCGTCTCTAGAATGCATCTGCCACCCAGGGTTATACTTCCGAACTTAGACCCTAACTCAGTTGTTGATTCATCCCCTGGCGGCCTATAGTCCAACCTTCTTTACTAAGCGCACCCCATGACCTATTGCCACCCTGAAATCGAACTTCTAAATTCTTGATCCAGCTGACCCCAAGTATTTATCCTAGGGTGGTATGGACTAATAAAATGAGTGTGTTGATTTTCATAATTTTCCTAGGTCATTAAGGCCTTAAATTAAATCTTTTAGAATTATTCCCTAGGTCATTTTACGCATGAAGTATCATCAACTAAAATCTTCTGACTTATGGGAATTTTCCTGAATTGCATAGGAGAAAAATATTACTGTCTACAAGATTTCATAATTTTCCTTTTATTATACCTATTCAAATCCCATAATTAATACAATTCCTACACAAGTGTCATTTTCCAAATGAGGTACAAGAAATGTATTCACCAAAATTCCAGGAAAATTACTAAGCATTCAATTACCATCTTATGGCTAATGACAGAGTTTCATTTATTTCCACTGTGTAATGGTCTACCAAAATTCATTCCTAATTATTTACCAAATGCCATTTTCCTACCTTAATAATTATCAATGTATACAAAAATTCTGAAACAAATATGCAACACTACTATTGCTATTATACATCTATAGAAATTTTTTACAATTTCCCCACATGTAATTCCATCATTTCTCATATCAATACAAAAGGGGTAAAACAGTAATTTCAAGATTTTTGCCCTAATAATTTCCAAACAGAGGTCTAAAATTTTCCAAGTCAAATAAGACACCATAAATTAACTTGGCTGAATTTGAGAATTTTCTATAAACAAAATCAAATTTTCCATTTATTTCCCAAAACTCCTATATTTTGTAAAATTCCATTAAATGGTATTTCTGATTTCATAAGTCCCAAAAATAATTCTAGGGTGAATCAGGCCCTAATGTGTCACTGGAATTTATTGCATGGTTTTTGGGTGCCTCAGCTAGGTAAATACACAAAATACAAATTATTGCTAATTGCACACCAAGGCCTAAATTAGCCTACACAAACACATGGAATAACCCTTCATGCAGGGGTCCAATTGCCTTGAAATTTCTACCAGACACCAATAATGTCCCCAAGGACATACCACCAAAATTTGGGGTCATTTGGGTGCCCAAAATTACAATTATGCCCTTAATTTAATTTTTGATATTTTGATAAAAACTATAAAAAAGTTCTTCCAAAAATTCCAAATTTTTGGCAGGGCATAGGCATGCCCTAAATACACCCATGACCAATTTCAGGTCATGGTGATGCTTGGTTTGTCTTGGGCATCAATTTGGTTTCTGCCCTAGTTTAGGGGCAGTCCTAGCAAAACAGCCCTACAGGGCAGCCTACTGGTCCAAAAGTCATGATTTCTGTGGCATTGCAAAGTTAACCCATCTACCTAACTTTTTCATCCAGGGTTCATCCTAAGGTGGGGCCTCTAAGTACCTCCTAAACAACATGCAAAATATCTGTTACCATGTGACACTATTCCACATTATTCATAAAATAATAATACAGGAATTACTAATAAATCGTTGCACGAATCTTAAAGAGATCTAACGGCTACTGTATCTTCTTCTTCATGCAGTGCATGCAGGGCCAACCGAGCAGGTGTTCCTTGCGGGGCCATTTCCGGCCATCGCCGGCGGCGGGGCCTCCGGCCAAGACCTTCCCCGGCCTCACGGTGGTCGGGGCTAGGGCTGGCCGGCGACTGGGCGGCGGAGGGCGGCGGACGGCGGCGGACGGCGCGGCGCAACCAAACCGAAAAAAGAAAAACCGCCATTTTTAAACCTATTTTCAAGCTTTTTGATTCCTATGTCGAGCTCGTTTGAGCTCGACCTCTAACCTAGATGATCTAGGATACTAGTACAGTAAGAGGGGAGGGGATACGGACCCTTAGTGGCGGCTGTGGGTGAGGGTGGCGCGGCTCTCCATAGCATGGATTTTCCGGCGATCTCCTCGGCTTGCCATGGAAGTATGAGTTCTGGCCTCTCTCTCTCTGTCTCTGGGATAGGGCTAGATGGAATGAGAGAGGGGAAGGGTTTGGGGCTGAGTTATGAGAGTGGGCGACTTCACCTAGGTAGGGGGGCGGATTCACCATGTTGGGGGGTCGGGTTAGTGGATTTGGCCGGCTAGGTGGCTGGTGAGTGGGTCCCACTGGCCATGAAGGCTGATTAGAGCCTAGTGGGTCGGGTTGCCAAGTGTTGGGCCGGGTTGGGTGAGTGAATAGGGAGGGTTGACTCCACCAAGTTGTTTAGCTATGTTGGGCTTGGGTTGGGTTTGGGCTTGGCCCAAGGCTGCATGGTGGGGGTCCTACACCCCCTAATACCCATGCATGGTCAGCCAACCCATCATGGGTTGGTGGGATGAGCCCAAGTGGCCCAAAATAACTCCTAGGCACTTTCTCTCTCCTATTCTTCCTCTTTTCTCTCTCCTAGGTAATTTTCCAAATTTACTATTGAGAGGCCCTATTTTTCTCTCCCCTAGGGTTTATAGGGTCACTTTAGGCCCACATGATGAATTTGGGTTGATTTGGGTGGACCCAACCCAGTGAATTGGGCTAGGGCACCATTTTCACTATTTAGGTCAAAGGTGTTGACTTGACCCATCATGGTCAACTGGTTGACCCCCTGACCTACCTTGGGGTCCACTTAGATTGTACTTAGGGTTAGGGCATCATGGTGGGGTCATGGTGTGGCTAAGGTTCCTGTTTAGGCTAGTTTGACCTACTTTGACTTTGGCCCCATGGTGGGCCCCACATGGCTACAACCCACTATCTAGGGTCAAACCTAGCTCATTACCCTAACACCCACCCCATGCCTAACCCAATCTAAGTTAAGGGGTCTAGAAGTAACATTGGGATGTTACAAATGATTGCGAAGTGTCCTTATAAGAAGAAGGAAGGTTCCAAGAAGGAAGAGAAGATATCCTTCAAAGGTAAGAGGAAGGAAGAGAAGAGCTTCATCGCAAAGAAGTCCAAGACTCTCAGCAATAGTGAATAAAGTGAGTAAAGCTCAAAAAAATAAGAAGCTTACTTCGGGCACATGGACCAATTAGATGAGGAGGTGGGCGACTCCAAATTCTATGGGAACGTAAACTCTCACACAATCCTCTCTTATTCAGAATCTTCCACTAATGGTCATGAAGACTACTCTTCTGAGGAAGATGACTCTGACTTTATGGCTCAGCATCATGAACTCTTGAAATATTTTGACAAATGCCTCAAGGTACTTAAAAAGCAATTAAAAGAGATTGCTTCTCTCAAGATAGTGGAATCAAGCTTGAGGGAGGAAATTGCTAAATTAACTCCTCTCAAAAATGAAGTTCACTCCTTGAGAGAGGAATTAAATTGCTCAGCTGAATCATTAAGTTTGAAGGAGAAATACTTAGATGAGCTAGAAGAAAAGCTCTTGGTGGAAATGAAGTATGTTGAAAGCTACTCAGAGCCAAAGACCATTCTTCCCCTCATTGGTGAGCTCTCTTCTCCTAAGAAGGGTAGAGGTCTTGGCCACATAGTTGGAAAAGGTGATGCTGCTAAGAAAGCCAGTACCAAAGACAAAGGGAAGGCACCACAAGGTTAACTCTCATTTACGAAGGTAATCTTCTCGACATATAAATATGACCTTGAGTCGTCCTTTGGTCACTTTGCTAGGCATATTTATGTGGAGCCTAAAAAGCGCTATCAAGGATGGACCCATCCTCGATACTTTGGTGCGAGTGTTTTCAAACCACCATATGAAGAAATTCCAATCAAAAGCTATTGTTCATACGTTCATGGACCAAGTGGTAAGAAGGCACCAAAAGCCAACATTGTCTTTCCCAAGGCCAAGGAAACGATGAAGCCTTGTGTGTGCTGTAATTATGACACTTCCACTTCCAAGTCTGTGGACCCTACTAGACCTCCCATACAAAAGGCAAAGTAGGAGTACAAGAGAAGGTACAATAAGTTTGACTGTTGGTGTTGCAGGAAGATTGGTCACTTCGCCATAGATTGCTGGTTTCATCCTGTAAATTTTGAAACTCCATGAGTTAACAGTGCGAGACAGACCACTCGCAACATTAATGTTCCAAGTGGTGTTTAACTAACAAGGAACCAAGGACCCAAGTCTGTTTGGGTTCCTAAGGTAAAAAGGTCTATGTTTGCAGGTATGTCCAAAGGTCAACAAAATATCAATCTGTTATTTGGACAATGGATGCTCTCAGTATATGACAGGGACTATAAGCCTACTACGAGAATTTACCCTAGTTAAAGACGGACCAAAAGTTATCTTTAGAGGGTATGATAGCGGAATTACTAAAGGCTACGGTATAATTTCCAACAACATAGTCTCTTTCACAGACGTGGCTTATGTTGAAGGATTACAGCATAATCTGATAAGTATAAGTCAATTATGTGATAAAGGTTATATCATTGAGTTCTGCAATGACAAGTGTCTGATAAAATCGTCTGCTAATTTGGAGACAATCTTAACAGGCACTAGGAGTAGAAATTGTTGCGAATATTGCCCTCAATGTTCCCTAGATTTGAAGAGGAGTTACCATCAACACAAAGAGCATATTTGTATTTGATGTTGTTTAAGTTCATCATGTGCAGGATGTTCCTTGGAACAAGTTTAGACAGGTTGTATAAGTGTTTGTGACAGGTTGCCATAAGGTAGAGAGGTGGAGAGATAGAAATCTGTCAAAGTCCACAGGCATTGAGTGAAGCCAGTTCACTCAGCTCTAGATGCCAAGGAAGGATGCTAGAAAGACTGAAACTTGTCCAAGTCCACAGGTGTTTAGTGAAGTCAGTTCACTCAACGCGATATGCCAAAAAGCGCAGAGTAAATAAGGGACAGTCAATGCCCAACAGTTTGCAATACAGATTTGCGGCTAAGTCAACATGCATTGAGTGAAGACAGTTAACTCATCGCTATATTAAGAGGCGTCAAGTACAACTCAGTCTTTCAAAGCCTCAGCATTGGCAAGGAAGAAATTTGACCAAGTAAAGAAGCATATAGTGAAGACTGCTCACTCGATGCCTGAAGAAAGAAGCGTTGAGTCAAGCTCAAGCTTTTGTAGATTTGTCAAGAATTCTGGCCAAGTCCAGAAGCGTTGAGTGAGGACAGCTCACTCAATTCCAAAAGAAGAAAGCGTCGATAAAACAATGATCAGTAAAAACCTAAGGAGAGATAGACAGGAAAATCAGTCTAAGTCCAGATGCATTGAGTGAGAAAAACTCACTCAATGCAAGCTCATCAAGAATATGCTAAGTACAGAAGCATTGAGTGAAGCCAGTTCACTCAACGCCTCATCAAAAAAACAGGCAAAGGACGAAGCGTTGAGTGATGAAGGATCACTCAATGCATTCATAAAGAAAGTTGCGACTAAGTTCAGAAGCAATGAGTGAAGCCAGTTCACTCAACGCCTCAACAAGAAGGCAGGCATTCAAAGAAGTGGCTAAGTCTAGGGGCATTGAGTGATGAAGGCTCACTAAACGCACTCAATATCTTGCAGCATAGCAGAAATTGGCCAAGTATAGAGGCATTGAGTGATGAAGATTCACTCAATGCACTCAACGCCTAGCAGGGCAGAATTTGGCCAAGTCTAGTTGGCATTGAGTGATGAAGGCTCACTCAACGCACAGAATGCCTAATCAGCAGAAAGATTGTCTAAGTACAAAAGCATTGAGTGAAGGCCATTCACTCAACGCACTCAACGCCTAGAAGTGCAGAATTATTTGGCTAAGTGTTTTTGCACTGAGTGAGGGCTATTCACTCAACACACTCTACACCTGGGATGAAATTGAGAATTTGGCTAAGTCCACAGATGTTGACGTCATCATGAGTCAGCAAAGTTTCAAATTGTTGCGGGAAGGCTACAATACACGAAAAATAGCACCACAGGCCTACTGTATGACTTTTCCTGTAAAAGCAAAGTTGAAGCCAACAACTTCAGGTGGGCCCACGGGTCAAATAGTCATTGTACAGTGGAAGATAAAAGGTATAAGTTTGGCGGATGGAAAGAAAACTTTTAGGGTTTATCATTTTGCAAAGAGGCGGAACTTCATCGTCTTCTCCCGCGCCATTGTTGCTGAGATTAAAGCTGAAGTTCAAACCCGCTGGACTAAAAGTTCTTCCAGTTAGCTGTAGCTATCTTCATCTGCTACAGTAAGTTCAGAAGTGATTTCTGATAAAGAAGAAGTAGAGCATTCTAATTTCTATAGTAAAGGTTAGCTGTTTGAAGAGTAAATAGAACTATTAAATCATTGTCTTCATCAACAAGTTCAGAGACTTTGTTTCTGAGTTACTTCCAACACAAGCAGGAGTTTATTGAAATTAAATTTCTTATTGTTGAGAAGTGGTTAGGGCTGATTTATCTCAGCTCAGGAAGCAATAGACTCAGAGAACTTCTCAGGAGTCATATCAACACTAACAAAACACTTTCTTTTCTGTAGGATCCTTTTGATCTAAGTTGTAGGCCTATTTTATAAAGGCTGAGGTAGGATCATTTAATGATCTCAGTGTAGGGCCTATGTGTCTGAGGTAGGGCAGTTTACCTGAGGTAGGAGAGTCATTCTCACTGAGGTAAGGCCTTTGTGTATTAGTTGTATGATCTAGCTTTGGATCTGAGGTAGTGCCTTGTGCCTGGGTTGTAGGATGGTCATCCTATCTGAGTTGTAAGGATAACCTTCTAGACTGAGCTGTAAGACTATTAATTTAGTCTGAGGTAGGTATCTTTGGATCACTAAGTTATAGGAGCAAGCTTGCTCTGAGGTAGGGCTTTTTGCCTGAGCTAAAGGTCTTGGAGGAGACTGGGAGATCTAGAGGGATTTGTGTTGTAAGCTCTTAGGATCTGAGTTTTGGAGAATTGCCTTATCTAACACACTATTAGAACAATGGGAGGGATAATGGATGTACCCATAATCTGGGGAACCACTATAAATCTGATGTGTGCTATTTCTATTCTTGAAAGCAAGCTAACTCAACAGACCATAAGTTAGGAAAAAGTGTAAAAAGACCAAAAACCTATTCAACTTCCCTCTAAGTGTTTAGCTGCCCTTGAAACTAAAGACTTCTACAAATATTTTCAATTTAAATTTTCTATGTTTTGACAATTCTACACCAGTGTGGTTTTTAGCAAAAGATACTGCATCTCTTTGTGACCTATGGGACAAGCGATGAGCACATATAAATTTCAAAACAATAAATATATTATTTTCTCACAACTTAGTGCGTGATGCCCCCATCATTACGTGCCTTAAAGAGAGTCCATGTCATGCATGCCAGATGGGTAAACAGACAAGGGCTACCTTTAAGGGTATTTCTAAAAAAGATTCCACAAGAAGTTTATACCTACTTTATATGGACTTATTCGGTCCTATGCCAATTCATAGTTTTGAAGGTAAAGTCTATACATTGGTCATTGTTGATGACTACTCTCATTTTACTTAGGTGTTCTTTCTGAAACACAAGTCAGACACCTTTGATTCTTTAACTAATTTTGTCCGGCAAATTCAGAACGAATTAAACTACTCAGTGGTCAAAATCAGAAGTGATCATGGAATAGAATTAGAGTCTGGTGCCTTGACATAATTCTGTGGAATTCAAGGTATCTTTCATTAGTTTTCCTCCTCGCATACTCCACAACAAAATAGAGTTACCGAGAGAAGGAATAGAACCCTCATTTAATCATGTACAACTATGTTGAACGATGCTTTCACTTCCTGAGTACTTCTACAATGAAGCAGTCAACATAGCTTGCCACGTACAAACATAGCACTAATCAACAAAAACCATTAGATGACTCCCTATGAACTATTGAGGGGTAGAAAACCGATTGTGTCCTACTTTAGAATATTTAGCAATAAACGTTTCGTAATTAATAATGGGAAGTATTACCGCATGAAGTTTAATGATAAATGTTTTGAATGTATTTTTGTAGGCCATAGTAGCCGTAGTAAGACATATAGAATTTTTAATAAGAAAACCCTGGTGGTAGAATTGTCTATCAACGTTGTATTTGATGAGACAAACATGCTTCATAGCAACTCGATTAGTGCTGTTGGTGCAGATACAGGTATCGGGTTCAAAGAACTAAGCTTGCAAGAAGTAGTCAAGGAAGATGCTCCAAGCTCAGTCAAGGTCGTCTATCCAAATGTGGTGGATAAAGAACAATAAGATGAAGAACTCCCTCAACCAACAAGGGATGCACCAGATGTGGCAGAACCTACTTGTGGGAGAGGAAGAATTCTAGGGTTCAGACAACTAAGAGATCTCCCATTCAACCTGATCATTAGAGAGCCAAGCGATGGTGTTCGAACCAGAAGAGGTACAGCTAACGAGATATTATAACTTAGATTTTTATCTCGGGTTGAGCCAAAGAAGTTTGAAAAAGCAAATAAGGATGCCTCTTGGATAATGGCCATGTAAGAGGAGCTCAATTAGTTTGAAAGATGCAAGGTTTGGGAGTTGATGCCCAGGCCCAAAGGATAGAATATGATCGGTACCAAATGGGTATTCAAAAATAAGCTGGACAAAAATGGAGTGATTATAAAGAACAAATCCAGGCATGTAGCTCAAGGATATAGACAAGAAGAAGTGATCGACTTCAATCATACCTTTTCTTTAGTGGCCAAACTTGAAGATGTCAGATTGTTCCTCGCATATGCTGCTAACAAAGGCTTCAAGGTCTATCAAATGGACGTGAAGTCGGCATTTCTCAACGGAGATCTGAAAGAGGAAGTATACGTAGCACAACCCCCAGGTTTTGTCAACTCTACTTTCCCTGACTATATCTATTTTCTTAATAAAGCTCTTTATGTCCTAAAACAAGCTTCCTGAGCTTGTTATGAGACGTTGTCTAGCTTTCTTCTTGAGAATAAGTTCACAAGAGGAAAGATATACAACACATTATTTCTTAGGGAAGTAAAAGGTAAGATTTTGCTAGTGAAAATCAAGGTCGTCGATATAATCTTTGGCTCTACGAAAGACAACCTTTGCAAGAAGTTTTCTAAACTTATGCAAGGGAAGTTTTAAATGAGCGGTATGGGAGAGTTGAAGTATTTCTTAGGACTTCAGGTGAAACAATCTGTAGATGGAATTTTTCATCTCTTAAACGAAGTTCACCAAAGAGTTACTTAAGAAATTTGGAATGGAGAACGCAATCTCAATGAGGACTCCAATGGGTTCAGCTATGTCTCTGGATAAGGATGAGAAAGGTAAACTTTTGATGAAACTAAATACAGAAGCATAATTTTATCCATGCTCCATCTTAGTGCCAGTAGACCTGACAAAATGTTCTCAACATGTGTGTGCGTTTGATTTTAGGTGAACTCGAAGGAATCTAATTACTTCACTACAAAGCGAATTCTAAGATACCATTAGGATACACCAAATCTTGGCTTATGGTACTCAAGAAGTAATGATGTCGAGCTAATTGGATTTTCAGATACAGATTTTTCAGGGAGCGGGGATGAAAGGAAAAGCACTTCCGGGATGTGCCAATTCCTCAGAAGAAGTCTTATCTCATGGAGCAACAAGATGCAAATTTGTGTGGCAACATCAACTGCCGAGTTAGAGTTGTTGGTAGATGTTGCGCACAACTTCTTTGGATCAAGAATAAGCTTGAGGATTACAACCTAAAGTTCAAGGAGATTCTGATGTTTTGTTACTCCTCGAGTGCGATAGCAATTTCAAACAATCCATTCTCTCACAACCGAACAAAGCATATCGAAGTCAGATATCACCTCATCCGGGAGCATGCGGAGAACAAGGACATAGCTCTCAACTATGTCCCAACGGATACCCAAGTCGTAGATATATTCACGAAGCCACTGGATGAGGCCAAGTTCTCATTTTTCAAAATGGAATTGGGCATGCTAAACAAGGACTCGTAAAGATGGCTAAGAAGACAGGAATTCACTTGGTAAGTACTTCACTATGCAGAGAAATTTGTCCAAGGAAAATTTGTTGAATATCACTCATCGAATCTCAACGATTCATCAAAATTCTGCTAGTAGTCAAGACAAAACTCGACGAATTTGTCTCAGCTTCCGGTGAATCTCGACGAATTATTTTTAGTTCAATTTTTTATATTGGATCTGAAGAGCCGCAGTTTTCAGGTACGCGTCGTTTCTAATATGGTAAATTTTAAATATATATTAAAAGGACTCGGGGTAAACCACATTCCAATTCATCGAAAGAAGTCGACCGATTCCGCCGACTCCATCCCGATGTTTTGAATCGCACGAGCAGCTTGTCATATTCTTCTCGATGATTCGCTTTCCACAGATCTTCTTCCTCGCTGAATCGACTCAGTGAAATCCCTCCAAGCAAGTTTCGACTATTACAGCAGCCATTTTGTTAATGCGCGGAAAAAGGCACCACCTAGTTAACTGTTCGAAATCTCACGGGGGATGAGGAGAAAGGAGGAGGAGACTATCGGGTAGCCGGTTACTAGCAGTTAGAGGATAAACCAGAGCAATCCGCAAGAAGCGGCGACACCAAACTTCGCCCGCCGCAGCCTGAATGCCTCTCTTGCGGCGGGCTTTCCTTTGATTTAAAATGTAGTCGTTACACTTAGGAAAGAAAAGAAAGAGGAAAATCTGACCGGTTAGCAGGCCATAAAATACAAGTCTCGAGACTGCAGCTCTTAACAAGCGAGCTCCTGGATTCGAGTCAGCGTGCTTTGGGTGTTCTTCCGCCCCCTATTTATAGGCTCGGGTGCCTGCCCAAATGGGCAGGGCTAAAATTACCGGCTGCCCGGGGTACAGGAGAACCGGGTAGAGGTTACGGGAATCAAGCAAACAGAGAAAAGAGAAAAGAGGGAAGCCGCGCGGCCTAGCGGATTTCCCCTGGCGAGCTGAGCGGCTTAACCTCTAGGACGGGCTGATCTAGACTACCTCGGGCAACGACTTGGCAATGAGGCTGCATGGCTTCGACGAGGACTTGCCGGCTCGCGTAGAATGGCGGTTAGGAAGCACAAGCCGCCCGGTTTGGTAAGGCTTGAGGACCAGTGGCAGATTCTAGGTAAACATAAACCCCGCACATTTGTAAATTTCAGGAAATTTCGGAAATGTTAGACTAAGCTAGAGATCACGACTGCCTTTAATGCTGGGATGTCTATAAAAGGCATTGAACTCTGTCATTCCTCAGGAATTCTGCCAAGTCACGGGTCGTTACTCGCCACTAGCAGTCAGCATCTTACAAGCCGAAGCGGTTTTCTCAAAATGGACATCATGTCTTCAATGTTAGACCGCGAGAAGAGATCGACTAAGAAGAAAAAGAGGAAGAGCCGGAAACCGAAAAGCTCTGACCTACAGCCTGAGGGGAAAATTGAGAAGCCGATCACTCCAGCGGCTTCTGATTTTTGAAAGAAGCCGACGGAAACTGTTGCGGAATCTTCGCAGCCTGCGATCAAAATTGAAGCGGCTTCCAAACCTGCTCTCCAACACACCGGACCGACAAGTCCTTCGAGATGACCTACTCTCCATTGGGTAAAACTCACTTAAAAATCTCTGCGGTGGAGGATAAATGTGTCGACTCATCCAAACTGCGCGGGCTGACCACCATAGCCGATGTGATCGTCGTTGATGAGAACGAGATGGAGAAAACGCTAGAGGTCGTGCGGTCTTCAGCTGAGTAGAGCAAGCGGGCAAAAATGGTAGCCAGCCACTTAAAATGGCAGAGGAAAATGAATGAGACCCTCGAGGAAATAATGAGGAGGAAGGCACGGAAGATGCGGGCTGGAAAATAAAATGTTTCTGTAAAGACCGGAGCGGCTAGTCTTCAGCATAGGCCGCGAGAGATATAAGTGTCCGAGAGTCCGTCTACACCATCCTCCAAGCTGAACGATCCAGATGATATATATATGGCTAGCGAGACCATGAGCGACATCTTCAAGGATATAAAGACATTACAACAGCAAGACAAGCAACTAAAGATCCCGGTAACCCAGAAAGAAGCCGATCTCCTCGATGTCGAAGTCGTTCAAGAAAGGCCTGGCGAGCCGGCTTCTGCGGCTTCTGAAGGAGCAAAAAAATAGAAACTTAGAGAGAGGATGGAGGAGATGAGGAAACTAATCGCCGCGAAAAAGGTGGCAACCACATTTCCACTCCTGCAAGGTAAACATGGAGACGTTAAGAGTACTATAAAATTCTATAAGTAGGGTCACGGAAGAAGGGGGCGGACACAATTTTTAATCCGCCGGCTAGCTTTTTCCTGACCACGGCTCAACTGAAAAATAAAGCTCAAGAGACTGCGCGGCTATGGAAAGAACAGCTAAAGAAGATAGAATCCAAACGATTCAGGAGACCAGTGTTTAGATTTGATACCACGGCTATTGAAGGAGAAAAAACTAAGACCAGCGATCTCATCCTACCGAGATTCTTGAAAGAGGTCGCAATTATCTGACCGAATATGACCGTTTATTTATCCTCTATAGGTGTACCGAAAGCCACGATGAAGTCGGGATATCTGACGACCTTCCTGCCTCCGCTGCCACCGCCGTTGCCAGGTATCCAAAATGCAAGGATGGCCGAATTCTAGAAGGAAGTCGATGCCTTGCAGGTGAGGGTGAGGGAGAACGACGAGGCCCTACGGGTTATGGAGGAGGAATGACGGGTTAAAAGAGAAGAGAAGCGTTTTGCGTTGGAAGCCGTTTAGCGGAGGATACATGAGGTGCAGACCAACTTGGTACAGGAGAGAACAGAGCGGCGGTGTGCGTTGGAGGCCGCTGAGAAGAGAATACTAGAGGTGCAGGCCTCCTTGGAGCAGGAGAGGATAGAGACGATGGATTTGCAAGCTCTAGTATTGATGGCCTATCGGCTTGAGAAAGAAAGAGGAGACATTTGCCGACTTGGTGGGGTAATGGACAAGGATCCGCCAGCGAAGGCCAGCAGAGGCCAGGGATCTATTGCTGCGACTTCTGAAAATCTGCAACCGCCATGCCAACTTACTTCTGGGGAGACTTCAAGTCCGCCTGGGGTTGCGGTGGCTGGGCAGGTCACGGCATCTGGTGACCTGGAGGGTCACGCTCTACAGATGGTTCCATTTGTCCGCGTGGAGCGTGATACCTCACGCGTGCACCGGTCTTTGCATTCAATCCACAACCTCGTCAGTCAGGTTTATGTCTAGCTAGTATAGACCAGAGATCAAGTCGCGTGGATTGGGAGAGAAGGTCCTGAGAGCAGTGATAAACAAGCTTGAATGTTTTAATTCTGCTCTGTAATAATTATTAACGGTTGATGCTGGACAATTTTTTTGTTGTAAACAACTATTATGTATTTGTTTTATGCTTCTGCGATTTGTTTGCGGCTTCTGCGGTTTGTAAATCTTAGTCATCATATTTGTTATGCTTCAAAAATTTTCTAAGTACAAGGACTTGGCCGCGCGAACTACCGAACTGGACTACGATTTGACTACGTTGTTAGTGTGTATACTTTGCAGGATGAGGTCGCGTGGCTTGACATCTATCCGCGATCTGACATCGATTACTATAGCTTCCTAGGAATTCTATAAATTGATATGATCCCGGAGACTTCTGCATGAAAATTCAAGATGTGGGCTAAGGAAAAGTCGATGCGGTCTGACAAAGCGACTGCTGTTAGGATGGATGCGGCTTCTATCTTCCATTCTATAGATCACAAAGATTGTCGTCTTACGCAAGCTGAGCTGGACAGCTTTATCGAGAAGTATATGTAGGGTAGCCCGTTACTCGCGCGGCTTCTGTTGCCGAATGAAATAATTAACTAGTCAAATACCAACCAAATCACCATCACCATAGATCACTTTGACTGCGGATTCGCTTCCATGTCTTGATGGAAGCCATAGAGATCTTCGATCATTACGTGGTCGTGCCTGGACAACTCCCGCCCAACTCGATAGCCGCCATTTATAGTTTCATATAATATTTATGGTCTAAAAGAGTTCTTCACCATGAGTCTTTTCAAGAAGTGCTTCTCTGTCCGGTCTATTCCGGATTCAGGGATGAAGATCTTCCGCAGTCACCTGTACTTCGGTAGCCGGGGGCTGAAAGATGTGAATCTGGCAAATAAGATCCCGAACTGGTCAGAGCGATACCTGATCTTTGAGGGACAACTCGGCTTGCTGCAGGTCAACCTGCAAATTCGCGGCGAAACCTCTTTTGCCAATTACGAGATGGACGGCCCTGAGAAGGACATTTATAAGTTATTCGAAGATGAGCGGCTTGGTGTGAACCACTACATCCCGCTGCTTCCATCTCTGGAAGGCGTCTAGGTGGAAGATAATAAGTATCAACCCGAACTTAACTGTACTGTTAGCCGCGCGGCTTATGGACTAACTTGTTGATTTATTTATGCAGCTGCAGTGGCTGTCCCGCTAAACAAACTGTTGACTTCTGGCGGCTTAACCCTTACTCAAAGGGAGAAGTGGGCAAAGAGAGCAAGGCCACAGCGGGCTAAGGAGGAGGTAGATTCGGCCTCCTCAACGAGTTCACGCTGCTAGGGATGGGCAATGGCCTGAAGGATCTCCACGATAACCCAACCATGAAGTGGAATCCGAAGGAAGACTTCGTCCAAGTTTCCACCACCCTCCCTTACTAGGGGAGGGACAAACTTAGTCGGCATGCTACTGTAGCCATCGCGCCGTGGTATGGAAAGCGCAATCTGAAAGCGCGTAACAAAGTTCATGAAGAAGACTTGTCGCGGTTCGCCACACAGGTCAGGGCGAGAAGTTTCGTGACTAACCAATATACGGGTATGGCCTATAAGCGGTCAGTTACGAATCAAAATGAATTGCAACTTTAACTTGCCAAAAAAGAAGAAGAAAATGCGCGGCTACGGGAGAAAAAATTGGTAAGTTATTGTTAACCCAGAAATCGGCGATCCCTCCCAAGGTAGCCAGCTCGCAAATCGCAGCCTGGACCAGGAGGTCGCAGCCTGTGAACCTTTCCTTCCAAGGGTGGGCGGACTGACCTTTCAGTCTGCTCAGTCTGCGCGGCTAGGGTAGTCTCCCCGATCTGATCGCCCAAGTCGCGCAGTAGCCGCTCGTTCTGCAGGGGCTGCAGACTACTTCCTCAGTCAGCCCCTGCAGGCCATGTAGTTAGCTCAGTTAACCATCTAATGGTTCCTTTTTCCCCTCAGGTACAAACTACTGAACTGAGTGGCGGACTCGATTTCCTATCCGTCCAGACCGCACGCTAAATGCTCAACCAGAGGCGGCGACCTGCTCTCATGTCCTCCACCTGTAGGCGGACTCGATCTTTGTTCGATAGGTCGCCTACCTCATCTAGCGAGCTGCCTGATCAGCTGACCACGCAGTCTGCCGACCTCACTGGTTAGTCCGCCAGGTCACCAACCCTTGTCCCCAAGCAAAGGGTGCTACCAGTCAACAACGGCTCTCGCCAATAGGCGCGATCTGGACTCTTTAGTACGCCAGGTCGGCAGTCCTTGTCGTCAAGCAATAGCGACAAGCCACCAGCAGGCAGCCTGCTCAAACTGTCCGCCACGAGGTAGGCGGACTCGTTGTGCAGTCCTACAGATCAGTCCCAGCTCGGCAGCCTGCGATCTGCCTCTCCTTCGCCGCGGGCTGGGCAGACTCGTTCTGCAGTCTGTCGGCTAGCCCTCCAGCTTCTCGATGTTCGCTTATACCCAGCAGCGGGCAAACTTCTCCTTAGCTCGCACAGTCCAGCAGGAGCTCGCTCAGCAGTAGGGCGCACACGTACCTGTCCGCTTGCAACAGCAGCCATCTCTAGCCCCAAGTACTTAACCGCGCAGCCTGGTGTGGACTGTGCGGACTCAGTATTTGTACTCGCCCGACCCAGCACGAGCTCACCCAACAGCAGCCATCTCCAGCTCCACGCAGTCCCAGACTGCGCAACCCGGTGCAGACTCTGCAGACTCAGTATTTGTACTCGCCCGACCCAGCGCGAGCTCACCCAACAGCAGCCATCTCTAGCTCCAGGCAGTCCCAGACTGCGCAACCTGGTGCGGACTCTAAGGACTCAATGTTTGAACTCGCTCAGCTCACCGTCTCACCGGCGGTGACATTACCAAGACCGTTACCTCCTCGGGCCTATAAATAGGCACCCAGACATCTCATTCGGGTGGGGGGGACAGATGATGCGGTAGAGGCGTCCGGATCTCTTCATCGCTTCCTGCGGACTCGAGTTTCCAGTCCGCGCGACCTGCTCCCAGCTTCTTCTCCCAGCTTGATCAAGCAGCCCGCCCGGCTAATTCCTGTGAGCTTCTTGATCAGCTCACTGCGCGGTCTGCCGACCACCCTGGTCAGTCCGCGCGGCCTCTGGCATTCTCCTCTCCTTAGCCTCCAGCTTCCCCCTTGTACACTTTATTCTACTTTCCATATAAAGGTGCAACCTCGAGCTAGAATTTGGATTGTAATCAAAGGAAAGCCCGTCGCAAGAGAGGCATTCAGGCCGCGATGGGCAAAGTCTGTTGTTGCCACTGCTATCGGCCCTCTCTTCTCTTTTCTTCTATTGGTCAACCCATCAGAGCCCAACTGCTAAAGTAGCGTCTGATCGACAGTTCCCGATCAAGCTTCTTCCTTTCTCCCTCAAACCTCTCTTCTATCCCTACAACCCTCCTTTCTCCCATAGCTTGTGAGATCAAACAACCCGTTAACTGGGCAGTATCGCATTTCGTGCATCAATAGTTAACACGCGACCTTCAGATCTCGATCAGATAGTGAAGTCAGTGGTTACTCATGTCATATTGTCAACCAGCCGAGAGACCTTCACCAAGCTCTAGTGAGGATTCTCTTTGGGAGGCTTTGGAGCATTCTCGCAGAGAAACTGCACAATAGTTTCAAGCGATCAACCATACTCTAGCTGCTATCGCACAACGATTGGAAGCACAACCTTCAGCAGTACAAGCTCCTCCAATCAATACAGCACCAGCATTCGATATTCCTCAAGTCTAACCACCGACCTATCCGCCGGTCTATCCTCCTTACACTCCAACCTTTCTGCAAGGGCCTGCAGCCCCTTTGCGGTCTCAAAATGACAAATTTGCAGCTCGTCAGAACTTCTTCCGGGAAGCTGCTCGAGGAAGTACGGCAAGATTCCTGAATTTTCAGGGAAGTTATCCCTACTCTTCAGCTCCTGCCTTTGCTCCTCCCGCAACAACTTTTCCTTTCTATCCTCCAGATCCTTGTGCAGCTGCAACTTATGCTCCCTTTTTTCCTTATGCTGTAGGAGAACAAGAATAGCAGTCTCCATTTATAGAGAATGCTCGGTATGAACCGACTCCAGTTAACTTCCGAGAGCCACGGTTGCCCATTTACACTGGGGAGACTGATCCAGTCAAGAATATTCAAGCTTTTGAATCTGCCGTTGCTCTCATGACTCTTTTAGATGCAACCAAATGCAAACTCCTTGTGATGACCTTTGATGGTCAAGTGAGGGATTGGTTCTATGGACTTCGTGCTCAGTCCATCTCTTCCTTCGCTGATTTGCGAAGAGAGTTTCTGCTCAAATTTTCTACTTCAACAAAGAGGAAGGGCGGTCCAGAAGCCCTTTGAGATCAAGCAGTGAGAGACCGAGACTTGGTCTCATTTTGTGGATCATTTCCAGAGAGAGATCTTAGACATTGAGATCGTCGATCAGGAAATGTATCGAGTGGCTCTCATTCATGGTCTGCGTGAAAGACCACTCAAGTTCGAGGCTAACGTCCGAGCACCGAGGACATATCAAGAGTTGATTGGATTAGCCAACTCGTACATCCGTGGTGAGAAGAGCAACCCCAGCTTTGTCTATAGGCTTGTAACAGAGAGAAATCAACCTTACAAGAAGCCTTCGAGGTCTCCTCGGAAAGATTTTCCATCCCACTCTAGGAAAATAAAGAAGTTCCAGCATCATCATCAACGTTCCTTCCCAGGCCAGGATCATGCCCACGAACAATTGCAACCGCTACCAGCCCCACCTCAGCAAACAGCTTCTGTGCATCACTCACAAGATGATGACTTATCGTGCTCTAGACTCGATGAGGCCATGTTAGAAGCCTGGCAAATCATTAGGGATAAGGCAAATTCAATAAGGCCTTACCAGTCGGCGAATCAAAGATCAAGAGATTCAGATCCGTTCTGTGAATTCCATAGAGAGAAAGGTCATTTGACTGAAGAATGTAAGGCCCTTCGGCGGTTGGTTGAAAAATTTCTTGTCGAGGGCAAGATCAATGACCTGGTCAAGAAAATTGATTCTTTGAAGCCTTCCACCTCCAAGGGCAAGGAGATGGCTGAAGTTTAGATGAAGTGTGTGGAGATAAGGGATGTAGGCCATCTGGGTGCCTATCGATGATCAATCTCAGTGCATCGATGTCATTGACGAAGGTCCCCTTGGAAAACTATTCTAAAGCGAAGCGGGCACATTTCTTGCGTCAACAGTTATGTCCAATCGCAGCTCTCGAAGCCTCTCACAATCGTGACCGGTTGCTTTTACTTTACTCTTCAAACATTTTTTCTCTGAAACACTTCTAAGTGTTCTTTCATTTTCATTCAATAAAGCTTACGTTAGAAATCTCATACTAACACAGTTCCCTTTTTGTAATGCTTCTCTATATTTTTCTCTTTGCCAAAGAGATCACTGAACCACTGAGATATCGCCAAGTCTTGTTGTTCCCTCCATGGATTGTCCCCTGGCGTAAGACCACAATGACCACATATGGCGAGGAGTTTTTCGCATATGTGCAGTGGGGGCCATTCAATATATGATGGGTAACTTCAGATTTCGGATCTTGGTCGGTGTCTAGCGCAGTGTGTGTACCTAGAGGAGGCAGCCTGTGATAGTTCTATCGTGACTCGTTGAGGGATACGTTACAGTTACGGTGATCTTTGCGTGACAAGCAATGGCGATCAAGTGTAACCTTATCTCTTCGATCATCTAACGACTGTGACGGCCGAACACTCGTTGGTACTCTCGATCCGTGCCTTCGCAGGGCCCACAATTCCGCTGATCAATTTGCAGACAAGCAATAGGCCACTTGGCGCAACTAGTCTAATTGATCAGTGATGTTTGTAACACGAGGCAAGAGAGCTGTGTATCAGTCGATTCCTCCGTAGGAATTTCCTTGCTTGTGCTTGTTTATCTACTATGCCCTTCAAAGGATGCGCGGCCATCCCACTTTAGCCCTCCTATGTCTTTTCTGCCTTCTTGCAGGTTGGCAGGTTAGATTCAACCTATTTTAAGGAACAGCAATATCTTTTTGGCTTATGATCATCTTATATGCACTACCTGCATAAAGTTCTATCAGATGGTTATCCATAAGCTCTTTTATCAGATGCTAGTGACGCGAATCATTTAATCAAAGTATCTGGTTCTCCTTGATTGGCAAGTCATGCTGTTATAAGTCTAAATTAAGATGGTTTCATCTTATTGATCTGGATTTCATGTATAAAATATCATACATGATCACGCGAGACAATCATTATCACGGCTTGATCTTTTTTCAGCTAATAGCAGATTTTGCTAGGAATCTCTTCTGCTATCCAATTATATCTTATCAAATCAACAGTCAACATTCGCATGTTCCAACCAGGTACTTGCGACTTAGTTTACTTTTCTATCATATCTGCTACTTACTCTTCTTTTGCAGAGACTAGCAGATATTAGCAAGTTCCCTTCAGGTACTTACAGCTTACTTTTCTATCATATCTGCTACTTACTCTTCTTTTGCATAGATTAGCAGATATTAGCAAGTTCCCTTCAGGTACTTGCAGCTCACTCTTCTATCATATCGTCTACTTACTCTTCTTTTGCAGAGATTAGCAAATATTAGCAAGTTCCTTTCAGGTACTTGCACCTTACTTTTCTATCATATCTGCTACTTACTCTTCTTTTGCAGAGATTAGTAGATATTAGCAAGTTTCCTTCAGGTACTTGCAGCTCACTTTTCTATCATATTTTCTACTTACTCTTTTTTTGCAGAGATTGGCAGATATTAGCAAGTTCCCTTCAGGTACTTGCAGCTTACTTTTCCATCATATCTGCCACTCACTCTTCTTTTGCAGAAATTCGCAGATATTAGCAAGTTCCATCCAGGTACTTGCGGCATAGTTTTCTTTCTTTTATATCTACGGCTCACTCTTCCCTTTGCAGTGATTAGCCGACATTTGCGCGCAAGTTCTATCCAGGTACTTGTAACTTAGTTTTATATCATACTTGTGATTTACCCTTTTTGTAGAAGTTAGCAGATGCTTGCAAGCCTCCTTCAGGTACTTGCAAGTTATCATTATTCTATGCTTTCCTCTCATCGCTGTTTTACAGAGCCCATTAGGAGAAATTCATGTCTCCTTCGTTTTGCAAAAACAACCCAGGTACGCATAAGATGTACCTCTTTCCGCCTATGTTAATTTGTCCCTTTGCAGGAAAAAGACAGGCATTAGCAAACCTTGTTTCTGAGGAGAGACATCAGGTTCCATCTCTCCTTCCCCTTTCCTTTTCTCGAGGGAAGGATCACGATTTTCGTGGGTCTCCTACTTTTTCGATGTTCTCTTCTGAACTTGAAAAAGTGCGGGGATTATGTTAACCCAGAAATCGGCGATCCCTCCCAAGGTAGCCAGCTCGCAAATCGCGGCCTTCACCAGGAGGTCGCGACCTGTGAACCTTTCCTTCCAAGGGTGGGCAGACTAACCTTTCAGTCCGCTCAGTCCGTGTGGCTAGGGCGGTCTCCCCAATCTGACCGCCCTGGTCGCGTAGTAGCCGCTCGTTCTATAGGGGTTACGGACTGCTTCCTCAGTCCGCCCCTACAAGCCGCGCTGTTTGCTCGGTTAACCTTCTTGTGGTTCCTTTTTCCCCTCAGGTGCGAACTAATCAACTGAGTGGCGGACTCGATTTCCTATCCGTCCAGACCGCAAGCTAAATGCTCAACTAGAGGCGGCGACCTGCTCTCATGTCTGCCACCTGTAGGCAGACTCGATCTCAGTTCGACAGGTCTCCTACCTCATCAAGCGAGCTGCTTGATCAGCTGACCGCGCAGTCTTCTGACATGACTGGTCAGTCTTCCAGGTCGCCAACCCTTGTCCCCAAGCAAAGGGTACTACAAGACGATTGCAGATCTCGCCAATAGGCGTGACTTGGACTCATCAGTCTGCCAGGTCGGCAGTCCTTGTCGTCAAGCAATGGAGACAAGCCACCAGCAGACAGCATGCTCAACCTGTCTGCCGCGAGATAGGCGAACTCATTGCGCAGTCTGCTAGATCAGCCCTAGCTCGGTAGCTTGCGATCTGCCTCTCCTCCATTGCGGGCTGGGCGGACTCGTTCTACAGTCCGCCGACAAGCTCTCCAGCTTCTCGATGTCTGCTTCTACCCAGCAGTGGGAGAACTTCTCCTCAGCTCGCACAGCCCAATGCGAGCTCGCTCAGCAGTAGGGGAAGACATGTCCCAGTCCGCCTGCAACAGCAGTCATCTCCAGCCCCAAGTCCCAAACCACGCAGCCTGGCGCGGACTCTGCGGACTTAGTATTTGTACTCGCCCGACCAAGTGCGACCTCACCCAGCAGTAGCCATCTCCAGCTCCAGGCAGTCCCAGACCGCGCAACCCGGTGCGGACTCTGCGGACTCAGTATTTGTACTCGCCCGACCCAGCGTGAGCTCACCCAGCAGCAGCCATCTCCAGCTCCAAGTAGTCCCAGACCGCGCAACCCGGTGCAGACTCTACGGACTCAGTATTTGTACTCGCCTGACCCAGCGTGAGCTCACCCAGCAGCAGCAATCTCCAACTCCAGGCAGTCCCAGACCGCGCAACCCGGTGCGAACTCTGCGGACTCAATGTTTGTACTAGCTCAGCTCACCGCCTCACCAGCGGTGACGTTACGAAGACCGTTACCTCCTCGGGCCTATAAATAGGCCCCCAGACCTCTCATTCGGGGGGGGGGGGGGGGGGGGGGGGCGACAGACGTCGCGGCAGAGGCGTCCAGATCTCGCCATTGCTTCTTATGGACTCGAGTTTCCAGTCTGCTCGACCTGCTCCCGGCTTCTTCTCCAAGCTTGATCAAGCAACCCGCCCGACTAATTCCTGCGAGCTCCTTGATCAGCTAACCGTGCGATCTGCCGACCTCCCTAGTCAGTCCGCGCGGCCTCTGACATTCTCCTCTCCTTAACCGCCAGCTTCCCCCTTGTACCCTTTATTCTGCTTTCAATGTAAAGGTGCAACCTCGAGCTATAATTTGTATTGTAATCAAAGGAAAGCCCGTCGCAAGAGAGGCATTCAGGCCGCGACGGGCGAAGTCTGCTGTTGCCGCTGCTAGCGACCCTCTCTTCTCTTTTCTTCTCTCGGTCTACCCATCAGAGCCCAACCGCTAAAGTAGCGTCTGATCGACAGTTCCCGATCAAGCTTCTCCTTTGCTCCCTCAAACCTCTCTTCTATCCCTACAACCCTCCTTTCTCCCCTAACTTGTGAGATCGAACAACCCGTTAACTGGGCGGTGTCGCATTTCGTGCATCAACAGTTATCACCTGATTCTTGAGGTTTCCATTTCAAGGTCGCGCGGGCTAACCTCCATTTCCTTTGCAGAAAATGTATGATCCGGCGAATCTGGTTTTCTAGGACGTCGTCATTCCGCAAGTTGTCCAAGGGATTGATGAGTGCATAACCGCCTCCGAGATCTCGGCAACTTTGTGCAAGTATATGCCGACTTCACCTGCCTCGACCTGTATCCTACCATGAAGAAAGAGGTGGCCGATGTATACCGAGCGGTCAAAGGTAAGGAAAAGGACGGGGAAGGAGAGGACGAAGACAAGGAAGAAGTCAAGGAGGAAGCGAGCAGCCAGGGAAGTCGGAGTGAAGGTGCGTCTCCCGAGACCGGCAGCCAAGCATCTGAGACCGCGCGGGCTGATTCCGAGAAATCTAAGACCGCAGAGACTGGTGGTTCACGCGACTCTTCATCAGGCAGCAATGGCTACTTGCTATCTGAAGTCGATGTTGACGGCAAAATTGACTCCAGTACTCCTGCGACTAAGAAGTTCAAGCCGGACGATTTGAATTGATGAATTTTACTTGTAATAATTTTTGCTTTTTGGATCCGGCGGTTTGATAATGTTAACCGAACGGTTTAATTATTTGTAACTTTTGATAAAGAAATGAAAGTTTAATTACCTTATGTATTGAGTATTCTGTTGTGATTTTACTTACTTGTTTGCACGGCTTCATCTTTCTTGTCTCTGATTTAAGAAAAATGACTGATGAACAGTTAACCGAATGAAAATTAATGTAATCATATAATTTTGCGTCTTCGTTCCGGTTAGCCGCAAAGAAAATACTAGTCGCTATATTAGATGCTTGCTAGCTTATAGCAATCCGATGATCCTTGGAAATACACCGAAGAGTCACAAGCAGAGAGGTTAGGGGAATAGCCGCCAATAAGATAATTAGGAAAATAGTTCTACTATTGTAGCGTAATATACACATTGAATTTCATGTCGTGCGGCTTAGATGAAAACCAAAATTTAGGCCTCAATCAGATCATGAAAAGATGATTAGGATAGGCAATTTGCGGCTTCTTTGATGCAAATATAATATCAAGCCATGCGGCTAAGCTGGTAAACCACTGCGGCTTCTTTGATAGCCTCTTATATAAGCCAGAAAATAATCTTGAAGTATTGCTGCTAACAATGAGTAAGCTGGAAAATAGAACGATTAATGGTAAACCGAATTCACATTAGTATTGATGCGACAAGATGCAGGCCAGGAATAACAGCAGACATTACATTAGAGTCGAATAGATCAGGCAGGTATATAGTTGTATGGCTTGCGGACTGCGTAGAATAAGCCGAAAAGATCAAGCCGAAATATATCACCGCGCGACCTGTGGACTGTAGAGAATAATAATAATAATAATATACGAAAGCCATACAATCAATCCACTGCCAAAACTTGCGGACTGAGCGGATAACAGAATTATGTCTGCACTATGGTCTTGCAATATGACGGCCTAGAATTACAACTCCTTTAGAGAAACTTTTTATTTTAACTCATCCGCGAATGATTCGAGTGGGTTAATATCTGCGACTGATATCGTGCGAGACTAACACTTAATATCTGTGACTGTTGTCGTGCGGGACTAAAATTTAATATCAGATACTGATGTTGAGCAGGATTGCCACTACACATCTGCGACTAATGTCGTGCGGGATGTGGAGGGCCTAAAATAATATTATTTTTGTCATAAGAATACGTCCACATATTTATGTCAATGTTAAATGTAAAACTAAGAAGCAGAATTCAGAGGCCATATGAATGCTTATTTGTAGTGGAGGGCATAGTAAAAGGATATGGGCTTGAAGCCTGATTGAAACCAATTGTTGACGACTGCCGAAAGATCTTTGTGAAGCTGGATGTTGGTGAGAACTGATTCGCTACTATATCTGTTACAGGTAATATTGGCAAAGAAAAGAAATAAATGCAGGAAACTCCGAACAAATGGGAGATACATGAAATATGTAAAAGACAAACAAGATACTACAATTTCAAGCACTTTCATTATTAAACAACAAAATCTTCGTTTGCACCATCGACTTTGTTAGTAGGAAAAATGAAGGAGCGGGATCATAGGACAACGTAATCTTGTAATTTTCCTGCTTTTGCAAATTGATCTGCCAGTTTCCGAAGAGCCCGATAATCTTCCGTGGCATGACCAATATCCTTATGATATTTGCAGAAAAGCTCTTCATGTCGATATTTAATCTTTGATTTCATATGCCGGGGCTTTTTTAACTCTGGCATTCTTATAAGAATTGGCAGAAGATCTTCCATTGGAACTTTGAACTTGATATACCTGTCTGAGTACTTTTCATACTTGAGTGATTTAGGATAAAAAGACAAGATAGGGCATGCTTCTATAAACTCTGATGCTTTATCCTGTTGCGGAGGCTCTACAGGCTTATTCTGAGGGAGAGGAGAAGACTTATGATTTCTGAATTGTGAAGAATTTCGCAAAGAACCAGGTTGTTGATGATAAGAATTCTTCTTACATTGCTAAGCCATCTGATTCAAAAAAGAGATATAGTCGGTGTTCGCTGCTTCACCTATTATGAACTGATTAGCTATTTTGATAAGATCTCCATAAGTCTTTGGTTCCTTTTTGCTAACTTAAAATTTGAGAGGACCCTCATGAAGTCTACTTATCAAGGCATATTTGAAAAAGTCTGGATGAACATTAACATCATCAAGCATTTCCTTTTGAAACAGATCAATGAAATGAGTAGTTGACTCATCAACTCCCCGCTTGATCTGGAGAAGAGCTATTGGGTTTCTCTTCCGCTTCCTGAAGGTATCAAACCTTAATAGGAACTGCTTTCGAAAATCCCCAAAGCAAGTGATTGACCGAGATGGTAAATCATGAAACCACACTTGAGCAAGGTCGCCAAAGGTCATTAGAAAAAGTTTACACTTGATTCCATCTGACATGGATCTCAATGAGACAACCGCTTCAAATGCTTGTAGATGAGAGACTGGATCGCTAATCCCAGAATAGCATGGCAAACGAGGCTCTTTGAAATAATAAGCAATAGTATCCAACCGAATTTGGTCAATGAACGGAGAAGAAACTTCATCTTCTTCGTAGAGAGGCATTTGTGTTGATGCATGAAATGCAACACCGCTCAGTTAACGGGTTGTTCGATCTCACAAGCTATAAGAATAAGAGGGTTGCGGGGATAGAGGACAGGTTTGGCGGAGCAAGGGAGAAGCTTGCTCGAGCAGGTAAGAAGCTTGATCGGGAACTGTCGATCAGACGCTACTTTAGCGGTTGGGCTCTGATGGTTAGACCAAGAGAAGAAAAGAGAAGAGAGGGCCGCTAGCAGCGGCAACAACAGATTTCGCCCGTCGCGGCTTGAATGCCTCTCTTGCGACGGGATTTCTTTTGATTACAATCCAAGTTACAGCTCGAGGTTGCACCTTTACATGGAAAGCAGAATAAAGGGTACAAGGGGGAAGCTGGCGGCTAAGGAGAGGAGAATGCCAGAGGCCGCGCAGTCTGACCAGGGAGGTCGGATGACCGCGCGGTCAGCTGATCAAGGAGCTCGCAGGACTTAATCGGGCTGACTGCTTAATCAAGCTGCGAGAAGAAGTTGGGAGCAGGTCGCGCGGGCTTGAAACTTGAGTCTGCAAGAAGCGATGGCAAGATTTGGATACCTCTGCTGCGTCATCTCTCCCTCCCGAATGAGAGGTCTGGGGGACTATTTATAGGCCCGAGGAGGTAACGGTCTTGGTAACGTCACCACCGGTGAGGCGTTGAGCTGAGCGAGTACAAACATTGAGTCTGTAGAGTCCGCATCGGGTTGCGTGGTCTGGGACTGCCTGGAGCTGGATATGGCTGCTGCTGGGTGAGCTCGCACTAGGTCAGGTGATTACAAATACTGAGTTCGCAGAGTCCGCCCCAGGCTGCGTAGTTAGGGACTTGGGGCTGGAGATGGCTGCTATTGCAGGCGGACTGGGACGTGTCCGCCCCTACTACTGAGCGAGCTCGTGCTGGGCTGTAAGAGCAGAGGAGAAGTTCGCCCGTTGCAGGGTAGAAGCGGACACCGAGAAGCTGGAGGGCTAGCTGGCAGAATGCAGAATGAGTCTGCCCAACCCGCGATAGAGAGGAGGCAGATCGCAAGCTACCGAGCGGGGGCTGATTTGGCGGACTGCGCAACGAGTCTGCCTACCTCGCGGCGGACAGGTTGAGCAGGCTGCTTGCTGGTGGCTTGTCGCCTTTGCTCCACGACAAGGACTGCCGACTTGGCAGACTGAAGAGTCCAGGTCACGCCTATTGGCAAGAGCTGTTGTCGACTGGTGGCATCCTTTGCTTGGGGATGAGGGTTGGCGACCTAGCGGACTAACTACTGAGGTTGGTAGACCTTGCGGTCAGCTGATATTGAGTCCACCTACAGCTGGAGGACTGAAGGGCTGGTCGCCGCCTCTAGCTGAGCATCTTGCGCGCGGTCTGGGAGGATAGGGATTTCGAGTCTGCCACTCAGTTGAGCATCTCGCACCTGAGAGGAAGAATGAACCACGACACGGTTAATCGAACTAACCGTGCGGCATGCAGGGGCGGACTGAGGCAGTAGTCCACAGCCCCTGCAAAATGAGCGGCTACTGCACGACCTGGGCGGTCAGACCTGGGAGACCGCCCTAGCCGTGCGGACTGAGCGGACTGAAAGGTCAGTCCGCCCACCCTTAGAGAGAGGCTGACATGCCGCGACCTCCTAGAGGAGGCCACGACTTGCGAGCTGGCTACCTTGGGAGGGATCGTCGATTTCTTGGTTAACATAATCCCCACACTTTTTCAAGTTCAGAGGAGAACTTCAAAAAAGTAGGAGACCCACGAAAATCCTAATCCTTCCCTCGAAAAAAAGAAAGGAGAAGGAGAGATGGAACCGGATGTCTCTCCTCAGAAACAATGTTTGCTAATGCCCGTCTCTTTCCTGCAAAGGGACAAATTAACATAGGCGGAAAGAGGTACGTCTTACACTTACCAGAGCTGTTTTTGCAAAATGAAGAAGACATGAATGTCTCCTAGCGGGCTCTGCAAAACCGTGATTAGAGGAAAGCATAGGAGAATGATAACTTGCAAGAACCTGAAGGGGGCTTGCAAGCACCTACTAACTTCTTCAAAAAGCGTAAATCACAAGTATGATATAAAACTAAGTTTCAAGTACCTTGATAGAACTTGCAAATATCGGTTAATCACTACAAAGAGAAGCGTGAGAAGTAGATATGAAATGAAATTAAAATGCAAGTACCTGGATGGAACTTTCTAATATCTGCTAATTTCTGCAAAAGAAGAGTGAGTGGTAGACATGATAGAAAAGTAAGCTGCAAGTACCTGAAGGGAAGTTGCTAATATCTGCTAGTCTCTACAAAAGAAGAGTAAGTATCAGATATGATAGAAACGTATGGTGCAAGTACCTGTAGGGAACTTGCTAATATCTGCAAATCTCTACAAAGAAGAGTAAGTAGTATATATGATTGAAAAGTAAGGTGCAAGTACCTGAAGGGAACTTGCTAATATCTACAAATCTCTGCAAAAGAAGAGTAAGTAGTAGATAAGATAGAAAAGTAAGCTGCAAGTACTTGAAGAGAACTTGCTAATATCTGCAAATCTCCGCAAAAGAAGAGTAAGCCGCTGATATGATTGAAAAGTAAGCTGCAAGTACCTGAAGGGAACTTGTTAATGTCTGCTAATCTCTACAAAAGAAGAGTAAGCAGCAGATATGATAGAAAAGTAAACTAAGTCGCAAGTACCTGATTGGAACCTGCGAATGTTGAGTGTTGATATGATAAGTTTTATTTTGGTAGCAGAAGAGATTCCTAGCAAACTCTACTATTAACTGAATAAAGATCAAGCCGCGATAATGATTGTCTCGCGTGATCAAGTATGATATTTTATACATGAAATCCAGACCAACAAGATGAAACCATTTTAATTTAGACTTATAACATCATGACTTGCCAATCAAGGAGAACCAGATACTCTGATTAAATGATTCGCGTCGCTAGCATCTGATAAGAGAGCTAATGGATAACCATCTGATAGAATTTTATGCAGGTAACGTATATAAGATGATCATAAGCCAAAAATATATTGCCAATCCTTAAAATAGATTGAATCTAACTTGCCAACCTGCAAGAAGGCAGAAAAGACATAGGAGGGCTAAAGCGGGCTGGCCACGCATCCTTTAAAGGGCACAGTAGATAAACAAGCACAAACAAGGAAATTCCTCCAGAGGAATCGACTGATGCACTGCTCTCATGCCTCGGGTTACAAGCGTCGCTGATCAATTAGACTAGATGTGCCATGTGGCCTATTGCTTGTCTGTGGATTGATCAGTGGAATTGTGGGATCCGTGAAGGAACGGATTGAGAGTACCAATGAGTGTTCGGCCATCACAGTTGTGAGATGATCGAAGAGACAAGGTTACACTTGATTGTCATTACTTGTCACATAAAGATAACCGTAACTATAACGTATCTCTCAACGAATCACGATAAAACTATTACAGGCTGCCTCCCCTAAGCACACACACTGCGCTAGACGCCTGCCAGGATCCGAAGTCTTGTTATCCGCTCCACGAGAGTTGAACGGCCCCCACTGCACATATGCGAAAACTCCTTGCGATATGTGGTCGTTGTGGTCTTACGCCAGAGAACAACCTCGAGGGGAACAACAATACTTGGCGATATATCAGTGGTTCAGTGATCTCTTTGGCAAAGAGAAAAATATGGAGGAGAAGCATTACAAAGAGGGAACTGTATCAGTATGAGATCTCTGACGTAATCTTTATTGAAATGAAAATGAAAGAACTGTTAGAAGTGTTTCAGAGAAAAAAATGTTTGAAGAGTAAAGTAAAAGCAATCGGTCACGATTGTGAGGGGCTTTGAGGAGCTGCGATTGGACATAACTGTTGATGCAAGAAATGTGCCTACTTCACTTTAGAATAGTTTTCCAAGGGGACCTTCGTCAATGACATCGATGCACTAAGATTGGTCATCGATAGGCCCCAGATGGCCTACATCCGTTATCTCCACACACTTCATCTGAACTTCAGCCACCTCATTGGCCTTGGAGGTGGAAGGCTTTGAAGAATAAACTTTCTTAACCAAGTCATTGATCTTGCCCTCGGCAAGCAATTTTTCAACCAACCACCGAAGGGCCTTGCATTCTTTAGTTAAATGACTTTTCTCTCGGTGGAATTCATAGAACGGATCTAAATCTCTTTATCTTTGATTTGCCGACTGATAAGACCCTTTTGAATTTGCCCTATCCATTAAGATCTGGCAGACTTCTAGCATGGCCTCATCGAGTCCAGAGTATGATAAGTCATCATCTTGTGATTGATGCACCGAAGCTATTTTCAGAGGTGGGGCTGGTAGCAGTTGCAATCGTTTGTGGGCCAGATCCTGGCCTGGGAAGGAGTGCTGATGATGATGCTGGAACCTTTTTGCTTTCCTTGAGTGGGATGGAAAATCTTTCCGAGGAGGCCTCGGAGTCTGCTTGTAAGGTTGATTTTTCTCTGTTACAAGCCTGGAGACAAAGCTGGGGTTGCTCTTCTCACCGCGGATGTACGAGTTGGCTAATCCAATCAACTCTTGGTAAGTCCTTTGTGCTCGAACGTTAGCCTCGAACTTGAGTGGTCCTTCACGCAAACCGTGAATGAGAGCCACTCGATACATTTCCTAATCGACGATCTCAATGTCTAAGATCTCTCTCTGGAAACGATCCACAAAATGAGACCAAGTCTCAGTCTCTCGCTGTTTGATCTCAAAGAGGGCTTCTGGACCGCCATTCCTCTTTCTTGAAGTAGAAAATTTGAGAAGAAACTCTCTTCGCAAATCAGCGAAGGAAGAGATTGACTGAGCACGAAGTCCATAGAACCAATCCCTCACTTTACCATCAAAGGTCGTCACAAGGAGTTTGCATTTCGTAGCATCTGAAAGAGTCTTGAGAGAAACGACAGATTCAAAGGCTTGAAGATGCTTGACTGGATCAGTCTCCCTAGTGTAAATGGGTAACCGTGGCTCTCTGAAGTTAACTGGAGTTGGTTCATACCGAACATTCTCTATAAATGGCGACTGCTCTTCTTGTTCTCCTACATCATAAGGAAAAAAGGGAGCATAAACTGCAGCTGCACAAGGAGCTAGAGGATAGAAAGGAAAAGTTTTTGCGGGAGGAGCAAAGGCAGGAGCTGAAGAGTAGGGATAACTTCACTGAAAATTTAGGAATCTTGCTGGATTCCTCGGGCAGCTTTTCGGAAGAAGTTTTGACGAGCTGTAAATTCGTTATTCTGAGACCGCAAAGGGGCTGCAGGCCCTTACAGAAAGGTTGGAGTGTAAGGAGGATAGACCGGCAGATAGGTCGGTGGGTAGACTTGAGGAATCTCGAATGCTGGTGCTAGATTGATTGGAGGAGCTAGTGCTTCTGAAGGTTGTGCTTCCAATCATTGAGCGATAGCAGCTAGAGTATGGTTGATCGCTTGAAACTATTGTGCAGTTTCTCTGCGAGAATACACTAAGACCTCCCAAAGAGAATCCTCACTGGAACTTGGAGCGGGGCTCTCGGCTGGTTGACGGTCTGACATGAGTAACCACTGATTTCACTATTTGATCGAGATCTGAAGGTCGCTTGTTAACTGTTGATGCACGAAATGCAACACCGCTCAGTTAACGGGTTGTTCGATCTCACAAGCTAGAAGAATAAGAGGGTTGCGGGGATAGAGGAGAGGTTTGGCGGAGCAAGGGAGAAGCTTGCTCGAGCAGGGAAGAAGCTTGATCGGGAACTGTCGATCAGACGCTACATTAGCGGTTGGGCTCTGATGGTTAGACCAAGAGAAGAAAAGAGAAGAGAGGGCCACTAACAGCGGCAATAGCAGACTTCGCCCGTCGTGGCCAGAATACCTCTCTTGCGATGGGCTTCATTTTGATTACAATCCAAGTTACAGCTCGAGGATGCACCTTTACAAGGAAAGCAGAATAAAGGGTACAAGGGGGGAAGCTGGCGGCTAAGGAGAGGAGAATTCCAGAGGCCGCGTGGGCTGACCAGGGAGGTCGGCAGACCGCGCAGTCAGCTGATCAAGGAGCTAACAGGACTTAACCCAGCGGACTGCCTGATCAAGCTGCGAGAAGAAGCCGGGAGCAGGTCGCACAGATTGGAAACTTGAGTCCGCAAGAAGCAATGGCGAGATCTGGATGCCTCAGCCGCATCGTCTCTCCCTCCCAAATGAGAGGTCTGGGGGCCTATTTATAGGCTCGAGGAGGTAATGTTCTTGGTAACGTCACCACCGGTGAGGTGGTGAGCTTAGCGAGTACAAACATAGAGTCCGCAGAGTCCGCACCGGGTTGCGCGGTCTAGGACTGCCTGGAGCTGGATATTGCTGCTGCTGGGTGAGCTCGCGCTGGGTTGGGCGAGTACAAATACTGAGTCCGCAGAGTCCGCTCCAAGCTGCGCAGTTAGGGACTCTGGACTGGAGATGGCTTCTATTGCAAAAGGACTGGGACGTGTCCGCCCCTACTGCTTAGCGAGCTCGCGGTGGGCTGTGTGAGCTGAGGAGAAGTTCACACGCTGCTGGGTAGAAACGGACGCCGAGAAGCTAGAGGGCTAGCCGGCAGACTCCAGAACGAGTCAGCCAAGCCCGCGGCGGAGAGGAGGCAGATCGCAAGCTGCCGAGCTGTTGCTGATCTAGTAGACTGCGCAACGAGTCCGCCTACCTCGCGGTGGATAGGTTGAGCAGGCTTCTAGCTAATGGCTTATCGCCATTGCTCGACGACAAGGACTTCCGACCTGGCGTACAGAAGAGTCCAGGTCGCGCCTATTGGCGAGAGCCGTTGTCGATTGGTGGCATCCTTTGCTTGGGGACGAGGGTTGGCGACCTGGCGGACTGACCAGTAAGGTCACCAGACCGCGCAGTCAGCTGATATTGAGTCTGCCTACAGCTAGCGGACAGGAGGGCTGGTCGCCGCCTCTGGCTAATCATCTTGCGCGCGGTCTGGGCGGATAGGGATTTCGAGTCCGCCACTCAGTTGAGCAGCTCGCACCTGAGAGGAAGAATGAACCACCACACGGTTAACCAAACTAACTATGCGGCATGTAGGGGCGGACTGAGAAAGAAGTCCGCAGCCCCTGCAAAACGAGCGGCTACTGCGCGACCTGGGCGGTCAGACAGGGGAGACCGCCCTAGCGGCGCGGACTGAGCGGTCTGAAAGGTCTGTCCACCCACCCTTAGAGAGAGGCTGACAGGCCGCGACCTCCTAGAGCAGGCCGCGACTTGCGAGCTAGCTACCTTGGGAGGGATCACCGATTTCTGGGTTAATAGTTTTTTTTACGTAAGCTTGATTATGATAAGCGGTCGTGTTTGCTCTACGATGCTCATGAGGAGGGTTGAAGACCTCTTCTGCTTCAGGTTGCAACACATGCTCAACCCGATCAATAGAAGATTCATTACAACCGTCAAGCATCGCATCCTTAGGATGAGAACCACCTTGCCTCTTTAAGAGATCCCTGATGGATGACAAGAATTCATAGTAATCCCTCGGGAGATCAATTGCGAATAGCAGGAGATGACAGCCAAACAATATTTAGAAACTGCTTAACTTCTACGGCTTGAATAAGCGAATAGATGGTACAACAAGCTGGTGGGAAGACCGACGGGAAAGCTGGCAGGTAGAGCGGCAGGTTCTCCTATGCTGGTGCCAGGCTGAACGTTAGTCAGCGCTGTCGTGGTTTGCTGGACTAGCCGCTGAGCTCTAGCGGCTAGGGCGGTCTGACAATATTAGTCCGCTGATTTCATCGACTACTCGAGATTTTAAGGTTGCATGTTAATTGTTGATGCGCCGAAAAAGGCACCACCTAGTTAACTGTTTGAAATCTCACGGGGGATGAGGAGAAAAGGAGGAGGAGACTGTCATGTAGCCGGTTACTAGCGGTTAGAGGAGAAACCAGAGCAAGCCGCAAGAAGCGGCGACACCAAACTTCACCCTCCGCAGCCTGAATGCCTCTCTTGCGGCGTGCTTTCCTTTGATTTAAAATGTGCGGTTACACTTAGGAAAGAAAAGAAAGAGAAAAGTTGGTCGGTTAGCAGGCCGCAAAAACACAAGTCTTGAGACCGCAACTCTAAACAAGTGAGCTCCTGGATTCGAGTCAGCGTTCTTTGGGTGTGCTTCCGCCCCCTATTTATAGGCTCAGGGGCCTGCTGATGAGTCCCTATTTTATACTATATTTTGGACTCATCTAGGCCTATTTCCATGTCTTTGCACACCGTTTAGCGCCATTTGCACTCCTTTTGGTTCGCTACGGTTTTCCACGCCCTGTGCACCTTTTTAGCCCATTTCCGTGCTTGTGTGCATTTACTTTCTTGCTGTGTTTATCACTGTTCGCTGTGGCTGCCGCGATCGATGCCCCGTGCAGTTTTCCTGCAGGTTTGGGGATCGTGAGGGCATTCGGGATAGGCGTTTCACTATTTTTGGCAAAGGAGTCAGTGGTCGTGCGTTTTTGCCCACGCACGACCATCGACCTCCTGGCGCACGATCACTGATCGTGCGCAGCCCGGTCTCATTTGTGAAACTCTGTCTTGAACCTTCCGCACGATCACTGCCATACCGCGCACGACCACTGCTCGTGCGCCGCCGATCGTGCGCAGTCATATCCATTTTGCAAAAGTCTGTCTGGCTATTTCCGCACGATCATCAGCCTTGCCTCGCACGATCACTGATCGTGCGCTGCTGATCGTGCGCGACTACTAATTTTCTGATGCAGGTCTGCAGGTTGCTCACGCACGGGCACTGACCTTGGTCGCGCACGACCACTGGTCGTGCGCCAGTGGTCGTGCGCGCTATTTATTCTGCAAGCTATAAATACGCTGTTCCGCGAATTAGGGCGAGAAAAAAACGTTACGGAACCTTCGCCATTCCGCCGTTTTCGCCCTCCAGCAGTCCCATTCACCTCCACCTCCATTCCTACCAACGGGAGGACTTTCTCCCGTGATTCCGAAGCATCCCTCATCCTCCGGCGATCCTCCGGCCATTAAAGCTCTTCTCCAAGTTCTTCACCGAGGAAGACGACGAAGCTTGCCTCAAGAACGGACTTAAAGGCCACCGAAGTGACAGCTCGGCGGTACCGGAAGCCCTCCACGGACTGCGCTTGGAAGCGGTTTGACAACCCGCACCTCCGGCCAACACCCGCGAAGGATCTTCACTCTTGTGGTTTAGCTTTCTCCAACCTTTCTTGTTGTATGGTTTATGTATGCATGTATGAACGGATTAATCTCTTTTGCAATGAAATGTTTATGCTTTCATCTTGCTTGTGAGATTCGTTGTTAATGCGCTCCGCTCTCTTTCGTTCACTCCACGCCTTTGCTTCACTTCATTTCACTTCACATCACACACTTCACTCACTAGCTTACCGCCCACTCGCCCACCGAAGTACGGCATCGCGGCCGCTACATCCATCTCGCCTTGCGAAGCGGTGATTGCGACCCGCAAAGCTCTCGTTAGTGTAATCGGTCGTAAGACCACCAACCAAAGCCCCTTTCTTTTTCTGTTTATTTCATTTAACTCTCATAACGATAGTTTCAGAGTCTAAATCGTTCGACGCCAATTGCATTCCTCAAGAGACCGACATCCGGGGATTCATTCCCAACTTTATTACTTGAGCGACCGGTACGCTTGCCGTATTTTACGCGCATCAAGTTTTTGGCGCCGTTGCCGGGGAATGCAACTGTTGAACGATTATGATTCTGGAAGTATTGTTATAAGAGTTAGTGCTCTTTGATTTTTTTCTTTTGTCTTGTTGTTTCAGTGGATGCAGGGACGTGCCGCGAGAGATCTCGTTGCTTACGATCCTGAGATCGAGCGAACTCTTCGTGCGCAAAGGCGTGCCGCTGCAATTGATCCAATCACAATGGGAGACCAGTTGAACCATGACAACGGAGTCCGTGTTGGAGGGAACCTCCCTGATAACCGTAACGGGGATGAGAATGAGGTGCAACCGCCGCATGTCCGAACCATGAGGGATTACACTACCCCCACTGTTGGGAGCATTTACCCTGGGTTTGGACCGGCGATCGCAAACCAACAGTTCGAGATCAAACCGGCAATTCTTAACATCATCCGGAACAACGCACAGTTCTCTGGACTGGCTACAGAGGATGCCCATCTACACTTGGCAGACTTCTCAGAAATCTGTGCCACCTTCCGTTATGCTGGGATTCCTGACGACACGGTCAAGCTCCGTCTGTTTCCCTTCTCGCTACGTGACAAAGCCAAGTCATGGCTTCATTCCCTTCCTCCTGGAACCGCCACAACATGGGATGCTCTCACCACGAAGTTCTTAGCCAAATTCCATCCAGTCGACCGTATTGTGAGCATGCGACGTGCCATCGCCAATTTCAGGCAAAACGACCAAGAAAGCTTAGCGGAGGTGTGGGAGCGCTTTAATGAATTGCTGCGGAAGTGCCCAAATCACGGTTTCCAAACGTGGAATCTCGTGGAGAGCTTCTACTTCTCCATCGAGCCTCAGCACCGCGCCATGATTGATGCCGCCTCTGGTGGAACAATTATGAACCTTGCTCCTGAGGATGCTTTGAGAGTTCTGCAGGACACCGCCACGCACAGCGCCTTTTGGACCGCGGGAAGGAATACCCCCCGTGGGACAAGTGGAATCTTTGCTGTGGAAGCATCAAGGCCCGCTGCTGCTGCTCCAGTGTTGGCCATCTCATGTCAAGGATGCGGAGGATCCGATCATCACAGCTTCGAGTGCCCTGGACCGGAGGTAACATATGATCCCGCCTTATCTAATGAAACAGTTAATTTTATTGCTAATCAAAACAGGGGTGCGCCGTATGGAAATGTGTATAATCCGGGTGCGAGAAATCACCCGAACTTTTCGTGGAATCAAAACGCGCCAGGCCAACGATGGCAACCGGGGCAGCATCAAAATGATGCCGCCGCCTCCGGAAGCCAACCGCGGCCGCCACACCCGAATTACACCCAAGGCCCTCCCGCTGTGAAAACCAACTCTTTGGCTGAAATGTTTGAGAAATTTGTTGAAGTGTCCCATACTAATATGACTAACCAAGCCGCTTCTATGCGTAAGCTTGAGGCGCAGTTGGGCCAATTGGCTCAAATGGTCTCCGAGCGCACGCTTGGTACCCTCCCAAGCAACACAGAAAGAAATCCCCATGAACAAGGGAAAAGCTTGGGAGAGGAAAGGCTAGGGAACAACAACGAACTCGTGATTAATTGTATGATCAATGATGTGAAAACGACCGCACTTTGTGATTCCGGAGCATCGAGCAACATCCTCACTCTGCAGGATGTTGAGAAGATGCAATTACAAATTAACACCGATGACCGGAAGTCACTCATTTTAGCTAATGGAGATGTAGTTGCTACCGAAGGCGGTGTGAGGAAAGTTGAGATCGAGGTGAATGGAAAACATTTTACTACTGATTTTCAGGTTATGGGACCTAAAGAAAACGACTCCATTCCAATACTTGGGGTCCCATTCCTGACGGCCAGTGGCGCATCCTTGGATTTTTCCAAAGGATGTGTCATCTGGCCGACCGATGCGTCCGCCATCGATGATATTTCCGCACACCCCTTGATAGTTTAACTTTCAAGGCAGCCTAAACACCTAGAGGGGGGGGTGAATAGGTCCTGCTTCTTTTTCTAAAACTTCTAGACAAAATTCAATTTATTAACTAATACAAAAACATAGCAATCACAGAAAACAACACATCACAGATTGCACTATGTTTTATAGTGGTTCCCCAAGGTCTGGGTACATCCACTTTCCCCCTTCACCTATCTAGCAGTATGCTAGATTCGGCCAAACTTCCACTTATCTCAGATCAATAGATCTTACAACTCAGAACCCAACTGGTTCCTACAACTCAGGCACAACTGCCCTACCTCAGCCTTGCCCCAAGGCCTACAACTCAGAGAATATCCTTCTCCTACACTCAGGCAATCAGCCCTACCACTCAGAGTTCAACACTCCTACACTCAGCCTTTATAACATAGGCTTACAACTCAGATCTGTATAAACAGATCCTACAGAAATATAGAAAAGATTGTTTTAAATTGTCTTGCCAAGTTGAGAGAGAAGAGGCAATGACAATTCTTAATCAGCTGATGCAATCAACTGTTTCTTAGCCTTCTTCAAAGCTTCTTGAAAATGTACTTAGCTGAGTTGATTCCAAACAGCTTCTTGAGAATCCACTGATGGATTCTTTCTTCTTCTTCAAATTCTGACTTGATCTCTCTCTGTCCAGAACTTTGAATGATTCTTCTGAATTCTGATTAGAACTCTTCTTAGATCTATCCTTAGATAGTCTTCTTAGATCTCCCGGAGAAGATCTTCTTAAGTGCCTAGCACTTTCTTGAAATGAGTAGAATATAACCCTTCTCCAATGTATTTCAAAGGATCAGTTCTATATCTTCTTAATTGTGTGTGTTGTTCTTTTCTCTCCTTCTGAATCTGTCTATTTATAGACATTCTTCATGGTAACCGGCTGATCCGGTTTCTAACCGTTTTCTGACAAGTCTGACAACTTCAGTTAACTGGTGACAACCCACAGCTGTCAAGTCTTCAAACAAGTCCTGTGCCTTAGTGTTGAAACAATCTGTCAGAAAGTGTCGAGACCATCTGTCTATTTGTGTCGACACAATTGACTTTGGTGTCGACACTGCCTTCAGTGATGTCGACAAAATTGCCTTTGTGTCGACACATCTTCTTCTGAAAATAACTTGGTCTTTGACTCTGCAGTGTGTCGACACAAGTCCTGTGTGTCGACACAGTTGTTGTAGAATCTTAACTTCAGTAAGTGTCGACTTAGCCTTCAGGTGTCGACACAGTCTTCTTTTAACTCTGCTTCAATGTGTCGACTCAATCACAATGTGTCGACACATTCTGCTGTTGTAGACAAACTTGTGGTCGACTATATTCCTTGAGGTCGACTATGTTCTTCTGTGTCGACATTTTTTTTTTCAATGTTGAGGTCGACGCTTTCCTTCTGTGTCGACACTTTTTCCCAGAGTAGTGTCGACTTACTTCTTCTGTGTCGACACATTTTCCCAGTGTTGAGATCGACTATGTTATGTGTCGACACTTTTTCCCAGAGTAGTGTCGACTTACTTCTTCTGTGTCGACACATTTTCCCAGTGTTGTGTCGACAACTTTCTTCTATGTGTCGACACATTTTCCTTTGTGTCGACACTTGGACTTAGAATTTTTCTGTAAACTTTAACATTTCTTTACCTGCACATGTCAACTCAAAACTACATCAAATACAACATGATGTATATCATTGAGCTAGGTTGGGCTTCTTCAAATCAGGTACACATTTTCCAATGTACCCAACAATCTCCCCCTATTTGGAGAAGTCATAACCCTTATAGCCAATGATATACACCATTTATAAATAGTATAAAATGATGATATATGACAATACACAGGGATACTTAATTATAAACAAAATAATAAGAACATCATGGATAAAACAATCTATCACAGATTTAACAAAATTTTGTTTATTACTGGGTAATGTTTGATTACATGGTTTTTCTTTGACAGATTACATCATTACAAAACATTATGAAAGAACTAAACATTATCAGGATTGATTAGGCTCTCTAATAACAATCCCTTGGCCAGATTTAATTTTAGCTGTCACAGGAGCTTCTGATTCTTCAGCCATCTTTTTTCCTTTAAGATCAGCTTTCTTCTTAGCTTCTTCCTTGAGCCTTTGCCTTTCAAAATAGTGAAAAGGCTTTGGGAAGTATTTGCTTGGCTCCATAGCATCAGTTGGAAGTCTTCCCATCTTAGCTTTCCTTCTGAATTGTACAATGGCTTCTTGTCTTGCCTCATACTTCTGCCATTCCTGCTCATTGTACCACTTGCCCCTTTCATGAACTTGATCTTTGACAGCTTTCCATGCAGTGAGTATTATATTTCTGGAAGTAGGACTCCACTGCTCAAAATCTGGCTTCAGCTCAGCCTGCTCTCTAAATCTTTTCTTTGACAGTAGAGCATCTTGCTGATCTTGCAAATTTACCTCAGGCTTATCAACCTTTCCAAAGATAACATTTACAACTTCCTTTGAAGGACTATACATATATTGCACTTGCTGATCCAATATATCAAAATCTGGAGGGGGGTATATGACTTGGGCAACCTCAGGTTGGTCACCTTCAAGTAGTCCTGTTTGTAATCCTGACTCAGCCACCATGTTATCATCACACAATGGTGGATATCCCAATGTGGCTCTTATGCTATTGGTCACCCATTTGGCATGCTCAGAGCCTGCATGAATTAGCATCCTCTCCCCCTTTATGGCTTCTCTTGATACATGATCTCTAAGATCTTCTTTCTGAAATCTTATTTGGCCATCCAAATAATTCACTCCCTCCTTGAAAAATGGTCTTAATCTTTGAAGCTTTTCAGATATTTCCTGTTGAGAGGTTGTGATGGCAGTCTTAACAGATGCAATTGCAGCCTGAAAATTCTTATCAAACTCTGCCATTTCTTTGGCTTTATCTGCAGGCATCCCTGGAACAATCTTCTTCACCTCTTGAATGATCTCATTATGAGATTCAGTTAAATTGTCATTCATTCTTATTTGATTTTCCAGAACATAACCTTGCTTCAAAACAATATCATCCACCTTTGTAGAGATAGCCTGCTGTTGTTTATCCAGATAAACTACAGCATTGCCACCCTTGTGGAAGCAATCTGTCATTTCAGTTTTATTCAAGTTGACTTGAAATTGGATAGATTTGATATCTTGGGCTAAGTCAAACTGCAGAGTTTTGTTTCTTTCATCAACATATTTCTCAATGGCCACCCTGTGGTCATCCAATTTCACCTGTAAATCCACCAAGAACTTGTTATAATCAACTTCAGGAGGTGGAGGTGGAGGTATTGTCTGTAAAGCCTGCCTATAAGTCTTGCTTCTTCTTTTAAATACAACCAGTTTTCTTTTCTTAGCCAACCTGGCTTCTTCAGTCTCAGATTCAGAAGTACTCTCTATGTTAACTCTATCTGCTTCAGTGCCATGTTGCTCAGTTTCAACATGTAGAGGCTCCCCCTCAATTCTTTGCTCCTCCTCTACTTCTTGTACTTTCTCAATCTCTTGAACTTTTTCCACTCCTTGTTCTAGCTCTATGTCAAGAGGCTGCTCAACATCTTGAACCTCTTCTATTCTATCAGTAGCTGTATCAACATCTGGGAATAACTCTTCCATAGTAAATTCCAGTTGAGTGGTCACTTTTGCAGCAGTTAAATCTGGAGATATGTTTAACTGTGCTACCTCTTGGACTTGCACCTCAATATTTGTAGTGGCAGGTGTAGGTGTGGACACTAGCTCCCCCTGAACCTGTGCAGTAATAAGAATAAGAGCAATGTCTTTTAAAGTTAAAATACATTAGCTCCTCCTATACCTAAGCAGGTGTAGATACCTTTGGAGCAGAAGTGGAAACTTGCTCCCCCTGCATCTGTGCAGGTGTTGATACTTCCTGGACCACAGTTGAGTCAAGCTGTGTCCCTTCTTGTACTTGGTCAGATTCTTGATTTGGTGTAGGGGATTGCACAGGGGTGTCTGGCCTGTTCTCTTCAGGCACATCCTTTGACAGCACCCTATCCCACCTGGTGAATAGTCTCATATCCATTCTTCTCATATGGTTAATCTTGCTCCCCTGCAGCTGCTGCATCACTTCAGGAATTACTCCATTGAAGTACAGGCTCATGATCCTAGCCATGTTAGGCTTCTTGATTCCCTCTTTGATCTTGTCAAAGAGCACTCCTGACCAATCAGTAGGAATAGTAAAGACTATCCTGGTCATCAGGCTGAACATATAGGCAGAAATCCTATCATGTCCACCTGTCTTGCAGAGGATTACCTTCCCAACTATCTCAGACAAGAACTTCCCTTGCTGATTCATTCCCTTCCTATTGAAGGCAGCTCCAATCTTCAATCCTTGGTCCAGTCCACACCATTGAAGGGCTTCCCTTGTCCTGGAGATAGGAACTTCCTCTTCATTTTCAACTACTTTCAAGTGGAAGATTTTTCTTATACTTCTTTGGTTAATCTTGATCTTACTCCCTTGAACTGTAGACTTAATCTTGTGGCCAGTTGAATGGACTGATGCAGAGATAAAGAACTCGTGCACCTCCTTCTTCCAGATCTTGGATGGTTCTGAGACAAGGAATTCTAACTCTGATGCAGAGAGAAGGGTGATAACTCCTTGAACATCAGGCGGCGCCTCTGCAAACGCCTGGCGCACCAACTCATACCCTTCATTAACATTGTCTTCAATCCTTGGCGCCATCGAGTCGTCGAGAAGGCTTGTGAGAGGAGAGAAAGAAAGACTGTCGACACAGGGTTTGAGTTTCGAAAACCTTGAAAGCGTGTCGACACAAAGAGCTTTTTGACCTATTTATAGCTTCTGTTGAAAGAAGTTCAAAAGGCGCCAAAGACAGTCTAAATGTGTCGACACAGACGGAATGTGTCGACACAAGCTTCTATTAACTCGACATTTCTTCAGCCTACTATGTGTCGACACCAATATGTGGTTATGTCGACACCTTGGATACATAGTAGAAAGACAGAAATTCTGTGTCGACACTAAGGACAAGTGTCGACACATATTTTGTAAGTGTCGACACCATAATTCTGGTTGAGTCGACATTACATTCCTGGTTAAGTCGACAATAAAACTCTTAAGTGTCGACACATATTCTCTGTGTCGACACAATATTTCTGACTTGTCGACATAATTTCTCTGAGTCGACACATTATTACTGAATGTGTCGACACATTCTTACTTAGCCAATTTCTGTAACTTCAATGTGTCCTTTTTAACACTTGATTATTGTTGTTACTACTTTTACTTACTTATTAACCATTTCAATAGCATTGTTAATGATTTTGTTTAATACATTAATCAATGGTTAACATACCTAATTCAATTTTGAATTTATTGAATTTGGTTTCATCTAAAGGCTTAGTAAATACATCTGCTATTTGATAATCTGTTTTTACAAATTCCAATGAGATGTCACCTTTCTCTACATGTTCTCTAAGAAAATGATATTTGATTTCTATATGCTTAGTTCTACTATGAGAAACTGGATTATTAGCAATAGAAATAGCACTCTTAGAATCACATAAAAGGGGTGTTCTACTTACCTGAATACCATAATCTTTAAGCTGATGCTGCATCCATAATAGCTGTGCACAGCAGCTTCCTGCAGCAATATACTCTGACTCAGCTGTGGAAATTGCCACACTAGTCTGTTTTTTACTACTCCAAGATATTAGTCTTCCTCCCAGGAATTGACAAGTACCTGTAGTACTCTTTCTATCCTCTCTACATCCTGCAAAATCTGCATCTGAATAGCCTGTTAGTTGAAAATCTCTATTCCTAGGGTACCAAAGACCTAGAGTAGGAGTGCCCTTTAGATATCTCAGAATCCTTTTTACTGCAGTATAATGAGATTCTTTAGGGCAGGCTTGGTACCTAGCACAGACACATGTTGCATACATAATGTCAGGTCTACTAGCAGTGAGATATAGTAGTGACCCAACTATTCCTCTATACAATGATTCATCAACAGGTTTACCTGCCTCATCTTTGCATATTGGCATACTTGTGCCCATAGGAGTTCTCATGGAGGAGGATGACTCCATACCATATTTTTTAATTAATTCCTTGGTGAACTTAGACTGGGATATGGACAATCCATCATCAGTCTGTCTTACTTGGAGTCCCAAGAAGAACTTAAGTTCTCCCATACTGCTCATCTCAAACTTCCCTTGCATAAGTTTGGCAAACTTTTTACAAAGGTTGTTTTCAGTAGATCCAAAGATTATGTCATCAACATAGATCTGGACTAAGATGATCTTTCCTTTGGATTCCCTAAGGAATAGAGTTTTGTCTATCTTTCCTCTTGAGAATTTATTCTCAATGAGGAAGGTAGACAGGGTTTCATACCAAGCCCTTGGAGCTTGTTTTAACCCATACAAAGCTTTCCTAAGCTTGTACACAGAATCAGGTTTAAGAGGATCTACAAAACCTGATGGCTGCTCTACATATACTTCTTCTTTAAGATCACCATTCAGAAATGCTGACTTTACATCCATCTGGTATACTTTGAAGTCTTGGTAGGCTGCATAGGCAAGGAACATTCTGATTGCCTCCAGCCTTGCTACTGGAGCAAAGGTTTGATCAAAGTCAATCCCTTCTTCCTGCCTGTATCCTTTTGCAACCAATCTTGCTTTATTCTTTATTATTATTCCACTTTCATCTAGCTTGTTCCTATAGATCCACTTAGTCCCAATTATGTTGTGGCCTCTTGGTTTAGGAACAAGCTCCCAGACCTTGCACCTTCTGAACTGATTCAGCTCCTCTTGCATAGCATCAATCCAGTACTGGTCTTGGATAGCTTCTTCAAACTTCTTAGGTTCCATTTGAGACAAGAAACTAGAATGCAAAACTGTGCTTTGATTTCTGCTTCTAGTTTGCACTCCTTGTCTTGGATCACCAATTATCTGATCAGTAGGATGATCTCTTAGATATCTTATAGCTGGAGGTAGATTCCCTTCAGGTTGAGCATCTCCAGCTTCTTCATTCTGCTGCTCCTCTTGGTTTTCATCAGCTTCCATTATCTCTTGTACTCCCCCTGGACAGCAGCCTTCATTTTCCAATGCTCCCTCTTCCTTTGAAGCTTCAGCAATGGAGAGCTTGTCCATCTTCTTGCTTATACCTGTTGAGTCATTTGATCTACAAGACAATTCACAATTGATTAATCTTGTTTCATCAAATACAATATGCACAGATTCTTCAACAACTTGAGTAGTTAAGTTGAAGACTCTATAGGCCTTACTATTTGTGCTGTACCCAACAAATATCCCATCCTGGGATTTGGCAGCAAACTTAGTCAAATAAGACTTACCATTGTTAAGTATATAGCACTTGCAGCCAAAGATCCTAAAATAGGATAGATTTGGTTTTCTGCCTTTCACAATCTCATAGGGAGTCTTTCTGTGGCTTTTGGTGATAGAAGCCCTATTGATGACATGACAAGCAGTGTTAACTGCCTCAGCCCAAAAATATTCTGGGAGAGAGGTGTCACTCAATAGAGTTCTACCAGCTTCAATTAATGATCTATTCTTTCTTTCAGCAATTCCATTTTGCTGAGGTGTTCTAGGTGAGGAGAACTCTTGGAAAATCCCAAAGTCTATACACAAGTTTGTCATGCTTTCAGATTGAAACTCAGTACCATGGTCACTTCTGATTTTGACCACTGTACTGTTCAGTTCATTCTGAATTTGCTTTACAAACTTAAATAATACACTTGGGGTTTCAGATTTTTGTCTCAGAAAGAACACCCATGTAAATCTAGAATAGTCATCTACAACCACTAGTGTGTAGACCTTCCTTCCTAGACTGTGAACTGGCATAGGACCAAAAAGATCCATATGCAAGAGGTATAAGCACCTCACAGAATCCTTGTTTTCAAGGCTTTGAAATGAGGTTTTTGTCTGCTTGCCCTTTTGACAAGCTGAGCATACCCCTTCCTTTATACACTTAACTTGAGGCCCATTCCTCACTAGTTCTTTACTAAAGAGTTGGCCAATTGTCTTGTAGTTTAGATGAGCCAATCTCTTGTGCCACTTAACACAATGAGAAGCATTGTCATCAGCTACAAGACAAATGGGGGATGCCTTATTCTCACATTCAAAATTAAGGCAATACACATTTCTCTTCCTATACCCAGTCAATATGATCTCTTGATCACTTGACCTTTTGATATGACATCCATCCTTACCAAATGAAATGTCATATCCTAGATCACTCAGCTGGCTTATGCTTATTAGATTATGTTTCAAACCTTTTACATAGGCCACTTGGGTGATAGTAATTAGGTTTGAAGAGATGTTACCAAATCCTTTGATGACTCCTTTTTCAGATCCACCAAAGATCACTTTATGTCCATCTTTGACAGATGAATACTCCTTCAGCAGCCCCTTTGTTCCAGTCATGTGCCTGGAACAACCACTATCCAAGTACCATATAGGGGCATGGTAACTTGGATTCACCTGCAATACAGAATTACTTACCCTTAGAACCCAAGTAAGTCTTGGGTCCTTGGTTCAGGTTAGCCTTAATAAAGTTATCATAACCTCTTCTAACAGGTAGACTCTTATTCTTTATAACACTTGTGTTATACCAGCAGTCCAATGCAAAATGACCCCTCTTGCCACAGCACCAACATTCAAACTTATTGTATCTAGATCTAGATACATCCTTGTCAGAAGCATTTCTGTTCATTGCTGGTGCTGTTGCAACTTCTCCTGCTGGTTTCTTAAAACCATAGGGCTTATGACCATAGGTAGGCCTGCTTGCCTTAACACCCTTGTTCTTCAGAACATTTGTCTTGATATGATCCTGAATGTCTTCATGATCATATATGTTAGAAGGCACTTTCTTCTTACCAAACCTTATGGGGACTGAAAGGTTTAGTGGCTCAATAGGGGCTTTGCCTTTCTTCTTGAATCTGCTAGCCCTGGAGTTACCCTTAAATCCTAATCCAGCCTTACCCTTCTGAGTGACAAATTCATCTATCAAGGGTAAGACAGATTTTGGCTTAGAGTAACTAGCCACTAACTCCCTTTCAATTCTAAGTCTGTCCTCCAGACTCTTTACTTGATCATTAGTATAATTAATTGTGCCCATCTGAATAATAGTTATATTTTTCAGCTTGGCAATTTCAGCTAACTTTTGATCAAGGACTTTTTCTAACTCAGCTGTTGTAACCCTTAGATCAGCAATTTCCTGAGCCTGTGATTTAACCAGGTTCTTGCTTTTCTTAAGGGCCTGCAACAAGTCCCCATACTTGTCTATCAATTGATAGACATCTCCTTCAGATCCAGATGCATCTTCATCACTTGATGCAGATGTAGCTGATTCTTCACTTGTACTACAAACAAATGTACTGGAAGGACTGTTTACCTCATTAGGACCAGACTGATTCTGGCATAGGTCCTCTTCTGATCTAGTCATCAAACCCATGCATTGATGTTCATTGATGGAGTCTAGCAACTGCATAAACTCCTCTTCCTCAGATGCAGCATATAATCCAATATATGCTTCAGCTTCAGATCCTGATTCTGAAGTTGACTGGTCTGACAGACTTTTATCTTTCTTTGCTACAAAGGATTTCTCCTTCTTGCCTTTCTGATAAGTCTTCTTCTTTTCTGAAGATTCCTTCCTTTTGTCAGGACAATCAGCCACTACATGTCCAGGCCTATTGCAACAATAGCAGACAATCTTTGAAGTAGTGGCTTTGCTGGGCTTTGACCTGCTTTTCTCTTTCCTAGATGACCTTCTTTTCTGATAATAGTCATCTACTTGCTGTGATGAGGAAGGCCTAGACTTCCATTGCTTCTTTTTCAAGAACCTTTGAAATTGCCTAGTGAATGCAGCAAAGTCTGCATCTGAATCACTGCTGACTGAACCCTTATCTGAATTTTCAGAACTACCTTCTTCAACTTCCTTAGGAGGAGATGGTGATTTCCTCCTATTCTTTCTGGTGGCTTCAGCATTAAAAGCCACAGTCTTTTCTCTATGCTCTCCTCTTGAGTTTCTTTCCTCCTCCTTCCTTACCATAAGTTGCATTTCATAGGATAGCAACTTTCCAAACAGAGTTGGAGGAGATATCTCTGCCAATTTTGCCACTTCTCTTATGGCACAGATCTTTGTATCCCAATCCTTTGATAAGGATCTTAAGAATTTGTCATTCAGTTCATAGGTACTGAAGACTCTTCCATAGGAAATTAGCTCATTCACAATTCTATAGAATTTCTTATAGCACTCAGTTATGCTATCAGATTTTCCTTGTCTAAAACTTTCATACTCCTGATTTAGCATAGATTTTCTGTCCAGCCTTACTTCTTCTGATCCCTCCATGTAGACAATCAATGTGTCCCACATCTCCTTGGAGGTCTTGCAGTGAATCAGATTCTGAAATGTTGAATCATCTATGGCACTGACAATTATGTTCTGTGCCCTTTTGTCCATGGTTGCCAAGATGATTTCATCCTTGGTCATTTCAGAATAAGTCTTTGGTGTTTGGATATTTGCATCAAGAACAGATATCTTCATTGGTATGAAGGGGCCTTCCTGTACTGTGATGTAAATCCTTGGGTCAGATGCTTCCATAAACAACCTGACTCTTTCTTTCCAGATCCCAAAGATTTCCTTCTTGCATATGGGTAATTTCATTGACCCTAGCTCCTTATGATTCTCTCCAGAACCCATCTTCTTGATTCTTGATTCTGCCTATCAGATCTACCTCAGACTGTTAAGTCCTTTTTGAGGAACCTCCCTCTGATACCACTTGATAGTTTAACTTTCAAGGCAGCCTAAACACCTAGAGGGGGGGGTGAATAGGTCCTGCTTCTTTTTCTAAAACTTCTAGACAGAATTCAATTTATTAACTAATACAAAAACATAGCAATCACAGAAAACAACACATCACAGATTGCACTATGTTTTATAGTGGTTCCCCAAGGTCTGGGTACATCCACTTTCCCCCTTCACCTATCTAGCAGTATGCTAGATTCGGCCAAACTTCCACTTATCTCAGATCAATAGATCTTACAACTCAGAACCCAACTGGTTCCTACAACTCAGGCACAACTGCCCTACCTCAGCCTTGCCCCAAGGCCTACAACTCAGAGAATATCCTTCTCCTACACTCAGGCAATCAGCCCTACCACTCAGAGTTCAACACTCCTACACTCAGCCTTTATAACATAGGCTTACAACTCAGATCTGTATAAACAGATCCTACAGAAATATAGAAAAGATTGTTTTAAATTGTCTTGCCAAGTTGAGAGAGAAGAGGCAATGACAATTCTTAATCAGCTGATGCAATCAACTGTTTCTTAGCCTTCTTCAAAGCTTCTTGAAAATGTACTTAGCTGAGTTGATTCCAAACAGCTTCTTGAGAATCCACTGATGGATTCTTTCTTCTTCTTCAAATTCTGACTTGATCTCTCTCTGTCCAGAACTTTGAATGATTCTTCTGAATTCTGATTAGAACTCTTCTTAGATCTATCCTTAGATAGTCTTCTTAGATCTCCCGGAGAAGATCTTCTTAAGTGCCTAGCACTTTCTTGAAATGAGTAGAATATAACCCTTCTCCAATGTATTTCAAAGGATCAGTTCTATATCTTCTTAATTGTGTGTGTTGTTCTTTTCTCTCCTTCTGAATCTGTCTATTTATAGACATTCTTCATGGTAACCGGCTGATCCGGTTTCTAACCGTTTTCTGACAAGTCTGACAACTTCAGTTAACTGGTGACAACCCACAGCTGTCAAGTCTTCAAACAAGTCCTGTGCCTTAGTGTTGAAACAATCTGTCAGAAAGTGTCGAGACCATCTGTCTATTTGTGTCGACACAATTGACTTTGGTGTCGACACTGCCTTCAGTGATGTCGACAAAATTGCCTTTGTGTCGACACATCTTCTTCTGAAAATAACTTGGTCTTTGACTCTGCAGTGTGTCGACACAAGTCCTGTGTGTCGACACAGTTGTTGTAGAATCTTAACTTCAGTAAGTGTCGACTTAGCCTTCAGGTGTCGACACAGTCTTCTTTTAACTCTGCTTCAATGTGTCGACTCAATCACAATGTGTCGACACATTCTGCTGTTGTAGACAAACTTGTGGTCGACTATATTCCTTGAGGTCGACTATGTTCTTCTGTGTCGACATTTTTTTTTTCAATGTTGAGGTCGACGCTTTCCTTCTGTGTCGACACTTTTTCCCAGAGTAGTGTCGACTTACTTCTTCTGTGTCGACACATTTTCCCAGTGTTGAGATCGACTATGTTATGTGTCGACACTTTTTCCCAGAGTAGTGTCGACTTACTTCTTCTGTGTCGACACATTTTCCCAGTGTTGTGTCGACAACTTTCTTCTATGTGTCGACACATTTTCCTTTGTGTCGACACTTGGACTTAGAATTTTTCTGTAAACTTTAACATTTCTTTACCTGCACATGTCAACTCAAAACTACATCAAATACAACATGATGTATATCATTGAGCTAGGTTGGGCTTCTTCAAATCAGGTACACATTTTCCAATGTACCCAACACCCCTCCAACATTCAAAAAATTGTTTTGCTAAGAAATGCAGGATCCAAGGAAAATTTGGGACTTCAAGTTTTGAACGCCGCCCGTTTGGACGAAATGATCAAGGAAGCACCTCCCGAGAAGACCGATGTAGAGCAAGTGGTAGTGACCGTGAAGGAGATCGAGTCAGTGGAAGACACGGCGATTGTTCCATGTCCCCCAAAAGCGACTGAAGACAATGACATTAGTAGTTTTATTCGGGAGAAATCCCTGAACAATTCAGTTTGTAATAATTCTAATGACTGTGTTAGGCGTAATGTTGCTTGGGCCGATCCGGTCGCCGTCGCGGTGCCGGACATGACGCCATTGATTTCAAAATCTGCGAAAACTGTGGAAAAATCTGCGTGGAAGTCTCCCACGGTGGAGAAGATGAAGGAGGCTAAGCGCCTACGCGATAAGCGTTATTCCACCTTCCGGCGCGAGGAAGCGTATAAGCTGAGCAAGGGGAAATCCCTCCCTCATGATTCCATGAAAAATTCTGCTCCCCCCTCGCACTCCACCGGAGAGACTCGCCCCAAATCGGCGCCGAGTTGATTGCTTTTTCGTTGCTCTGCTTAGACGTTATTCTGTGTTTTATATTCTTGCACTTTTATTTTCTTTTTCTGCACGAACATTATTTATAAACTGCTAAAACAGGTATTTGGTCCACCTTAAGGACGGTAAACAAAAGGGCTATCCGGGAGACAACCCATGCTCGGACCATTCGGTCCCCTTTCTTTTTCTAATTTTCTATTTTTGTATTTTCTTGTCTTTGGCCCAAATCGCAGGTTCAGCTTCTCTTTGGTGCGGCGCAGCAACTCCATCAACTCATAACGCCATCTTCCGGTATGCTCCCTCTGCGGAGCATAGGTACACTCTTCCCTGTAGACTTTATTCTAGTGCTATTTTGCATGTTGTTCTTATTTTCATTCAAGTTTGGGGGGAAGAGCCGCCTATGCACTCACGAGCACATTTCATTCGCACACCGGTAGATTTATTTATGCTTCATGTTTGTAGACTCCTGCTGCACGCACACATCTGCACCCACATGAGCGCGCACTCTTACCACGCGCGCGGCTCGGGTTGAGTACTTATGTTGTGTAAGTTTTAAGATTGTGGTGCTGACGTAGGATTTTGTCGTACAGTAGTTCGAAACTCGTGCAGTGCTCCTAATCGAGTGCTCACGTTGTGTAGGAATTGTATAGAGCTAGTTTCTTCTCATGCTTGCATTTTATATTTTTTCTATATTCGTAAATACTGTCTGTCCTACTCAACTTCTGAATCCGGAGTGATCTCGCGGTAGTGTAGGCATGTGTGTAAGCGTCGCTGGCTTTGTTTTGCTCGAGTCGGGAGGACGGATCACTTTTCTCGGTGGCTAAGAACTTGCCCCAAGCGACTTTCGAAGCATTGGTGCCCGGTTAGTCGAGCGTGAGCGTGACGTAGGCCATCATTTTGGCCCGGTTGATCCTTGCACCCGTCCTAACATAGCCCTCGCTAGCCCCGTTGAGCCTACCTTCCCTTTTGATCAGCTCCACATGCAAGTCACCAAAGCCTCAAGCCACTCCTAGTCGCACACCCGCATTGAGCTCTTGTTTCGTTAATTTCTCGTTGGGTTGTTGTGATGGGCGGATTTTGTGAACGTGTGGATATGCCGCAAAGTTTATAAATGCTGAATTATTGAGAAAAGAAAAGAGAAAAGAAAAATGTGACCAAGAAAAGAAAAGAGAAACGAAAAAGTATAAATGAAAAAATCTGAAATTGAGAAATTTGTTTTATGGTAGGCGGTGCACCCACTCATGTTGTAAAAGCTAAGTTTGGGGGTGTGGTGCACTCGCATTCATGTTGTTAGCGAGAATTCTAATGTGTGCGAGCTCCGTTGGGTTGTGCGTAGCCTTCGTCTTCATCTTGTCCATCCATACCTACATCTACACCCAAGCCCCACTCTTCACCTCAAGTCCTACGGATTTACGCTCGAGTCAAACCCGCATCGTGGAGAAAGTGCGAACGGGCAAGCATATGGCCCCCGACATTGGTGGATTCCTTTGGAGGTGATCTTGAGCCCCGGTCTTTGGCAATACCTCGCCATCCGACTTGCCTACTTTCTGCCTTCCCATGACCGTGCGATTCTCCGGAATTCATTCTTTGAGTAGTGACAGTATCTATTTACGTTTTTCGAAAATTATAAATTGCATTGCATGATTAGAAACTCTTTCTATTATATTTTTTTACGCATGTGAGCTTCTCGATTTCTCGTCCTACTGTAGGTTGTAATTACTACGTCAGCTAGCCGTTTTAGAGCCCACAACGTGATTATTTGCCCGGGACGTGCAAATGGTTAAGTTTGGGGGTGTGATGAGTCCCTATTTTATACTATATTTTGGACTCATCTAGGCCTATTTCCATGTCTTTGCACACCGTTTAGCGCCATTTGCACTCCTTTTGGTTCGCTACGGTTTTCCACGCCCTGTGCACCTTTTTAGCCCATTTCCGTGCTTGTGTGCATTTACTTTCTTGCTGTGTTTATCACTGTTCGCTGTGGCTGCCGTGATCGATGCCCCGTGCAGTTTTCCTGCAGGTTTGGGGATCGTGAGGGCATTCGGGATAGGCGTTTCACTATTTTTGGCAAAGGAGTCAGTGGTCGTGCGTTTTTGCCCACGCACGACCATCGACCTCCTGGCGCACGATCACTGATCGTGCGCAGCCCGGTCTCATTTGTGAAACTCTGTCTTGAACCTTCCGCACGATCACTGCCATACCGCGCACGACCACTGCTCGTGCGCCGCCGATCGTGCGCAGTCATATCCATTTTGCAAAAGTCTGTCTGGCTATTTCCGCACGATCATCAGCCTTGCCTCGCACGATCACTGATCGTGCGCTGCTGATCGTGCGCGACTACTAATTTTCTGATGCAGGTCTGCAGGTTGCTCACGCACGGGCACTGACCTTGGTCGCGCACGACCACTGGTCGTGCGCCAGTGGTCGTGCGCGCTATTTATTCTGCAAGCTATAAATACGCTGTTCCGCGAATTAGGGCGAGAAAAAAACGTTACGGAACCTTCGCCATTCCGCCGTTTTCGCCCTCCAGCAGTCCCATTCACCTCCACCTCCATTCCTACCAACGGGAGGACTTTCTCCCGTGATTCCGAAGCATCCCTCATCCTCCGGCGATCCTCCGGCCATTAAAGCTCTTCTCCAAGTTCTTCACCGAGGAAGACGACGAAGCTTGCCTCAAGAACGGACTTAAAGGCCACCGAAGTGACAGCTCGGCGGTACCGGAAGCCCTCCACGGACTGCGCTTGGAAGCGGTTTGACAACCCGCACCTCCGGCCAACACCCGCGAAGGATCTTCACTCTTGTGGTTTAGCTTTCTCCAACCTTTCTTGTTGTATGGTTTATGTATGCATGTATGAACGGATTAATCTCTTTTGCAATGAAATGTTTATGCTTTCATCTTGCTTGTGAGATTCGTTGTTAATGCGCTCCGCTCTCTTTCGTTCACTCCACGCCTTTGCTTCACTTCATTTCACTTCACATCACACACTTCACTCACTAGCTTACCGCCCACTCGCCCACTGAAGTACGGCATCGCGGCCGCTACATCCATCTCGCCTTGCGAAGCGGTGATTGCGACCCGCAAAGCTCTCGTTAGTGTAATCGGTCGTAAGACCACCAACCAAAGCCCCTTTCTTTTTCTGTTTATTTCATTTAACTCTCATAACGATAGTTTCAGAGTCTAAATCGTTCGACGCCAATTGCATTCCTCAAGAGACCGACATCCGGGGATTCATTCCCAACTTTATTACTTGAGCGACCGGTACGCTTGCCGTATTTTACGCGCATCACCTGCCCAAATAAACAGGGCTAAAATTACCGGCTGCCCGGGGTACAGGAGAACTGGGCAGAGGTGACAGGAAGTGTTGATGCACGAAATGCGAAAAGGACTCGGGCACACCCAACTAATTGTTCGAACACTGGGGAAAGAAGAAGAAGCAAACTGTAAGCAGTAGTCTACTTAGCGGATGAGAGTAAAGAACGAAAGAGCCGTGAATCACGACAACACAAGATTTCGCCCTCTGCGGCCTGAATGCCACTCTTGTGATGGGCTTGACTTTGATTGCAAGCGATGGGTTACAAAAAGCGAAAAGAAAAATGTGCAGTAGGCTCCTGGGCTCGAGTCAGCGTACCTTGGGTGCCCCACTTCCCCCTATTTATAGATTTGGGGGCCTGCCCAAATGGGCAGGGCTAAAATAACTGGCTGCCAAGGGTACAGGAGAGCCGGGCAGCGGTGGCGGAAATCAAAAAGAAATGGAAAAGCAGTCCACGTAAGATTGTCGGACTGGGCTTGCGAGCTAGGGAATCCCCTTGGCCATGCGGAGCGTAATCCTGGCTGGAGGGGAGCGACCTGAGCGGACCAACGCTGGAGTCCGCCTAATGATGCCAGATCTAAAAACTTACCAAGGTGGGGCGACCTGAGCGGACTGAGAACTGGAGTCCGCTTCTGGGGGTGCCTTGACGACCTGAGCGGACGGAGGGGATCGAGTCCGCCGAAAGAGGAGTAGCTGGGCATGTTGCGGATTCTGGGGTTAACATAATCCCCGCACATTTTCATGTTCTTTAAAATTTCGAAAATGTTTCCTTAACCGCCAAGTCCGCAACTGTCATAAATGTCTCCTGGGCTATAAATACGGTCGGAAGAACTGCATTCTGCCAGAACTGTCTGTGCAACAGGCCGATACTCACCACTTGCGGTCTGCACTCTGCAGTCCGGCATGGCGAGACTCGGGTCTTTCTTTGGCAACCTTGCCTCCAAGACCGACAAACCTAAGGAGAACACTCGGATTAAGAAAGCAGATCAACGGAGCGAGACAGCCGTCCGCCACGTTGGGGAGAGTTTGCAAAAGGAAAAGTCGACCACTGACTCAGCCCGCAAAAAAAGGAGCAGGAGCCCGAGCGGTCAGAAGTTTCCCTTGCTCAGGACCTGTCATACCATTGTGTGGATAGGATCTCTGATCCGTTGCAGATTTCTGATCAGAAACCTGCAAACTCGGGGGGTATGGCCATAATCATCTCTGCCTCAGGGACACACATGCTGCAGATAGATACCGAGAAGGAGGTCTCGTCACCGGGATTCCGACAGCCGTATACTGAGGAGATGTCGATTGCTTATCTGGAGGCTGAAAAGCGAACAGAAAAGGTCGGGGAAGACGAGCAAGTGGAGAAGCCGGCTGAAGAGCAAATCGCGGAACCAGCGACTTATTTGACCGTAGCCGGCACCAATCAGGATGCAGTCCGCGCGAATCCGCCGGACTCTCAACAGGTTGTGCTGGACTTGGAGAAAAAGGTCCCTGAGAAGAAAAGGAAGAGGGATAAGTCTTCTGATGCTGAGTGAGTGGAAAAGAAGTTGTGGGCTCAGAAAGAGAAGAATGTCTCTGTGTGGACGGGTGCTGCGAGCTTGTAGAACAGGACGCGAGATAAAGAAGTTCTTGACGCGAGCTTGGTCACACCGGATGCTACTATCTCGGGGGGCGACTCCTTACCAACGGTCAGCTTGTCTACCACTGAAATACTTGACAATGTTGAAAACGAGCGGCTTGCTGACATAAATCAATCTCTGCTTGAGGAGTTGCAGTCCGATGTCGAGATAGTGGGAGAGAAAGTTGCCGACCCCGCCCCCTCTCTTGCGAATGACAAAAGGGAGAAGACGGCAAAAGAGAAAATCGCTATCATGCAGGCTAAGGTCGAGGCGGTCTCTAAAAGGCTGGAAGCGAACAGGCGAGCTGAATACCTGCGAACTGCGGCAGAGTTGATGCGGTCAGGAAAACTGCAGCTGCTGCCCCGGCGGTTTCAACATCGATGGCTTTATAAGTCTCCACCCTGAAAGTCACGGCCGATAAAAATTATTACGGAGACCGAGGACAAAGTTGCTTCCAGTAAATCAATTGTCAGGCAGAAGGCGAATGTTTATCGAAGGTGGAAGCAATATTTGATTGCTTTTAATCCGGAGCGCGTGAGGCGGCCTGTGGTGGATAGTCGCCGGATTGATGAGATGATTACAAAAAGTGACTTTTTCTTTACCTTTTTAAGCTTACCGTGATCTGGAAATTGAGATGATTTTTGTTCCCTTGGTTGCAGTTCGGACGTCGCCACCAGGTTTCGTAGAGGTTGGTGAGATCGTGCCATCGCCCGCAGGTGCACTGGCACAAACTGTGGCGCCTCTCCCCGCCGAGCCCGCGCAAGATGAACAGTCCGTTCTGGACAAGTATATTTTGTTAGCAAAGAAATATGAGGAGGAGCTGAACAAAACTCGTGCTGAACTAAATATGAAGAAAGAGCGAGAAAGGATGTTGGAGGGCCAGGTTGCCAACATTTCCGTCATTGTGGAAAGCTTAAAGAAGGAAAAACAGCAGCTAAGTGAGGACGCTCGCCACTACAGAAGCAAATACTTGGTCGTGGTGAGAGACCGGAAGAAGCAGGTCGCCGAGGTCGCCGAGATCGCTGGAGATCGGTCGCATGTTCCGGCTCAGCCCGCTCCGGGGGAAGCATCAGCCCCGGCGGCGAGCGGGCAGCCCACGGTGGTCGCAGATCCGAGGTCAGCAAGCGAGCTCGTGATCCCGTTCAGCCGGGTTGTCAGGGACACTGCCCGCATGCACCGCACCTTCAACAACATGCATCACCTCGTCCAGCAGCTGTATAGAGAGATATTGTGAGGAAGAAACCAAGCGGCTTATCTTGGAACTTATGAGGAGGGGCGACCTGGCCGTCGGACAGACAGGGAGGAACGACCTGCTCGTCGTTCAAGTCGCTGAGTTCGCGAATGCTTATTTTTAACATTGTATAATTTGATGTGGATTTGCTATTCTTGTCGTGACGCGGACATCATTTGGCTTCTGTATAACACTGTATTGTATGGTATTATTGTGTACTCTTTATATTATGCTGCGATTTGTGTGACTAATGCTATTATGCAGGCTGTTTGAATGCGACTTATGCGAACTGCTATGTGCGAGCTAAATTTTTCGTGTGCTGAATGTTTGCGAGTTGAGCGAACTATGCCTGTTATTATTTGAATTTGCAGGAAACCCGAAGAGGATCGAGCTACGCGGATTGAACTATCAATCCACAAAACCTTATCTGAATTTGTAGGGAACCTTAAAAGAAGCGAATTGCGCGGATTGAGATATCAATCCGCAAAACCATATCTGAATTTGCAGGGAACCTGAAAAGAAGCGAGTTGCGCGGATTGAGTTATCAATCTTTGTGGATTGGCTGTCATCTGTCTGTCAGAGTTTTTCTATAAATAGGATCTCCGCTTCCTTTCTATATCAGAAAAGTTGAAGCTGGAGGCTCTGCGGTCTGGAAGAATGGTGTCCGCACGTACTGATGCCGCAGCTGCCTTTCACTCTGCTGAACACAAAAGAAGCCCACTTACCGCGGTCGACTTGGAGATCTTCCGGGAGAGGTACATGACGGGCTCGCTGGTGCTCGCACGCCTAACTGAGGATCAAGAACGACTGAACATTTCCACCGCTACTCAGATCGCGGTGCCCATCGATAATTTTGACTGTGGATTCAAGTTCCCCCTGCTCTGGGAGGTCGTCGAGATCTTTGAGCACTACGGGGTAGTTCCAGGTCAGCTCGCGCCAAACACTGTCACCACGATACACAGCTATCTTTCTTACCTGCGGTCAGAAAAGATCCAGTTCTCCCTAAACATATTCAGAAAGATCTTCTCTGTCTGCTCAATAACTCCGTCCAAAGATCACAAGTACAAGGGCGTAATCTACTTTTTCTGCCGAGGAATGAAGGTTGTGGGCTTGCCGAACAAAATCCACAACTGGACATCGAGGTATCTTATTTGCAAGGCGACTTGGGGTTCCTTCATACTAACCTGAAGGTGTGCGCGGACACTGACTTCAAAAGTGTGTCCTTGAATACGGTGGAGTCCGCCATCGTTGAATTTTTGGCCGGGTCAAGGCTTGATATCGAACACTATATCCCGTTGTCGCCCGGCCTGGATACTATAAGCCGCCAGGAGAGTAAGTATTGTGACCTAACTTTGTATCTGCACGTTCTGAGGTTGTATGACTAACGGGTTTCTTCTTTGCAGTGACCTTGGCGGTGACGGCCAATTTACCTCAAACACCCGCCGAGCTAACTCCTACACAGGGAGAAAGAAAAAAGGAAATAGTATGGAAAAGAAGGGAGGACGACGATCCCGTGGCGGACAATTCTTCATCTTGGAGCTTCGATATGGCAGGCTTTGGGAAGAACCAGAGGGATCTAAGGGGTAACCCAATGGTCCACTGGCACGAGAAGAAGAAGTTCGCCCGCCTCTCCACTGCTCTTCCCTCCTTGAAGAGTCCACGTACTTCTCGCAACGCTCATGTGGCGATTTCTGCTTTATACGGGAAGCATAACCTATGCGAGCTGCAGAGCGTTGCCCCTGCCGACCTCCCCCTGCTCACGGCTCAAGCTAGTGCGAATTGCACTGTCACCAACCATTTTATGGGTCGGGAAACGCGCGAGCTGCTCAGGGAGAATGAGCGTCTGTCGCGAGAAAATAAGTCTTTAAAAGACAGGAATAAGCCACTAGGAGCCAAAGTCAACAAACATAAGGAAGAAAAAGCTGTAAGTATCAATAATTGCCGCAGTCTGTCGTCTATCCGTTGCGAACTGATCAATTTACTTTCTCTGCAAATCGCTTACGACGTCACCAACCCAACCTTCCAGCGCGCCATGTTTCCTTTGTGAAGGAAAGCATGGAAGTCTCCGTTGAACATTTCATCAGCGACGGATTCGCGAAGGAGGGCATGGATTCCATCTCCTTCTTGAAACTGTTCCCCGAACTAAAGGAAAAAAGTCGACGAGTTCGAGCGGGCAGCCAAAGGGAAAGCAGTTGATGGAGAGAATCCAGAGGTCGCTGCTTCAGACCAACCAGGAAGCCAGTCCGACCAGTCTGCTTCTTCTGATTCCGACGGAAGAAGCGAGCAAACAGAGCCTGAGAATGAGAGCGGACGGAGTCAGACCAGCTCCGGCTCCGGTGGCAGCAGCAGTAACTCAGACGACTATTCCCCTGTAATTGATGTGGACAGGTCGAGTCCAGAAGCGCCTGCCAAGAAGAAGCAAAGGACAGAATAGGGACATTGCAATTTTTTGTTTTTATTGTAAAGGGTGCGGACTCCGTGCGAGTTCGCTAAAACATGTAAAAATTTTGAATTAAATGAAAAGGATATTTTGATGTCTTCTGTGATGCTCTGATCTTCGCTTGTAACTATCGGTCGAACTTCGTATACCAATCCGCATCATATAGATGTCGTCCGCGCGATGCAATTTTTCAGTCCGTAAAAAATCCTTGTCTAAATTATTTAATCATAGCTCGTTGCGACAAGAATTTTATTAAGCAGGCTCTTAACGAGTTCGAACAGCAATCCGCGCCTTGTAGAAACTGGATCACCCTTTGCAAGTTTTAAGATTACCAAGATAATAAGAGCTGCGATTTAGGCTAGTTCCAACAGAATAGTGCCGACATGCGAGCTTGGCGGATTTAGATCACAGTCCGCTTGTAGTTATTGTCGAATCATTGTGAAAGTAACATTGTAAAACCCAAACGATCCCAGCGGACTTAGCGGACAAGAAATCTAGAGTCCGGCAAAGTGCTTATTATAATCATAGAAATGACCTATAGCTCATGACCACGTGGGAAGGTGCGGATAGTACGACATGGCTTTCCACACCAGGCCATGAACTATAAGGTCAACCCAAGGCACGATGGACTGAGCGGATTAGAAAACATGAATCCTACAAAGTGCTTACTCATCGAAATGGTACACTGCCCTCTTGCCTGGAGTACATCCTAGATTGATCCTTCAGGCAGGTGCGGCCGGAGCGGCAATACTTTTCCTGAGCTCAATAAGGCTGTGGGTCTCCTGCAAGCACTGCTTGAGGGTACCAAGGAGTGTTCGAAGGTCACAAACCCAGACGATTTGCAGGCAGGTGCGACCGGAGCGGCATTACTTTCCATGTTTGATCGTCAAAGTTGTAACGATATCCCCTAAATTGCATGGTAGAGCTGACCTCCACTCTGTCCCTCCAATATGCAGAAGTGGGGTCAGGTACCATCCGGGATCCGAAGTCTAGTATCCTGTCATAGTAGAACCGGTAAGCTCCCACTACACGGTGCGAAATATCCCCAAAACATTTGGTCTTTGTGGTGTTACGCTAATAACAACAGTTCTAAGGGAGGTTCTTGCTAAACTCGGCGATGTCTCCTGGTATCAGGCAACTGCTGGATTTGCTCAGGGAGTAAAAGAGAAAAAACACCCAAAGAAGTATTAGTATGAAAACTTTGATAAGAACCAAATTTCGAGAAATTTGTGTAACAAAGAAAAGAGAGTTCAGGGATAGAACCGTATGGGATTGCTCTTGCTTAATGCATTAACTGTCAACATGTGAGACAAAAAGATACTTGAAGAGGTGTCAGCAAGGAGCTTTTTATTAATGATAAACCTCTTTAAAAGTTTACATAAGAAGGAAGAAAGAAAAGAAGAGGTTCAGGAATTGAACCGCTTTAAATCATCTCCACTCCATGTATGTTGCATATCTTCTCCTTCATATGTTTGCAGGCGATAAGCCCCACTCTCGAGCACTTCCTTGACAATGAATGGCCTAGCCCAATTTGGATTGAGCTTTCCCACCAAGCCGGCTCTTGCCACAGCGTCCACCTTTTTAAGAACTAGATCTCCCACTTGAAAGTGTTTGATCCTCACGTTCTTATCAAAATAGTGAGCCATCCTTCTCTTGATTTCCTCTTGTCTGATTGCAGCCTTATCTCTGATCTCTTTGATATACTCCAAGCTGAATCTCACTTCCTCATTATTCAGTTCCAGCCAATCTTCCGTGCCTTGCCTTGCCAGCATAACTCTCGGTGACGAGACTTCAAATTTAACAGGAATTAGTGCTTCCGATCCATGAGAAAGCTTGAACGGAGTTTCTCTTGTCGTAGATGAAGGCGTTGTTCTCAGGGTTCAGAGAACCGAAGAAAGTTTATCAGCCCAACTGCCCCTGAGATTCTGTACTTTCTTCTTAAGCAAGTTGAGGATCTGCTTATTGGCTGCTTCTACCTAAACATTGCTTCTAAGATGGTGGACTGATGCAAAACGTAACTCAGATCTGATCTGGTTGCAAAAATCTATCATCTCGGCATTATTGAACTGTGGTCCATTATAAGTGATTATCGTCATTGGGAAACCATGTCGGCAGACTATCTCTCCCCAAATAAAATTCTTTACAATCTGAGTTGTGGTCTTTGACAATGTCTTGGCCTCGATCCATTTACTGAAGTAGTCAATCATGACTATGATGAAACGGCATTGTCTGCTTGCAATGGGAAAAGGACCAATGAGATCCATCCCCCAAACGACAAAGGTCTAGGGGTTGCGATAGATCTAAGGGACTGAGCAGTCTGATGCTTAAGTGGAGCGAACTTCTGGCACTGGACACACTTTTTTGCATGAGCTTCAGATTCTTTTTTCATGGTAGGACAAAAATAACCCTACCGCGGGATCCTTCTTTCCAAGGTTCTCGCTCTTGAGTGGCTTCCACACTCACCAGAATGTACTTCTTGAAGGATAGTAGGGACTTCATATTCCGACACACATCTTGCCATAGTAGACAAGAATGTCTTCCTATAGAGAATTCCAGATACTAAGTAATAGTATGCTGCTTTCAACTTGAATCTCTTCTTATCTTTAACCGATTGACGTAAGTTTCCAATTGATAGGTAGAGGATGAACGGGTCCATCCAAGAGGAATGCTGATCAATCTGCATCATCTCTTCCTCCTCTACTGTCGGGCAGAAGAGTTCAGAAGTCGTTCCTCCTGACGACAGTCCGTACTTGGTAAGAACATCTGCCTCCTCATTCTCTATCCTCAGAATGTGTTCAATGGTAAAACTTTTAAATCTTCCGACCTCAATCTTTACAAGCGCGAGATACTTCTTCAACACCGGCTCCCGGGTCTCAAAGTTACCTAGAGCTTGTGATGCCATTACTAGGGAATCATTCTTTATGTGAACATGGTCGATCTCGAGCTCTTGCGAGCCTCATGCTGGCCAACAAGGCTTCATACTCTGCTTGGTTGTTGGTCACTCGAAAATGATACTTGATTGCCTGCTCGAGTTTAATACCATTCGGATTTATCAGAACCACTCCTGCTCCGGAAGAATTTCTGCCTGAAGCCCCATCAACATAGATGATCCAGGCCAGAGGAGATCTTTCTGCCTGATTAGAACTAGATTCTATTGTATCAATCAGAAAATCAGCAAGCACCTGCGCCTTGATAGCCGTCCTGGGCACATAGGAGATTTCAAACTCACTCAGCTCGATCGCCAATTTAGCTAACCTGCCTGAATGTTCTGGCTTCTCTAGCACACTCTTCAAAGGTTGATCAGTGACTACTTGGATTGAGTGCGCTTGGAAATAGGGTCGGAGCCTACGGGCAGACATAACCAATGCCAGAGCCAATTTCTCTAGGATCGGGTACTTTGTTTCTGCATCATTCAGAATGTGACTGACACAATAGACCAGAAATTGCCTTCGGCTTTCCTCTCGGACAAGAATAGAGCTGACTGCCTCGAGGCTAACTCCTAGGTATAGGAACAACATCTCCCCTGCTCGGGGACTTTGTAGTAAGGGTGTTGAAGCTAGTTATTTCTTTAACTGCTCAAAGGCCTGAGTGCACTCTCCCATCCACTAAAACTTAGACGCTCCCCAAAGAGTTTTGAAAAATGGCGCACTCTTATCTCCTACTAGAGAAATAAATCTCCCGAGTCTCGCTAACCTCCCCCCTAACTACTGGATTTCTCTTGGAGAACGGGGAGGGGCCATGTCAAGGATGGCCTTAACCTTGTCTTGTTTAGGGGCAAGACCCTCTAGAGTAAGGGGGTGACCGAGGAATTTCCCCTTACTTGCTCCAAAAACACTTTTTAGCGGGTTAAGCTTTATCTTGTATTTTCGCAAAGTGGAAAAAGTTTCTACCAAATCGTGCAGATGTTGCGGAAGAGACTTGCTTTTAACCAAAAGATCGTCCACATATACTTCAAGGTTTTTACCCTTTTGTCCTCTAAACACATGATCCATCATGCATTGATACGTCACGCCAGCATTTTTAAGCCCAAAGGGCATCACAAGATAGCAGTAGCAACCATCGTTAGTAATAAACGATGTGTGAGGGATATCAGGCTTATGCATTATTATTTGGGTGTAACCAGAGAACGCATCTAAAAGCTCATAAAAAGAAACCCTACTGCATAATCAACTAAAGAATCTATCCGAGGCAAGGGGTAGCAATCTTTTGGACACATTTTATTCAATCAGGTGAAGTCTGCACACATCCTCCACTTCCCCCCTGATTTTTTAACCATTACAACGTTTGAAACCCACTCAGGATATTGAATTTCTTGAATAAAGCATGCCTTGAGGAGTTTGGCAACCTCCTCCCTGATTGGCTCTGTCAGCTTGACCGCCGCATCTCTCTTCTTTTGTTGCACTGGCTTGGCGGTTGGGTCAATGTTGAGATGATGACAGGCTATGTCAGGATCAACTCCTGGCATGTCCTCCGCTGACCAAGCGAAGACATCAAGATTCTTTAGCAAGCAAGCTATCAACTCCGCCTTTTGATCTTCTGGCAACTCTGAGTTGATGGAGAGCTTTCTCTCCTCCCCTTCAGCAATGGGGATCCCTTGCGTCTCCTGGGCAGGTTCCAGGTGAGCGCCTTCATTATCCATGACAGCTTCTGACTGAGTTGATACTTCTGCTACCGCCGAGAAGATTGGAGGGGCAACTTTGGTCATGTTAACTGTGCGGAGGTATCATTCCCGAGCTTGCCTTGGGTCACTTCTGACCCTGCATTGACGACCATCTTTGTTAAACTTGATAGACAGGTTGTAGTTTGAAATTATTGCTTGGTACTTATTTAGCAGAGGCCTCCCAAAGATGTCGTGATAGCTGCTTGGAGCATCAACCACTATAAACTAAATCTGCTTGATCACCCCCAAGCCTTACAGGGAGTACAACGCTTCCCTCGACTTCCTTCCTCTCGCCAGAAAAGCCATAGAGCGGCCCTTCGGTGGAAAGCAGAGGCTTTCCAGTCTTTAGGGATTCAAAGGTTGGCTTGAAGAGGAGATTAACGGAGCTGCTAGTATCAATAAGAATCCTATCGACTGTATAATCTGCGATGGCTGCTTGGACCACAATAGCATCATCAAAAGGATTAGCGGTCGGGGGAAGATCCTCGGGACCGAAGATGACGCTACTAGAAGACAGGGGGAGGAATAAGTAGAAGCAATCTCTGCTCATGTGACTCTTGCAAGGGAGGACTTCCGAGTGGACACAGTTCCTGCTCCACCGTGAATGTAAAAGAGTCACCCCAAGGCTCCTTCGTCGACGATATCGTAGCATTCATTATGAATATTAATGGGCCCCAGACGGACCTCATCCTCTATCTCTATGCATTCTAGCTGAACCTCCGCCACCTCCTTTGCCTTTGGAGGTGGAAGGTTTTGAAGGATCATTCCTCCTGCCCAGATCTTTGATCTTACCTTTGGCAAATAACCTTTCAACCAGCTGCCAAAGGGCCTTGCAATCTTCAGTCAAATGGCCCTTTTCTTTGTGAAATTCTCAGAACTTAGAGTTATTTCTAGGCTTCCAATCCCTTTGAGGCTCTTGCCTCTTTTCCTCTGCTTTCTTTTGGATGATCTGAATAACCTCTTCGAAGTCGAGCCCCAGATCTGTGAACTCCTCCACGGAGCTTCTCTCATGTGGCCTTGAAGCAGGCAAGGTATTCTGAAGAATGGGTAGAGCTTGAAGGGGTATGGAGGGAGTGGCGGCCAACGGCAGTCTCTGATCACGAAACTGTTGATGGCCGATGAAAGGTTTCTTGTGACGGAGGTTTCTCCCCCTTTGAGAAGGAGACTGGAAATCGGGCCGAGGAGGCTTGCTATGGTGGTGGATGCTGGAAGAGGCGTTGGAAGCATCCCTTCCTCCAGCCTTAGCTGTTAGGGATGAAATGTAGGTGGGGTTAGCATTCTCACCTTCAATGAAGCGATTGGCCATCACTATCAGTTCCTGGTAGGTTGATGGCGCCTTTGTTGTTACTTTAAACTTCAGCGGGCCTTCCCGGATGCCGTGAATCAAGGCGACCTTGTAGTAGTCGGGGTTCACATTCCTCACCCCATGGATCTCCTTCTGGAACCGGTCAACGAACCGCTCTACTGATTCGTTGTCTCTTTGTTTGATATCAAAGAGGGCTGCCGACCCATCTTTCCTCTTCTTTGAGGTAGCAAACCTCAGAAAGAGTTTGTTGCGAAGCTCAGCGAAGGAAGAAATCGTGCCTTGAGGGAAGTTCATAAAACCACTCTCTCGCCTGTCCATCGAGAGTGGTGACTAGAAGCTTGCACTTCAAGGCATCGAAGAGGTATCTCAATGCAACTGCCCCCTCGAAAGCCTGCAGATGGGAAACTGGATCGGTCTCCCCAGAGTAGAAGGGGAGATAGGGTTCTCTGAAGTTGTTGGGTGCAGACTCCCATCAGATTCTATCAACGAAGGGAGAAGGAGTCTCAAGTTATGCAGAAGAGCGGACTGGCGCACGAGGGTCCGCGGGCTCGGTGGACTATCGATCCACAAAATCAAGCTGGCGGGCTGGAGTCTCCCTTACCGCCTCTCTGAAAAAATCCATCTGGGGGGCGAACTGGTCAGCCTGAGTCCACAGAGGAGCTAGGGGTTGAGCTTGGGGGCGAGGTTGAGGAGTTACTGCAAGTGACTGTTGGAGAGGGGTTTGGAGAGCTGGAGTCTGGCGAATCGGAGTCTTGCGGACTGGGGTTTCAACAATATCTCCTGCAGCCTGGGGATCAAGCCGCTGAGTTAGCGCGAGCAAAGCTTTGCTAATAGTATCAAGCCGCTGGTCGATCTCTCTGCGAGATAACTCGGCTTCTAAGCGAGACTGTTCCAAAGCCTCCCACAACGAATCATCCGGCGAGCTTGAGTGGTCTGATCGGCGAGCTCGGCGGTCTGACATCTCTATCCCCGGATTTCAAAGACTGCTTGGATTTGAAGATCGCGTGTTAACTATTGATGCACGAAATGCGAAAAGGACTCGCGCACCACTAGCTAACTGTTCGAATACTGGGGAAAGAAGAATAAGCAAACTGCAAGCAGTAGTCTACTTAGCGGATGAGAGAAAAGAACAGAAGAGCCGTGAATCACGGAAACACCAGACTTCGCCCGTCGCGGCCTGAATGCCACTCTTGTGACAAGCTTGACTTTGATTGCAAACGATGGGTTACAAAAAGCTGAAAGAAAACTGTGCAGTAGGTAAGTCGGAGTCTGCAAAGCTCGAGATTTGAGTCCGCAGCCTTTAACAAGTAGGCTCATGGGCTCGAGTCAGCGTGCCTTGGGTTCACCACTTCCCTCTATTTATAGATTTGGGGGCCTGCCCAAACGGGAAGGGCTAAAATAACCGGCTGCCCGGGGTACAGGAGAGCCGGGCAGCGGTGACGGGAATCAAAAAGAAATGGACAAGAAGTCAACGCGAGATAGTCGGACTGGGCTTGTGAGTTGGGGCATCGCCTTGGCTATGCGGAGAATAATCCTGGCTGGAGGGGAGCGACCTGAGCGGACCGATGCTGGAGTCTGCCTAGTGACGCCAGATCTAGAAACTTACCAAGGTGGGGCGACCTGAGCGGACTGAGAACTAGAGTACGCTTATGGGGGTGCCTTGACGACCTGAGCAGACAGAGGGGATCGAGTTTCGCTGAAAGAGGAGTCGCTGGGCATGTTGCGGATTCTGGGGTTAACAGGAAGCAAGCAAAAAGAGAAAAGAGGAAAGAGGGAAGCAGCGCGGCCTTGCGGATTTCCCCTGGCAAGCTGAGCAGCTTGACCTATGGGACAAGCTGATCTAGACTACCCCTGGAGGCGACCTGGAAACAAGGCCGTACGGATTTGACGAGGACTAGCCAGCTCACGGAGAATGGTTGATAGGAAGCACAAGCCGCCCGGTTTTGTAAGGCTTACGGACCAATTGCTGATTCTAGGTTAACACATTCCAATTCTTTTAGAGGTATTCCGATGATTTCTCTAGTAACAGTAACAGACAGTCCACCAAGTAGATTCTCTAAGTTCTCATTTATCTGATTCTCCATGGATCCTCGAAGCACAAGTGGCTTGCTAGGTGGTAGAGAACTTGTTCGAACTGGGTTTGCTTCAGCATTAGATGAATTAGAAATGTAATACTTATGTTGGAAAAAGTCGGCCTCTCCGTTGTCCTCAAACACCCCTTCAAAGTGTTGGACAAAGATTTGCTTGAATTCTTTCAGAATGCAAAGCTTCGCCATGAAGAAACAGTGATCAAGAGCAGAGTTCGTCATATCAAAGTTAAGGTGAAGGCTTCTCTCCTCACCCGGCTCTTGCGGCTTCCAGCTTATGAATAGGTCGATCACCTTGAAGTGGATGACTTCACCATAGCTATGTTGTTATGTGGATTTCCCAGAGTTACCAAGGTTGTTAAGAGGAAAGGCATGAATAAGGAATGCAAGTTATTATCAGATATCATTGGAAAAGTACTGCTATGCAAAACTGGATCTCATGATTACCTCTCCTCTGAAATGCTCATGATTCTTGTTGTAATCATCTGTTGAAAGAAAATTGATTGGGGTGCTATGCTGTTTGCTATGATCAAAGATAGTCTCTACGCTCCCAACTTTGGAAGGATTTTAAGTTTGTATATGAATCAGCTTGATCGTGACACCTTCGACATGACTAAATTAAGGTATACCTATCCACCACTTGAAGAAAATAGACTCGTCAATCTTCTCGAGGTGGGATAGGAGGATCCAGAGGCCAGGTGGAGCCAGAGTTCTTCCTGAAGAGGAGGAGGTAGTTCCCGAAGAAAGGATTTCTTCTTCTACCCCTAGTGAGATTCCTGAGAGATTGAGTGGAGCAATTTAAGGGGATCATGCTGAGACACAAGTGACCACTGAGATAGTTCCCTTGAGTGTTCCTACAACTATAGTGATAGATGCTTTAGTTAGTTTTGAGCCAGAGATACCAGCTTTAGCTGCAGAGGTTTCAGTTCCAGTTCTAGTTGCTGCAGTCACAGTAACAGAGTCTGTTGATCTTATTAAAGAGGTTACAGAGATTGCTCGTGTTGCTACTTCTAAGTTAGTGCATGATGAGGCTGAGCATAAGATAGTAGCTGAAGATATTTTGCCTGTTGCTGATGTTTTGGTTGTTGCTGCTGATGATGAGAATGCTGTTGATGAGATAGGTGTTGATGATCATGCGTTAGACGCTGATGCTACCTCTGACCTCGATGGTACTGAGCTAGATGTGGAAGACTATGATATTGCTAATGAGGATGAGCTCATTGTTAATAATGTAAATGATTCTTCTATACTTGTTTCCCAAGAGAACCTCATTATAAATCTCCCCGATGTTCTACCTATAAGGTCATAGGGGGAGCAGACTCACCCCTTGGTCTCGATACAGACAAGACTTGATAGGTTTGTCATAAACCTGCAAAGAAGAATGGCTGATATTCTAGGTGGACCTCCTTTGGAGGAGGTAGAGGTGGTTTATTTGTCTGATGAGGAAGGAGACGCAGAAGTGCATCCTCTATCCTAGAGGCTCCTACTATAGGGATGATTTCTAAAGCTCACATCTCTCAGATGGAAGAGTCTTCTAATGACTCCAAGGGTAGTGAAGATCTCCCTTCCCCTCCCAATATTCTAGATGCAGACCTACCTTCTACCAGTTCAGATCTCTCTATTCTGAAATCCATCCAAGTCCTGATGGCCAATAAACAAGCAAGGGTTGATCGCTGCTTGATGAAAGTGTTAAACAAATTCAAAGAGATAGAGAAAGACATGAATAATGGCCTTGCTGAAATCAATGTACGTTTTGACAAACTGGTTGATAGGCTGGATTCATGGTTTGTGCAGGGTCGCCAAGCAATTGTTCGTACGATGGTCGGCCTGAAAAGTAACTTGACTATACTCCAGAACATTGATGAAAATGCCAAAACGGTCATTACTGTCAGGAATGAAGGAATGAATTGTTTTGATGACCAGATGGTCTTTTATTCTAATGTTATTATAGCCAAGGTACTTGTAGAAGTCAGAAAGTGGGAGGATAAGTTGAATGCTAAGTTGACAGCCCTTGAAGCTGCCATGGAAGAAAACTTTAAGGGAGTAAATGACTACTATTATGGCAATTTTAGCTGGTTTCATAATAAGATTTTTGGTAGGGCAAGTCAAGGTGATGCAAGGATCCTAGCACCTGTAGTGCCTGCTCCAGTGTATGTTCATGTTAATCCCGCTCAGGATTATTATCAGTACTGGACAGACTCTCAGGATTTTCCTTAGTTTGAACCAGAATATATTATTGTTGCTTCCTATCTAAAAGTTCAGATAATTGAAGACATACCTCCACTAGCTCAGAAAAGAAGAAAATATGGTGAAGGCATGTCTGCTGTTAGGTCTGATCCTAACAGAGAAATGGCCGTGGAATGGAGTCCAATTTCCAAGAGTATCATTCTTGACACCTTCAACATAGTGGACTTAGAAAATGAGAACAGATGGGATTATTATTGCTCAGATGAATGGCACAAGTATGAGGTAGCATGCGCCAAATGAAGACTGCATTTCAGGAAACACAACTTTGAAGATCTAGATGCACCACCAGCTCCGCCAAGATTTTATCTGAAGCCAAAAGCGTATTTCGACAAGTAACACCCGAAGAGACATTGCAAAAAGGCTGAATTTTTTTTCATTTGATAGATGTGGACATTGGTTGCCCCAATATAGAACTCCTTTATATATTGATGGATAAAATTCATGTTAGTGCGTAATTCTAAATCGATAAGGCAAGTGTACCTATCATTCTAGAGTATAGGATCAAGTGTCGTATTAGACTCGGGGCTTATTGAATACTTCTACTCATGCAAATTAATATTATTTTATCGGTATATAAAAATAGAAGATTAATAAAACTATGAAATAATTAACACTTGATCTAGACTCCCTTTAAAATAAAATAAAATTTCATGAAAAGCAAACTTCTAAATTATCTACTTCGACCGTAGAGTGTTTGAACCCTTGTTTTGATTTGTGCTAGGTTCACTCTTAGGATGTTTAGACCCTCTTGTATAGCCAGGGTCTCTGTCTTAAGTCTTAGTTAGATCCCATTTAGATCAGGTTTGGGCAGACCAGCATTACAGTGGACTCAGACTCAGATTCAGAAAATGTTGTGAACTATTTATATCAGTTTGACTATAGTCGAACTCAGCTCAACGATCGTCGATCTCCCATCAACGATCTCAGAGTCTCCTACTCTGAACTGAGCTCGACGATCTATTATTTCTATGTAGTAATCAAAGCTCAATGATAGTCATTCTCTAGTCGACTATCTCTTATCTCTGGTCGACGATCTCTGAACCGAGCCCTATGATTTTATGTTGCCTTATTCTATCAGTATTCTCAGATAAGTCAGAAGTCTTATTTTGGTTATGATAAATTTCTTTTAATACAAGATATATTCTGATAATAAATGCTGATACTCCCAAGGCTGTTAGCTGTATTTCTTGAAGCATTTATTATGGTATTCACTGAATATTGTATAGAGATAGTTATGAATTGTACTTATGACTGCCAGCCATTCTAGTCATTTGGGCTCCTCAATTCTTGCAATAATTTATGCCTTGCATTGGGAATTCAATTTCTAGCCGTTTTTCTTCATACTGACAGAACATATATCTCAATATAATAAAAATAAGAAGATAGACATGAGTAAGTATGTAATCAAAAAGAAAAGAATCTTCCTTTGCTCTCAGTGGATATTGCATGCTTTACTAAAAAGAAGAAGAAGAAGAACTTTTTCTGAACAACATTTCTCTCCAGTCTTCTTCTCTCTTCAGTCTTCAAAGATTCACAGAGAGTCACAAAATCAACAACTGTTATCAGATTCAAAAAGGCTTTACAACTTTTTCTCCTTGAAGACCTACACCTAGGGCCAAGCTTCTTCTTCTTGGATCCATACAATATCTCAAGGGGAGCTTGGACATTCTTCTCAATCCACAAAATGTTCTCACAATACCACCAAGGAGATTTCATCCCTTAGACTATAAATGTCAACCCGAATACTCTTATATTTCAAGTTCTAAGTATGAAAAGAAGCCAGGACCCAAGGTTGCCTGGGTCCAAAATGTATAATCTGTCATTTTGCAGGTGAAGACCTATCCTACCATACAGGATAGATGGTATCTGGATAGTGGGTGCTCCAAGTACATGATAGGAAACAAGGCCAACCTAAATAACTATAAGGCAAAGCTTGGTCCAAAAGTTATATTTGGTGACTCAAGTTTTGGTCAGACAGAAGGCTATGGAGAATTCACACTTGGAGATGTCACATTCAGGAAAGTGGCATATGTAAGTGATCTGAAACATAACTTGATATCCATAGGTCAGCTATGTGATGAAGGTTATGAGGTATGTTTTACTAAATTAAAATGCAACATTTCTTTAAATAACAGCATTGTGTTGTCAGGATATAGGTTAGACAATATTTACTTAGTTGATATTAATTCTGCTTATTCAGAAATTTGTTTATTTAATCAGGTTAGCAATAATAACACATTATGGCATAAAAGGCTAGGGTATATAAATCTTAGAAACATTGCTAGGTTATCTAGGGACAACCTTGTTAGAGGATTGTCCTCTTACCCCTACAATAAGGAAAGCATTTGCAATGCTTGTCAAGTATGGAAGCAAACTAAAAATAGCTTTAAATCAGTTAATAAGAGTGATTCACCTAGGATTTTGTATCTGTTTCATTTGGACCTTTTTGGACCAATTACTGTACAAAGCCTGGGAGGGAAGTTCTATACTTTAGTTGTTGTAGATGACTTCTCTAGGTTCTCTTGGGTTTTCTTCTTTATAAACAAGTCTGATAATTTCAAGGTTCTTACAGACTTTCTAAAATGCATAAAGATTGAGTACTCTACTCAAGTTGCATTGACAGAAGTGATCATGGCACTGAGTTTGAATCTCTTCTTATGCAAGAATTCTGTGAGAAGGAAGGTATCAGGCACTGCTTCTCTGCTCCCAGAACTCCTAACCAAAATGGGGTAGTTGAAAGGAAAAATAGAACACTCATTGAAGCTGCAGGTACATTGCTTGTTGATGCTCACATGCCTCTATCTTATTGGGCAGAAGCTATAAGCACAACAAACTATGTCCTGAATAGAAGTTTGATACACAAACTTAAGGGCAAGACTCCCTATGAATTACTCAAATGGAAAAAACCTAAAATATATTACTTTAGAATTTTTGGTTGTATTTGTTTTATTCATAATAACAATAAAGATTATCTTAGAAAGTTTGCAGCCAAAGCTACAATGGGAATTTTTCTAGGATATTCCCAAGTTAGCAAGGCATATAGGGTCTTCAATAAATAATCTTTGAAAATGGAAGAATCTGTTCATGTTACTTTTGATGAAGCTAATATGCTTTATAAGGAGAAGGAAGCTTCTACCAGTAATTATTTGCAGGTACCAAATCTATGTGAGAAATTGGATGAATTAAGATATCTCATCCCTCTCCACAGATTGATGAAGATTGTGAAGAAGAATCTCTGGAAATTGCTGAAGGCTCTCCAACAGCAAATTTAATTCCACAAGAGGAAGTAGTTCATGATGCTGCTGCTGTTGAACAAACTCCACCTCCTGACTATGTTACACTTAGAGATCATCCCATATCTCAAGTGATAGGAGACATGTCAGTGGGTGTGCAGACAAGGCATCAACTCAATGAAGATGTGATGCATGCCTGTTTCTTATCTCATATTGAGCCCTCATCCATTAAAGATGCAGTGCAAGATCCACACTAGATTATTGCAATACAAGAGGAGCTAAATCAATTTGAAAGATGCAAAGTTTGGAATTTGGTTCCTAGACCCAAAGGACAGCTAGTTATTGGAACTCAATGGGTCTTCAGAAATAAATTGGATGCCCAAGGCATAGTTGTCAGAAACAAAGCAAGATTAGTGGCACAAGGCTACAGGAAAGAAGAAGGAATTGACTATGATCAGACCTTTGCACCTGTTGCAAGGATTAAAGCTATCAGAATTTTCTTAGCCTATGTTGCTCACAAGAAATTCAAGGTATATCAAATGGATGTCAAAAGTTCCTTTCTCAATGGGTAACTTAAGGAAGAAGTGTATGTGGAACAGCCACCTGGTTTTATCTCTTCAACTCATCCCTCTCATGTTTTCAAATTGCATAAGGCTCTCTATGGTCTAAAGCAAGCTCCAAGAGCTTGGTATGAAACCCTAGCTAGCTTTCTTTTAAGAGAATAAATTTTCTAGAGGCTCTATAGATAGGACCTTATTTATTATACATCATCATGATAGGATTCTGTTAGTTTAAGTATATGTTGATGATATTATATTTGGATCTACTGATTCTAAACTTTGCAAAAGGTTTTCTGATCTTATGCACTCCAAGTTTGGAATGAGTAGCATGGGTGAACTTTCTTACTTTCTTGGTCTTCAAGTAAAGCATGCTCCTGATGGCATCTTCATTTTCCAGTCCAAATATGCTAAGGAATTAGTAAAAAGGTTTGGGATGGCTGATGCCTCAGCTATGAAGACACTCATGGCTTCTAATGCAGTAATTGATTCTGATGAAAAGGGTAAACTTGTTGATCAGAAAAATTTTAGGGCCATTGTTGGGTCTCTATTATATCTTACTGCTAGTAGACCTGATATAATGTTTGCAACACGTCTTTGTGCTAGATTTCAAGTCAATCCTAAAGAATATCATTTAATTCTCCTTAAAAGAATATTAAGATACTTAAAGGGTTGTCCTAATCTAGGACTTCGGTATCCCACAAAGTCAGAATTTTAATTAACTAGATATTCTGATGCTGACTATGCTGGATGCAGAGTTGACAGAAAAAGCACTTCAGGAACTTGTCAGTGACTGGGTGATAGATTAGTATCCTGGTTTTGCAAGAAACAATCTTCTGTGTCTACATCAACTGCAGAGGCTGAATATATAGATCTTGGTAGTTGTTGTTCACAAATCTTATGGATTCAAAATCAGCTACTGGATTATGGGTACTCTCTCAATGATTCCACCAACTTTTGTGACAGTACCAGTGCCATATCTATTGCACAAAATCCAGTCCTACATTCTAGGACCAAGTATATAGAAATAAGGCATCATTTTCTTAGAGATTGTGTTGAAAAAAACAAGATTAACCTCAAGTTTATCTCCACTGATTTTCAAAGAGGAGATATTTTTACAAAGCCTCTGGATGTGAAAAAACACCAATTCTTTTTGAATTCAGCTTGGAATGATAAATGGCATGGATTAAACTTGAATATTGTCTTTGTGAAGATGTGGTCAACGATCATCGAACGGAGATCGACGATCATCGAACGGAGATCGACGATCGTCGAACTCATCTTCTGCTCAATCGTCGACCTGAGATTGACGACAGCTCTGTGTGAAGAAAAAAATCGTCGAACGGAGATCGACGACTTTTCTTCAGTAAAATCAATCGTCGACCTAAGCTCGACAATCAATTTTTTTTCAACTGAGATCAGAGACCAAAGATATCATTTGCTTTTAAATTAAATCTTTGACCTAAGATCGACGTTTTTTCTTTTATCGTCGGCCAGAGATCGTCTCTTCATATTCCAAAAACCTATGTATAGGTTTCTTCTCGATCTCTGTCCCACGCTTTCATATTTCCCCTCTGCTCTTGATCTTTTGCTCTCTCGAGTTTACAGGTTTCCCATGGCGATCTCTGCAGCAGTTCTCGCAGCGATGAAGTTCGACACAGGATTTGATGTCGACTTCGACTCTTTCAATCATTATGATCTTGTGTTTCAGGAAATGCTATAGCTTTACGATGATCAGGGTTTAAAGAAACTTATGACTACAAGGATAAAGCTATTTGTTGCTGAGATAAAGGAATGGGTTTACACCTCCTCTGTCAATGACTCTTCGATGATTGGTTTCATCTCAGGACAACAGGTGACTCTAAACCCTGCAATTCTTACAGAGATTTTTGAACTAAAGAATAGACCGGATGATCTGGATCAGGACAGTTCAGAGTATAGCAAGATGATCTTGGAGATGGGTCATGCCGAGGGCATTCCATCTAAGTTATTAAAGAAAAACTTATCTGTAGGTTTTAAGTTTCTTGCGGATATAGTGGGAAAGGTTTTGCTGGGCAAACATTCAGCCCATGATAACATCAATAGGCAACAGTTTGCTGTGATGTCTGCTCTAGTTAACAGGAAGGCCATTGATTGGGCCAGTTTGTTCTTCGATTTAATCAAGAGGAAGAACAATAAAAAGGAAGTTTGCTTAGGGAGGATTATAGGAATCTTTCTTCAAAAGAAAGCCCCAGTGCTATTGGTGTCTTCAACCATAGCTACAAATGCCAGCAAGAGGCTGGATTGCTCTTTGTTTGGGAAGTGGGAGAGGTCGATTTAGAAACCCTCTAGGGCTGGAACCTCCTCTCATACATCTGAGGACATAAGGACTTTCATAGTCACTCCTCAACCTAGTGAAGAAGTTCCCTCTCTTCCTCCTCCTCCTCCAGCTTCCCCAATCATCCCAAATGTCTCCTCTAAACCTACCTCAGTTATTCCAACTACTCCTTCATCTCCAGTTATTATCTCTTCCCCTACTAGGTCACCCCTTCCCATTTCTCCTACTGAACCACACTCCCTTCACTCCTTGTCCATTCCAAATTTTAACCTACTCTCACCACGCTCATCCCCTTCTCGTCGAGCTGACTCTCCCATCAACACTGAAGTATCTCCTCATAATTCCCCCATACATTCCTACAGAAACTCCCCTCTTCAGGATGACATCATGACAGATTTCACTCCTCCTCCCTCTCATATTTCTGTTTCAACTCAGACTTCAACTAAGTTTCCTCAAGTTGATCAAACCTTTCTCTCTCATCTTCTGGACCTCCTCACTCCTACTCTCAAATTCTTGATAGCAGAAGCTCTCTCACCCATTGCTCAATCTATCTCATCTCTTTCTGCCTCCCTATCTGCTTCTCTCTCTTCTTCCTCTGCTCTTCTTCATCTAGGAGTCTGGCTCTAGTTGTCATTGAAACCAGACAGGGGGAGATGTCCTATGAAGATGTTGTAGGATCAGATTCAGATGACCTTCAGGTTCAGCCTCCTCCAGTAATTCAAGAAGAAGTAGTGCAGGAAGAAGAATTGTTTCAAAAGTTCTGTACAGACATAGTTCTATATTCAGACTTGCTTATGTCAGATGAAGACATCAATGTGTCAATTCCTGAGATATCCAGTGGTTATTGCTTTATTTATCCCTCCTTCAATTTACAATCGCTTTTACATTCTTTCTCTTTGTTCAGAGTTGTTTAGAATTAAGTTGAGACAATTTCCTCCAAGGCCATGGTCTGTTATACCAGACCCATGTGTCCTTCAGTTGTGAAACATCTTCTGCAGATTCAATCAGTTCCAGCTTATTTAGATATTCAATCAATTACAGAATGTACAGATATGTCATCCCCTATGGATGTAGAGTTTTTGCATATGTTAGAAGAGAAGAATGAGATTGATGCTCTATCAGTTGCTGATGAATTACTTGATCTAGTGGTCTCAGAAAATCTAGCCTTAGCCCTAGAAACAAGCTTTATAAATCTTTGTGAGCCTATTAGTCCTTATCCATCTCTGGATGATTTCATTGTTATTGATATTCAGGAAGAAGCCAAAGAAAAGGCTGCTAAGAAGTCAGATGATAAGCAAATGAAGGAAATAGATGATTTATATGACAATCCTCAGGTTTTATCTAATGATGATGATGATGATGATTCAGATGATAGTAATTCTAAGAAAAAGAAAGCTTCAAAGAAAAGAAAAGCTGTTCCCCAGGCTGCTCTATACCAAGAAATACAAATGACACCCCTTACAACCTTTTGAAAGGGATTACTCCATATCCTGGCATGGAGAGCTGGATGTGGTTATCCAAGAATGAGCAGAAAGCTAGAAAGAAGAGCAGGAGATATTCTCCACCTCCTCAGAAATTCAGAAGAGGCCCTCCTCCTCCTCCTCATCCTGTTGTTGGTGCTTCAAGTGCTATCTCTCAAGTTTCTAATGCATCTTCCCAGCCTTCCTCTTACTCAAGATCATATCAAAGGCAGGAAAGATCCTCTAGGACTCAGTTTCAAGGAAGTAGTTAGCAACACAGAAGTCAGAGCTCCTTAAAACAAGTGAAAGAAGTCATTTATCAGAATCCCTCTTCTCCTTCTCACCAACAAGTTGCTTCAAAGATTCAAAATACAATTGCTTATAAAGAAAGAAAATCTGATGTATCCTTCAAACCTAAAAGAAAATATAGTGAGGTTGCCCCTCCTAGATCTCTCTACTCCCAAAGTGATGATCAGCTCAGCTCAACATGCTTTCAAGCTCAATCCACTCAGTTCAAAGCAGTCACTATATTGCCTCCTCAAGAAGATCAGTCACCTGTTGAACATGAACTTGACCCAAACTTTAGGATGGCCAGGCTTCAGGAACTGATTGGTCTTTCTTAGATCAGAAAAGCTATAGAAGAAGGAAAAGATCCATCTTCATTCTCAACTATGTCCTCTTTCAGAGAAAAAGAGCTGGATAAGCTTTAAGTGAGCAAGAAAGTCTTCAACCCAGCTGAATATATGGCATTGCATCCTGAAGTAATTGTGCCCAGGACTAGCACTCAGACATCTCTTAGTGGGCAAGACTTGATGACATCCAAGAAGAATGTACCAGACCCTAGCAGAAAGATAATAATCTCAAAACCTTCATCAAGTTCTTCATATTATAAACCATAGTTTATGTTATTTGTTTAATGATTAACTGATTATGTACAATGCACTGCTATAACATAATTGCTGATGTTATTTCATCCCTTCATATATTTATGGTCTTTGTATTTTATTTCTTTTTTTTTGTTTTTGAGTGACCTCACACAAATAGGGGTAGATTGTTGGAACCCTTGTTTTGATTTGTACTAGGTTCACTCTCAGGATGTTTAGACCCTCTTGTATAGCCAGGGTCTCTGTCTTAACTCTTAGTTAGATCCCCTTTAGATCAGGTTTGGGCAGACCAGCATTGCAGTGGACTCAGACTCAGATTCAGAAAATGTTGTGAACTATCTATATCAGTTCGACTATTGTCGAACTCAACTCGATGATCGTCGATCTCGCATCAACGATCTCAGAGTCTCTTACTCTGAACTGAGCTCAAAAATCTACAAGCTCAGGTCGACGATCTATTGTTTCTCTGCAGTAATCAAACTCGACGATAGCCGTTCTCTGGTCGACGATCTCTTATCTCTAGTCGACAATCTCTGAACCGAGCCCTATGATTTTATGCTGCCTTCTTCTATCAGTGTTCTCAGATCAGTCAGAAGTCTTATTTTGGTTATGATAAATTTATTTTAATGCAAGATATATTCTGATAATAAATTCTGATACTCCCAAGGCTGTTAGCCGTATTTCTTTAAGCATTTATTATGGTATTCACAGAATATTGTATAGAGACAGTTATGGATTGTACTTATGACTGCCAACCATTCTAGCCGTTTGGGCTCCTCAATTCTTGCAGTAATTTATGTCCTGCCTTGGAAATTCAAATTCTAGCCGTTTTTCTTCATACTGACAGAACATATATCTCAATATAACAAAAAGAAGAAGATAGATAGGAGTAGGTCAGTAATAAAAAAGAAAAGAATCTTCCTTTGCTCTTAGTGGATATTGTATGCTTTGCTAAAAAGAAGAAGAAGAAGAACTTTTTCTGAATAACATTTCTCTCCAGTCTTCTTCTCTCTTCAGTCTTCAAAGATTCACAAAGAGTCACAAAATCAACAACTGTTATCAGATTCAAAAAGACTTTACAACTTTTTCTCCTTGGAGACCTACACCCAGGGCCAAGCTTTATCTTCCTAGATCCATACAATATCTCAGAGGGAGCTTGGACATTCTTCTCAATCCACAAAATCTTCTCACTTGTCTGAGAAAGAGAAGATTCTCTTAAACCTTTTCTTCTACCTCTATCTGTACAGGGTTATCTCTCCCTTCAAAAGTGAACTCTTTGGTGATAGGGCACCTGATCAAAAACCTATTGGATTTTGAGCTCCTGATCAAAAACTCAAAAGGTCTCTAGATCTACCTACAGCAGATCTTGTGGTGATAGGGCACCTGATCAAAAACCTAAGTGGATTCCTACCTTGGTGGTAGAAGAGTGGATGTACCCAGATTTGGGGAACCACTATAAATTTTCTTGTGTCGTCTGTGTTGCTCTGTTATTTCTTTGTGTGCTGTGTTGTTGTGGTAGTCTAGCTTATTTATTTTCTCTAGTTACTTTTATTAATATTTTAATTCCGCAATAAATCTAAACATTTTTTTAAATACTCTATTCACCACCCTCTAGAGTAAAACCTATCTATCCCTCTCTCGAGAATAAGATCTCAACTAAACTTAGGTTGATCGATTAAAACCTCTCGGCCAATCGAAACCCCTAAGCTTGCTTTATGTGGTGAACCCTGCTATTGGATTTGACTCCAATCCGGAAGATTCATGTCTTCCTCTCTCAAGAAGAGCATTCAAATCCCTCTACCTTTGTGTGACCTACTCGTATCCACAACCTCTCGATAAATCTAGGATACTGATCAAAAATCAAAATCAGATAAATTGAAGCGGAAATAATAGAGAGCTTCGCAAGAAAGAAGAAATTTATTTTATTTTAAAGCTTGTCATGATAGAGTGCTAATAAAATTTTCTACTCAACATGATTAAAGAAGTACAAAAAAAGAAGGAAAGTAAAATATGATTGCATAAAGGAAAAATACTTGAATTAAAACCTAAACTATGAAATTGGAATTACAAAAGAAATGCAAGAAAACTACTGAAATTAGCTAAAAATCTACTCATACTTTACTCCTAGATGACTCTTAGATCACTCCTAAGCTCCTGGCACTGTCTGGAATTTATAGGAATTTTTCTGGAGAGTCATTCCCCTCGATCACACCCGTGACTAGGTGGCGTGTACGGTGCGAAACCGTCTTCTTCAAAGCACGAGAACATTGGGAGAAAAACTGCCAAAATTGATGTTTTGCGGGTCACGCCCGTGACCTAGGGCATGTCTGTACTGTTACTGGAAATGGCGGGAAGGAGAAACGACGAGAGTTAATCTGGCATTGTTGAATAGGTCACACCCCTGGGTCACGCCCGTGACCTAGGGCGTGTAAGTTGAAAACTGTCTGGATCTGAAACTGGCGTCATAAAGCGCAGCCCGCCTGATCGTCACACCTTCGAGTCACGCCCATGACTTTGAGGTCACGCCCATGTCCGAGACATGTAACTTAAATCTAATATGGAAATGTAATCTGGAGTTCCTGGATGGCAAGCACGGTGGCCAAAGTAGATAACATTTTTTTAAAGAAAATTAAAACAACCTTTTCCTAATGGAAATGAAAATTAAAAAAAAAACAAAAATAGAATTGTGGTAGAGAAAGAGAATGATAAAATTAATAAAATTTGCGCTTTCTAAATATAAACAAAAATAACTCCCCAGCAACGTCGCCAAAAACTTGATGGATAACATTCATGCTAGTGCGTAATTCTAAATTGATAAGACAAGTGTACCTATCATTCTTGAGTATAGGATCAAGTGGCGTATTAGACTCGGGGCCTATTGACTACTTCTACTCATGCAAATTAATATTATTTTATCGGTATATAAAAAATAGAAGATTAATAAAATTATGAAATAATTAACACTTTATCTAGACTCCCTTTGAAATAAAATAAACTTTAATGAAAAACAAACTTCTAAATAATCTACTTCAATCGTGGAGGTTCCCAAATTACAGAAGAGCCTCTCTCAAGAATTTGCTCTCGACTAAACTTAGGTTGATCGATTAAAACCTCTCGGCCAATCAAAACCCCTAAACTTGCTTTATGCGGTGAACCCCGCTATTGGATTTGACTCCAATCCGGAAGATTCATGTCTTCTCTCTCGAGGAGAGCATGCAAATCCCTCTACCTTTGAGTGATCTACTCATATCCACAACCTCTCGGTAAATCTAGGATACGGATCAAAATTCGAAATCAAAGATAAACTAAAGCGGAAATAATATAGAGCTTGGCAAGAAAGAAGAAATTTATTTTAATTTAAAGCTTGTCATGATCAAGTCCTAATGAAATTAGCTACTCAATATGATTAAATAAGTACATAACAAGAAGGGAAAGTAAAACATGATTGCATAAAGGAAAAATACTTGAATTAAAACTTGAACTATGAAATTGGAATTACATAAAGAAATGCAAGAAAACTACTTGAATTGGCTAAAAATCTACTCCTCCTTCACTCCTTGATGGCTCTTAGATCACTCCTAAGCTTATGGATCTGTCTGGAATTTATAGGAATTTTTCTGGAGAGTCACACCCCTCTATCAAGCCCCTAAATAGGGGGAGTGTAAGTTGCGAAACTGTCCTCTTGAAAGCCTTAGAATGTTGGGAGAAAAACTGCCAAAATTACTATTTTGCAGGTCACGCCCGTGACCTAGGGTGTGTCTATACTTTTATTGGAAATGGCAAGAATTAATCTTGTATTGTTGAAGAGGTCACGCATGTGACCTAGGGCGTGTAAGCTAAAAACTATCTGGATCCGAAACTGGCATCATATAGCATGGCACGCCTGATCGCTGCCACGCCTTCGAGTCACGCCCGTGACTTTGAGGTCACGCCTGTGTCTGAGGCATGTTATTTTAATCTGTTGTGGAAATTTAATCTGGATTCCCTGGATGGGTCACGCATGCTGGTCACGCCCGTGACTTGAGGGTGATGCCCATGACCTGGGCGTATAATTTGTATTTTTCCAGTTTTCTTCAGTTTCTTCTCCTGATTAGTCCTACAAGCTCCAAATTGATATTGGCAGCCCAGATTATCCTGAAATACAAAAAGAAAGTAATTAGAACCTAAATTAATAAAATATAATTATAAACTTATTAATTATTAAATAAAAACTATATAAAATAAGGATAAAATTTGAGTTATCAAATATATAATTTAAATGTTTTGACTGGGAATGCGTTTAATTCTTAATTTTATATGTCTCGTTCTTTCTATGCTTTATTATTATTATGTGTACAATTCACCTTAGATTGTAGGGTTCTGACTTCTTCAAATAGGGGGAGATTGTTGGGTATTGTATCCACAATAACCCTGATTTGAAGAAGGATCCCCTTAAGCTAAGATGAATTGAGATTGCATTTGATGCTGTGAGTTTAGTTATGTGCTTACATGACTATATTGCTAAGTACACACCAATGTTAGGTTACGGTGGGCCAGTAAACACAGGACTATATAATGTAATCCTTCATTGTGTAAGCCAATGTGTTGAGTCACGTGTAATCTCTCTATTGGGGTGTACTTCTATCCTAAGTGCATTAAAAGTATCAAGGAAGGACAAGAACTTGGAATCAGAAAAATAGAATTTTACCCAAGTAAAATTTGTCGAGTATCATAAGGGATATTCGTCGAATTCATCGAGTATACCCATAGATACTCGTCAAATTCATCAAGAATACCTACTGGCACTCATCAAATTCATTGTATTTACTTAGGGTAAAATCTCTGAGAGTTGGAAAATCTGTTAAGTAAAAAATCGTCAAGTATCATCAAGTATACTCGTCGAATTCGTCAAGTGTATTTTCTGATACCCGCCAAATTCGTCGAATAAACATGTCGATACACGCTGAATTCGTTGAGATTCATTGGGTATACCTTTGAGTTTCCGAATTTACTTCTCTTGAATTTTCTAAGGTCAGATTCGTCGAATATCGCTTAGCTCATTCATCGAATGCATCGAGTGTATCAGCCGATACTCGTCGAATTCCTTGAGTATGTCAACCGATGGTTGTCGAATTCATCGAGTTTATCTTCTGCAAAGCTTTGAGTTATAGATTCGATCGAGCTAAATTTCTCCAAGTAAATTTCGTCGAGTCTATGCAGTTCGACGAGTATACATGGCTATACTCAATGATACTCGACGAATTATACTTGGGTAATTTCATCTGTTTTTCAAAATCTAGCTCGGCTTATCCATATCGCCATGTATAGTAACTCGTGACCTTCCCAATATGGAATATCTTTTCAAGCAGTTGCTAAGGAGGATTCTTATATACATATAGGGTGGATTTTCCATCAACCCTAATCGTGCTCAAATCAAATCAAGAAACATCCCGAAATAAACATTTGTCGGTTCTCGTACGTATTTCACGAATTTAGCTCGGCTGATGACTGTGTTGTACAATTCGATCTACCACTATCAAATCGAATATATCATTGTTCTCTGAAGATTCTGATTCTCTCAGATTTAGTTGATCCGTGATTTTAGATCAAAGTATTCAAAGATTTTGGGTTCACTTATTATTCAAGTCATTCAAGATCAACCTTTTCGAAGAATGAAGAATCGAAGACATTAAATTTAAATAACATTATTTGTAATCTTTTTTTTATGTAAATCCTTTTTACTTTTGTAGGAGGTTTTTCTCGCCGAGTTGTAGATCCGTATTTGGATCGAGTTGTAGATCTGTGTTTGGATCGAGTTGTAGATCTGTGTTTGGATCGATTTGTAGGAGAGTTTGTTCTCCGAGTGATAGGAGATTTGTGAAAGTGAGGGGATAAGATACTTACTACACTAGAGGGGGAGTGAATAGAGTATTCAAAAATTAAGGAGACTCTAAACACTTCTCTTAGAGCTATTTGCGGAATATAAAAATAAAAGCTTTAAACCTAAAGCCTAACTGAGTGTAGTGAAAAAAAAGAGAAGCTCACTGAATTTTCAGTTGAACTTTTATCCTAACACAGCAACTAAAAACCTAGTTAAAACTATCACAGCCACAGAGCAATGATTAAAATAAGCAACAGACAACAGAAGAACTTTATAGTGGTTCTCCAATTGGGTACATCCACTCTTCTACCACCGTGGTAGGAATCCACTACCGGTTTTTGATCAGGTGCCCTACCACCAGTAGATCTACTTTCAGGTAGATCTAAAGACCCTTCAGGCTTTTGATCAGGTGCCTAAAAACCAACAAACGGGTTTTTGATCAGGTGCCCGACCACCAATGGTTCACTTTTGAAGGGAGTAATAACCCTTTTACAGGAGGTTGAAAGAGAGAATTATGATTTATTCCTTTTGTTCAAAGAAGCTAGTGGATGGCTCTGAATATATCAAAGCTCCCCCTGGCTTAGAGAATGTCTAGGAAGAAGCTTTGCTTCAGGGTGTAGTATCTCCAAATTGCTTGAGAAGACTTTCTGATGCAGCCTTGAAGAAGACTCTAGATTTGAATGAATGTTCTTCTTCAGCAGCTTTTACAATCTAGGAGAGTTTGCAACAATGAATGTTCAGTAATCTGGGAGGTTGTTCTTCTTGAAAGCTAGAGCTCTTAGTATTGATTTTCCTGAAGACAGGATGAACTCAGGAAGAAGAAGAACTTTTCTTTTCTCTTGAGATATCTGGTTCTGTGTCTGCTGTGATCTTGTATATTGTATATGTGTATTCAGCCGACTCTCTGATAATATAGAAACTTCTCTTCTTTTGAAAAAGCCTCGAGCCCTGCACTAAAAAAACTTTCCAAATAATAGAATAAAACAAAATTAAGAAACCTGCACCTGCAATCCTTTCTGTCATTCCCAAAAAGGAATTAAGGATATTAAAAAACTATCCTTTCAATTTGACTTTACAAATTTGCACAGGAAACAAAGCCTAACGGCTATATTACAGCTGTAGAAAAGCACAATTTCCTCTAATAAAACAAACGGTTTTATTCTGCCAAATCTCTCAATTAATGCAAAAGGAATATTGCAAATAAGCAAAAGAATATAAGCATTAAATTGAGCAGAATATACTGAATAAAATATGTCTTAAACAAGAGGAAATAAACCAAAGATCAAATGAAATGACTATAGATAAAAGCAGACAGAAAGCGTCGACCAGAGATCGAAGATCGTCGATCTGAACAAGCAGATCGTCGACCTGAAGAAAAACTGTCTTCACAGAAATCGTCGACCAAGGCTACACGATCGTCGTTCTGAATAAGCAGATCGTCAACCCACTTCAGAGTTCATATAACTCTGAGATCGTCGATTATCATTCGAAGATCGTCGAGCGCCATTCGACTATTGTCGAGCACAATTCTACTTAACCATTTTGATTTCAATTCAATCTCAACTAATCTAACCTAAGGGTAGACTAACCTTTAGTCTAACCATTGACCATAGATAATTCTTGGGTCAATTAAGCCTAATTGAGATGACATGGCCCAAATCAAAACTAGGGAACCAACAATCTAACCCTATTTGAGTGATGTCACTCAAACAAAAACAAATCTAATACAAGCAGATAAGAATAAACAACAGCAAACAGATTGAATAAAATAAGATAGTAAAAACAAAAACCACAGACATTTATCAACAGAGTCTGAAGGAGGAATAGAAGTAGCAGGAGAGAAAGTGATTTTTCTTCTAGGATTACATGCATCCTTCTTTGATAACTTCAAGTACTGCTCTCCAATAATCTTTAGCTCTCCAGCTTTCGGCAGAACAGCTTCAGGATGTTTTTCCATATACTTTGAAGCATAAAAAACTTCGGAGCTGACTTGGAATCTATCCAATTCTTTCTTTTTGTATGTTGACATAGTAGAAAATCCTGTGATATCTTTACCTTCAGCATTAGCTTTCTTGATCTGAGTAGTTCCCACCAATTCTAAAAGTCTAGCCATTTTGAAGTTAGGATCAAGCTCTTGACTTTCATAAGTGTTCTCATCATCTGGATTCAATGGATTTACAACCTTAAAGTTTACTGATTGAGTTAGAAAACTCTCAGTTTGCTCTTGAGATGGCTTGACATTTGAAACTTTTGGCTCTTGAATCATAAGACTAGATGAAGGAGCATACTCAACATATTTCTTGCTTGATTTGTCAGAGTATGTAACTCTTTTTCCTTTGACATCTACTGGCTTGGCCTGAGCAGGTTTTTCCTTTGAAGGTGATAATTTTGCTTTGGGAGGAGACCTAGGAGCTGGAGGAGGAGAGAAAGTTTGTTGTTGATATACAACTTCTTTTAATTGCTCTCTTTGACTGACTGAATGCCTAGTCCGCCTCTGATCATGAGACCTGCTGGAAGGAGGCTGCCTGCCCTTCCTTTGATAGATGTATGGTTGATTTGGTATGGTAGAAGGAGCAGAAGATCTGGTAGCAACATTTCTTGAAGCACCAGCAGAGGGAGGAGGAGGAGGAAGACCTCTCTGAATCCCCTTGGGAGGAGGAGAGTTCTTCCTGCTCTTCTTCCTTGCTTTCTGAGCATTTTTTGAATACCACATCCAAGCCTCAAAATTCTTTGATTTAGGATCAATTCCTTTCAGAATATAGTATGGAATATCATGATCTGGGTTAGGAGGTGCTGGAGCTATGGGCTTCCTTTTCTTTTGAGCAGTCCTTTTCTTTTTCTTATTACCTTCTGAATCATCAGAATCTTCATCCTCATCCTCAGAATGTGAGGACTGAGGTTTTGCATACAGATCATCAATATCTTTTAGCATAGCTTCCTCTTGTTCTTTAGCTTTCAGAAGAGCCTTTTCTCTTTCTTCTTCAAATATATCTTGAGCCAAGAGAGAGTCCAAATTTGGACCTGGGGTGTCATCCCAAAGAGTAGAGGGCACAAAAGATACATCAGATTCAACTTCTGGAACAGCAACTGACACACCTTTATCTGAAGACTCTATTGAATTCCACTTAGCTTCTAAGAAGGAGGTAATAATCCCTTCTAGATGTCTGGCAACAACAGGAGTGGAAATCTCCTCAAGACAAAATTTGAAGGCAAAGGCTGCTTCAGCAATTGCTTCAGAAATAATAAAACTGTCCAAACTCTGAAGGCTCATTGGTCTCTGATAACACACAATGGCCTGAAGGGGATCAAATGAACAAGGGGAGGACTGAGAGATATAATGGCCTCCAAGGGATGAGAGAGAGGACTCATCATTTGAATCAAGAAAAGCATCCAGTTTATCTGGAACTACTAGAGCATATATATCTACGAATATCCTCTGAACGTAATCTGTAAAGACTTCATTTGGAACTTCATCTGAACATGTTTCTAGCTCCACTGCTGCTGGAGATTGCACAACCTGACGAGCCCAAGCAGAGCCTGAATCATCATCATTGAGCATCTCCCCCTGCCTGGGTTCAGTGGGAACTAAACCCATGCCCCTAGATTAAGAAAGGGCTGAGAGGGCAGTGATGGAAGCAGCAAGTGAAGAGATGGAGATAGCAAGGGGGGCAATGGCTTCAACTATCATTATTTTGATGGATAGAGTAATGAGGTCTAGGATATTGGCAATGAATTCTAGTGTAATTTGAAATGATGGAGGAATGATAGATAGCGAAACATCAGAATTGATATTCTTCTGAGCCGGGGCTTCATTAATTGGGGAATTATGATGAGATGGATAATCATTAGTGGGTGATTGATGATTTGAAGTAGCTGGGGAATGATGAGGAGATGGAGTAAGCAGATTGAACATGGAATCTATGTTGAAGTTTGGTACCTCAGCTAGATGAGCTGGAGTTGGAGAAGTAGATTGTGATGGATGGTTCACAGGAGAAGAATGAGTTTCAATGGAGGTGGATGACAAGGAGGATGAAGCAGGAATTTCTTCAGTAGGGTGGGAAGTGGATTCAGGATCCCTTGTGCCCTCAGATTTTGTAGGGGCAGACCCAGCCTTTGATGATTTTTGGATGGTCCTTTCAACTTAACAAACAGAGAAGGATCAATTCTCTTGCTAACATTGATTGTTGTAGGAGCAGAACCTAATAGCTGGGAAGCTTTCTTGGATAGAAAGAACTCAACCAGCCTACCTTGAGTCACCTCTTTCTTGTTGTTCTTTTTCCTGAGCAATTCAAATATCAATCCAGCCCAGTTGATTGATTTCTTATTCAGTATTGCTGACATCAAGGCAAATTGTTGCCTGTTGATGTTGTCATGGGCTGAATGCTTTCCAAGAAACACTTTTCCAACCAAGTCATCCAAGAACTTAAAACCAACAGATAGATTTACTTTCAGGAGCTTAGATCGAATTCCTTCTACATGTCCCATCTCTAATAGCATCCTACCATACTCAGCAGAATCTTGCTCATACTCATCAGATCCATTCTTTAACTTAAAGATTTCAGTCAGAATTTCGGGAGTAAGAATTACCTCCACACCGTTGATGGTTCCTGTCATTGCTTTGTCATCTAAAGAAGATGTATAAACCCATTCCTTTATTTCTGATAGGTGGAGTTTGATTTTTGTAGACATGAGTTTCTTGAGTCTTTGATCATCACATAACTGCAGCATCTCTCGGAAAACTTGTTCGCAGTCACTGAAAGAATCAAAATCAACACTGAAACTGGCATCGAACTTCATTACGGACAAGGTTGCAGAGGAAATCTCCATGGAATCGATGAGAGAAATCGCAAGAAGAGAGAGAGAGAGAAAGTGTGGGACGAGAGCTCGAAATAGTCCTGAAAGCAGAATACGAAACGACGAGCTCCGTTGACGATCTTCAGACCTAAATAGATGATCGTTTAGAAATAAACTAGAATCGTCGATCTCTGAATGAAGATCAGGAGAATCGGTCGTCGATCGTCGATCGACGATTGATTTCCGGAGCAGAGTCATCGATCGTCGATCGACGATTTCTATCTCTAAAAGCAAAGAGATGTCGTAGACCAAGGGTCGATGATTTAGCTCAACCTGTTCGACTATATTCGAACACCGTTCGACGATCTCAGAACAGATTTCAACTTAGCAGATTTTTACTCTTAGTCTGATCCATTCATCATGCCTAGTTGATTCAAAAAGAATAGATGTTTCTGTTCATCTAAAGGCTTTGTAAATATATCACTTCTCTGAAGATCTGTGGGTATAAACTCGAGATTTATTTTATTCTTGTCAACACATTCTCTAAGAAAATAGTGTCTAATGTCTACGTGCTTAGTTCTAGAATGGTGCACAGGATTTTGTACTATGGAAATAGCACTGGTACGGTCACACATAATTTTTGTGTTTTTGTGTGTGTACCTATAATCCAAGAGTTGATTTTGAATCCACAGTATCTGTGAACAGAAACTAGCAGCTACTATATATTCACCCTCTGCTGTTGAGGTTGAAACAGAAGACTGCTTCTTGCAAAACCAAGAGACTAATCTCTCACCTAGGAACTGACAAGTCCTTGAGGTGCTCTTCCTGTCAACTCTACAGCCAGCATAGTCAGCATCTGAGTATCCAATCAACTCAAATTCTGATTCAGCTGGGTACGAAAGTCCTAAATTTGGGCATCCCTTCAATTATCTTAAGATTCTCTTAAGAAGATTCAAGTGAGATTCCTTGGGGTTAACCTGAAATCTAGTACAGAGGCATGTGGCAAACATTATATCAGGCCTACTTGCAGTTAGATATAATAGGGAACCAACAATGGCCCTATAATTTTTCTGATCAACAGGCTTTCCCTTTTCATCAGAATCAATAACTACATTAGTAGCCATAGGAGTGTGCATTGCTGAAGCATCTGCCATACCAAACTTCTTTACCAATTCCTTGGCATACTTAGATTGGGAGATGAAGATGCCATCAGCATCTTGTTTCACTTGGAGACCAAGGAAATAAGACAGCTCACCAATACTACTCATCTCAAACTTAGAATGCATTAGGTCTGAGAACCTTTTGCATAGTTTGGGATCAGTGGAACCAAATATAATGTCATCCACATAAATTTGAACGAACAGGATCTTTTCCTTATGGTGCTTAATAAAAAGGGTTCTATCAACTATGCCTCTAACAAACTTATGTTCTAATAGGAAACTAGCTAGAGTTTCATATCATGCTCTAGGAGCCCGCTTAAGTCCATACAGATCTTTTTGCAACTTAAAAACATGTGAGGGATAAGTTGAAGAAATAAAACCAGGGGGTTGTTCAACAAATACCTCTTCCTTTAGCTCTCCATTCATGAATGCACTCTTTACATCCATTTGGAACACCTTAAACTTCTTGTAGGCTGCATAGGCTAGAAAGATCCTTATTGCCTCTAGCCTTTCAACAGGAGCAAATGTCTGATCATAATCAATGCCTTCTTCCTGTCTGTAGCCCTGTGCTACAAGCCTTGATTTATTCTTTATAATAATTCCTTGAGCATCCAACTTGTTTCTAAATACCCATTTAGTGCCTATAACCAGTTGACCTTTTGGTCTTCGGACCAAATTCCAAACTTTACATCTTTCAAACCGGTTTAGCTCCTCTTTCATGGCAATGATGCAGTGGGGATCTTGCTACTCATCTTTTATTGTTAGAGGCTCAAACTGAGAAAGAAAACAAGCAAGCATCACATCTTGACTTAGTTGATGTCTCGTTTGCACACCAGTTGAAATGTCTCCAATAACTTGAGATGTAGGATGATCTCTAAGTGTGACTTAATTAGTTGGTGGATTATGATCTTCAACAGCAGTTGGAATCAATTCCTCAGGTGGAATTAGATTGGATGTTGGTAGAGTTGCAATCACTTCTACTTGGTCTTCATCACTGTCTGAATCAACTATCTGAAGAGTTGGTTGAGGTTGACTCTCCTGAGTGAGTTTCAGCTCATCCAAATTCTTGCACAAGTCATGTATCTGCAAAGAGTTACTGGAAGAAGTTTCCTTCCCTCTGTAAAACATTTTAGTTTCATCAAAAGATACATGTACTGACTCTTCAATTTTCAATGTGGATTTATTAAATACCCTATAAGCTTTGCTTACTTGGGAATATCCTAGAAAGATTCTCATTGAAGCCTTTGCTTCAAACTTTCTAATGTAATCTTTGTTATTATTGTGAATGTAAGCTACACAACCAAAAAATCTAAAATAATCTATTTTAGGTTTCTTTTCTTTAAGTAATTCATAGGGAGTCTTCCCCTTTAGTTTATGTATCAGACTCCTATTCAGTACATAGTTAGCTGTGCTAACTGCTTCTGCCCAAAAGGATAGAGGCATATTAGCATCTGCTAACAATGTTCCTGCAGCTTCAATCAGGGTTCTGTTTTTCCTTTCCACTACCCCATTTTGTTGAGGAGTTCTAGGAGCAGAGAAGTTATGCCTGATACCTTCTTTTTCATAGAATTCTTGCATAAGAAGAGATTCAAACTCAGTACCATGATCACTTCTGAACAAGGCAACTTTAGTAGAGTACTCAGTCTGTATACAAAGTAGAAATTCTTTAAGAACTTTAAAGTTATCAGATTTAGTTCTCAAGAAGAACACCCAAGTGAACCTAGAGTAATCATCTACAATTACTAGGGTATAGAGTTTCCCTCCTAGACTCTATACAGCTATTGGACCACAAAGATTCAAGTGCAATAGGTACAGGATTCTAGGTGAATCACTTTTATTTACAGCTTTGAAACTATTCTTAGTTTGCTTGCCTAGCTGACAAGCCTTGCATAGGCTTTCCTTCTTGTAGGGGCAAGAGGGCAAACCTCTGACAAGGTTGTATTTAGATAACCTAGATATATTCTTAAGGTTAACATGACCTAGCCTTTAATGCCACAAAGTATTATTACTACTCACCTCATTAAATAAACAAATTTCAGAAGAGGTGGATTTAAAATCTACAAGATAATTATTTCCTTACCTAATGCCTACTAATATAATTTTATTATTAAAAGTAATATTGCACAGAGTATTAGAAAACAAAACCTGGTAGCCAGCATCACGAAGCTGACTTACAGAAATTAGATTGTGCTTCAGTCCTGTGACATAAGCTACCTTCTTGAAAGTCACTGACCCTATGGTTAATTTACCATATCCTTCAGTCTGACCACAACTGGAATCACCAAAGATTACCTTTGGTCTCAACTTGGCTTTGAAGCTTGAAAGGTTCTCTTTGTTTCCAGTCTTATGCTTGGAGCATCCACTATCCAAATACCACTTGTCCTGAGTGATAGGATAGGTCTTCACCTGCAATAAGATAAGTTAAACATTATGGACCCAGGTAACCTTGGGTCCATTGTTCTTCACATAGGAAAAACTAGAAATGAAAGAGTATGTAGGTTGAGGGTGATATCCTAAGGGATGAGATCTCCTAGGTGGGATAATCCAATTAGCAGACCTAGGGTTGCTATTAAACTTATTGTTTCTGTGAGCATTGTTGTGATTCTGGAAATTTAGTTCTGATCGTCGATCGATGATCGACAATCCGTACCCAGATCGTCGATCTTGGTTCACCGAAAAGGATTCTTGATTCCACGATCGTCGATCTCTGTTCGACGACTCAGGTTGAGATCGTCGATCACTCATTGCTACATAGTTATACCCAGCAGGTGAGTTCAGAGATCGTCTATTGTCGTTTGACGATGGGTGTAGCGATCGTCGATAGGCGTTCGACGATTTTTGTATTTCTATGAATTTCTGTTTCCTTTTGTCTCTCTTAATCTTATTTAAGGTTTTCTTAGCCTTTTGAATAACCTCAGTGTTGTGTATTCCCTTTTCAGAAACAAACTTTACTGGAGTAGAAAGATTGTATTCAAGGAGCAATGGGGGTTCACTAGGGGAGGCACCTAAGCCTAACTTATTGTTGCATGTCCTAGTGTTGGCAGTGCTTGTGATTTCTAGCAACTTAATGCTTCTTCCATTAAGTGAATCTTCTAACCTCTTAGCTTTAGCTATTTCTAATTTAAGAAATTTAATTTCTTCAGATGATCTAGTGAGTTCAGATTCTAACCTAATGTTTTCACTAGATAGAGATTCTGATCCAGCTAGTTTATATCTAAGCAACTTAATCTCCTTTTTTGAGCTAAGTAAATCTAGGCAAAGAGTTTTAAATTCTTTCTTAAATTCATCAGAGGTAAAATCATAAGATGCAATTACCTGGTCTTCATCAGATAATTCATCCTCCTTATCTTCAGTCATCTCTGCAGCTGAGTTGCTACTGTAGGCATTGATTGCCATAAGGCAAATATCCTTAGCTTTCTTCTCTTCTTCATCATCTTCACTGGAGCTGGAGGAAGAGGAGTCTTCCTCAATATCACTCCATGTCTTTGCAACAAGACCTTTCTCTTTCTTCTTAAATTTATGAGAGGATGTCTTGGAATAGTGCTTCTCATGTTCCTTCTCCTTTCTCCTTTCCTTATGCTTTGTCTCTGGACACTCAGGGAAAATGTGTCCAGGCTTCCTGTATCCATAACAAACAATCTCTTTAGATGGGGTTTTATCATACCTTGGCTTTTCATCATATTTTGATGACTTTCTTCTATTGTCCTTTCTGCCCATCTTATAGAACCTCTTGGCAAAGAGTGCCATCAGTTCTTAATTTGATTGAGTCACTTTGGACTCATCATTAGCCTTAAGAGCAAGGGTTTTCTCTTTCCTTGTTGGAGTAGATGCTTTGGCTTCAGCTTCAGCTTCCCTGGTCTCCAGTACTTGCTCAAATGATTTGAGCTTGCCAAGGAGAGCTTCAGTTGAAATCTCTATTGTACTTATGGACTCCTTGATTGGCCAGATTCTGAGATCCCATGTGCATGGGAAGCACATCAGTATTTTATCATTGACTTCTGTCAACGTGATCTCTTTATCAAGTGTCCTCAGCTTATTGATAATGGAGCTGAGCCTTGTGTACATAACTTCTACTGTCTCAGCTTCTTCCTTCTATAAGTTCTCATGTTGGGATATGAGGTTGGACCTTCTGTCCTTCCTCTCATCAGCTGAACCAGTTACAATCTTATTCAGTGAGTCCCACAAGGCTTTTGCTGAGGTGCAATCAGCCACTTTCGTGAATGTCTCATCAGACATAGTCTGAGCCAGAATATTCATAGCTTTGGCATCAGCTATCTTGGCCTTCTTGTAAGTTTCATTATAGTCAGGAGGTGGCACTGCACTGAGATTTGTAGATGTTGTAGCAGTAGCTACAGCAGGTGGTGTTGGTGGCCCTGTTAAGATAGAGGAAAAAATATCTTCATCAATAGAGTTCATGTAAAGTCTAATTCTTGCCTTCCAGATGCCAAACTTGGCTAAGTTGCATACTGGAGGTCTGATGCTAGAGTAATCTTTGTACTGGGCTATGAATCTAATATGAGTGTATATAGGATCAAAGTATCTTATCACAAGATCTTATGGTTCAGGTGTTAGCCTGTTCAACAAGTCAACCTTGTAATGATTTAGTTGTTGAATAACCAACCTCCCTCTGATACCAATTGAAAGTGAGGGGATAAGATACTTACTACTCTAGAGGGGGGTGAATAGAGTATTCAATAATTAAGGAGACTCTAAACACTTCTCTTAGAGCTATTTGTGGAATATAAAAAAAAACTTTAAACCTAAAGCCTAACTGAATGTAGTGAAAAAAAAGAGAAACTCAATGAATTTTCAGTTGAACTTTTATCCTAACACAACAACTAGTAACCTAGTTAAAACTATCACAGCCACAGAGCAATGATTAAAATAAGCAACAGACAACACAAGAACTTTATAGTGGTTCCCCAATTGGGTACATCCACTCTTCTATCACCCTGGTAGGAATCCACTACAAGTTTTTTATTAGGTGCCCTGCCACCAGTAAGTCTGCTTCAGGTAGATCTAAAGACCCTTCAGTCTTTTGATCAGGTGCCTAAAAACCAACAAACAGGTTTTTGATCAGGTGCCCTGCCACCAATGGTTCACTTTTGAAGGGAGTAATAACACTTTTACATGAGGTTGAAAGAGAGAATTAAGATTTCTTCTCTGTGTTCAGAGAAGCTAGTGGATGGCTCTTAATATATCAAAGCTCCCCCTGGCTTAGAGAATGTCCAGGAAGAAGCTTTTCTTCAGGGTGTAGGATCTCCAAATTGCTTGAGAAGACTTTCTGATGCAGCCTTGAAGAAGACTCTAGATTTGAATGAATGTTCTTCTTCAGCAGCTTTTGCAATCTTGGAGAGTTTGAAACAATGAATGTTCAGTAATCTGGGAGGTTCTTCTTCTTGAAAGCTAGAGCTCTGAGTATTGATTTTCCTAAAGAAAGAATGAACTCAGGAAGAAGAAGAACTTTTCTTTTCTCTTGAGATATCTGGTTCTGTGACTACTGTGAGCTTGTATATTGTATATGTGTATTCAGCCGACTCTCTGATAATATAGAAACTTCTCTTCTTTTGAAAAAGCCTCGAGCCCTTTACTAGAAAAACTTTCCAAATAATAGAATAAAACAAAATAAAGAAACTGCACCTGCAATATTTTCTGTCATTCCCAAAAAGGAATTAAGGATATTAAAAAATATCCTTTCAATTTGACTTTACAAATTGGCACAGGGAACAAAGCCTAACGGCTATATTACAGCTGTAGAAAAGCACGATTTCCTCTGATAAAACAAACGGTTTTATTCTGCCAAATCTCTCAATTAATGCAAAAGGAATATTGCAAATAAGCAAAAGAATATAAACATTAAATTGGGCAGAATATACTGAATAAAATATGTCTTAAACAAGAGGAAATAAACCAAAGATCAAATGAAATGACTATAGATAAAAGCAGACAGAAAGCGTCGACCAGAGATCGAAGATCGTCGATCTGAACAAGCAGATCGTCGACCTGAAGAAAAACTATCTTCACAGAAATCGTCAACCAAGGCTACACGATCGTCGATCTGAATAAGAAGATCGTCGACCAACTTCAGAGTTCATATAACTCTGAGATCGTTGATCATCATTTGAAGATCGTTGAGTGTCATTCGACTATCGTCGAGCACAATTCTACTTAACCATTTTCATTTCAATTCAATCTCAACTAATCTAACCTAAGGGTAGACGAACCTTTAGTCTAACCATTGACCATAGATAATTCTTAGGTCAATTAAGCCTAATTGAGATGACATGGCCCAAATCAAAACTAGGGAACCAATAATTTATCTCCGAGTTGTAGGAGTTGAGGCCCAAAGGTGTAAGATTTGTTTAAATATGAGAAAGGTGAAGTAGCCAAATCCAGCCCTTCGTGGTAGATAGGTGAGGTGGGACAGTGGGCATACCCAAATCGGGGAACCATTATAGATCTCTGTGTTTTGTGTGTTTTTTTAAGATTATTTTTATTTCGCGAAAAGACACAGACCTTACCTATTCACCCCCTCTAGGTGATTTAGGTTGACTCTAGATACTTTCAAACCTTAAGCAATGCTAGACGAATTTCCCTTAGAGTCTTTCTACCACTTACCTGATAACCCATATTAACACTATAGGTTCCAGAATTAAAATCCTCTACATCCAGAATGTCAAAGGTTTGGTCCTTCACTAATATCACATATGAGCAAGGCTAACACAAACCTTTCCAACTTCTTCAATGCTCTTATGTGTGACCTCATAGGCTCATATTGCATTGGTAGTGAGATTACATATTTGAACACTTCCAAATCACCATGGTAAAACTAATATTGATGACTAACCCGTGTGTTAGTGTCACTATAAGGCGACAGTTCTGAGCATAAGACCGGGTAAAATCCTTGGTAAGGGGAGGGGTTTTACAAACTGTTATCAACTAACAAACGATCATATGAGAAATAAGTCCACAATACTGCGCCACCCCGCTAGAGCATTAGTTTGCGGACAAACAATGCAGCAGAAGCAATGGTGTGCCCATGTGTAAAAAGTCATAGAAAATAGTCCATTTAAACAATGAGTTAGGCTGACCCAATTAGGACACCACTTTAGTTTGACATACCAAGAGGATTTTGTGTCGTATCCTAGTCCAAAATCGACCTAGGATATAAATTAGTTTAGGTTTGAGGATACCCAAATTTACTAATTGAAGAATTAAACGCCAGAGTCACTGCTTAAGGCTTAAACTTCGATGTCCCTACTCCACCTATCAAGGATATTATCACTTCTTACCCAAGCTTATAGGACTGCCTCAAGGAGAATTGGTGCCTATAATCTATTAGCAGAATAGTAGGGTACTCGTAAAATTAACCCTTGTGTCGATGACGTTATTATGTTGAGATAACCACCATGAGAAATACAAAAGTTTGAATAAGAATTCAAGTTTTAGAAGAGACTCATTTTTGGTTGGGTCACATGTTGACCTTGAGAAGATTGTCGTAAATAGCAACCTTAAGGGCCTAAAGTATGTGGCATATCAATAAGTCTAAGGGTAGAACTCCAAGTCTAAGATTGCATGCACTAAGGATTGTGTGCGTATATAGGAGGAATCCACTATAGATATTAAAGAAATTTAGCCCAAAATGTATGGGGGCTTATCCAATTGTTTATTGGGCTAAATTGATAACGACTTGAATTTTCCTAGACCTTGCTTAAAAGATGTGGAGTGGCAAACATAGTGATCATGAAGTTTTGATTTATTCAAATGTTGCTCGTGTAGGGATGAGGTTTTGTATATGCATGGTTGGTATGATGATCAACCCTCACTAGAAGATTAGGACCCTTGAAGGATTATTTCATCTTAAGAGACGTGGATTATTAATGTCGAGTTTTGATTGCTATAAATTCACGGGCAAAATAGGAAAGTAGAGTATGTCAAGGATGATTACTCATTCTCCTTATCACTCCAAGGCTATGTGGATAAGTGAAAAAAGATAGTAGTAAATTAATTCTTTGAGATATATTTAGAAGGTTTCTTAAGTTATATGTACCCGCGACTCTTGAAATCATGAGAGACAGTATAAGACTTCATGAAATTTCTCAAATTTTAGGTTTAATGAAGTAGATAACTTCTTAGTACACAACCTAAAGAACAATCATTCTTTCCTTAATGCAAGACAATGGTGTAAATCGTTTACACATACACGTAGAATCATAGCAATTTGCATTCAAAAGACCTGAATTCGAGTCAGTATCGGTTGTAGAAAAAAATTTCATACAATTAGGGATTTGCTTTGTCTATCGCCTCAATAAAGCCTATTCCTAGGTGCTCTAACACCCTAACCTAATTATGGTAATGTACGAATAGTGGATATACCGCTTGTTAATAGAATGATTAAGAAACTCATGTAGATCGCAAGAACGAACGACATAGAGTGTGAATTATGTACAAGCCTAAGTCGGATAACGAGTGGATAAGAGTAGAACTTGGTTATAGGTGCTCATGAGCTTAATAAATGAACAAATATAAATAATCCCTTGAGAGGTATATGGTGTAAGACCCCTTTTTTTTTTAACCATCGGGGTCTTATGCCCAGAACCGTCGCTTTGCGATGACACCAACACGCCCGGGAAGGCCGTCACTACAAAACGGCGATCTTGCCGGCCATATTGATCACAAAAAAATAGCATAAGTATTGAAAGTTTTTAATTTCAAGGTAGCTAGCAACCTAGAGGGGGGGGGGGTGAATAGGTCAGCTTAGGTCTTTTGAGAGTTTTATTGAATTACTTGATTGTTTCTTTAAGATTTCAGATTTTAATGATCTAGAGCTTGTTCTAAGTACCTATAATTAAGAAAACAAAAGCAAACACAGAAAGTACACAAGTATTTTATAGTGGTTCCCCAAAATTATGGGTACATCCAATCTCCTCCCACCTTGCCAACTTCCTGTTAGTCAAGGCACTTCTCCAACCAATGCTCCAAGGAGCTTACACATATTTATTTCATAGATCCCTCAGGACTAAACAATATCTCAGGCAAAGCTAATACTGACTTTTCCTTCAAGCTAAAACATACGGAATAAAACCGTGGCCTCAGCCACAAAGCTAAAAGCATTTTTCTACACTCAGTGATACAAGTATCACCTACCTCAGACACTTAAGCCCTACAATTCAGGCTATGGAGGATAGCCCTACCTTAGAGCAAGCTTTCTCCTACAGCTTAGAGAGATACACTCTCCTACAGTTCAGGCAATACTATCCTACTACTAAGTGAGTAACACTCACCTACCTACGAGAGATTCACTCTCATACAGCTCAGGCAAATTTGCCCTACCTCAGACCCAAAGGTCCTACAGCTCAGATCCAAAAGGATCCTACAAAGAGAAAAGGTTTAAATTACTTTGATATAAAGAAATTTCGCTGTGTCAACCACTTGAAACAGAAAACTTTTTGCTCCTACTCTCCTCACAGTAGGGAAAAGATTTGTTGGAGGAACTTAGAAAAAACTTCTGAACAAGCTGTTGAAGGCTAAAGATCTTTGGATCTAATGTCTTCAAACAACCACTGAACCTACCAAAAGATGAAGGTTCTACTTCTTTAGAACAGATTCTGAATCTACTATGGTAGTTGGAGACTTGCACAGCTAACTGAACTTTTCTTGCTGCTGAGCTTCAAGCTTTTTCACTAGTAGTAATGGCGAACACGATGAAGACGGCTGCTCTCCCTTTTTTTTGAATAATATATGCCCTAAAAGTTGTTTTTGTCCTAGCCCTTTCTCTTCCTTTTGTAGTTTGCCGATCAATGGCTCTTAGAGATTGGTGGGCCCCACTTGCAGCTTCCAGCTATGCCTTGCTTTAACGGAAGAAGACGTACAATAGCTTCACGACAAGTTTTGTCGTGTAGTGTAGCTTCCCCGTACCTAATTTGACCATAATTGACTTTATCGATTTTGCTAACGTCAGCACCTGTGGACTTGGCCAAAATCGAGCATCAGAGAATAGGCATTGAGTGAGTAAGCATCACTCAACGCCAAAACACTTAGATAGATTCACTGTCTCTTTGCATTAAGTGAGTAACCTTCACTCAAAGCCAAACTACTTAGAATATAAATTTGATTCTAGGCGTTGAGTGATTCAGCTCCACTCAATGCCAATCTTGCTTTATCAGCTTTCAGCGGCTTGGTGTTGAGTGAGTAAGCATCACTCAACGCCAAACTCCTTAGACAAAAATCTGTCTATAGTAGGTGTTGACAGCGTTGAGTCAGTAAACTCCACTCAATGCTTTTTGTCTTAACCAAATTTCTGCTTATTCAGTAACATAAGCGATGAGAGCGTTGAGTGAACATGCTTCACTCAACACTTTCTGCCTTAGCTAAATTTCTGCTTATTCAGTAGCATGGCGTTGAGTGAGTTGAATTCACTCAACGCCTGTGTACTTAGCTTTATTTTAGCTCATTCCAACTTTAGGCTTTTACTACTGTAGCCTATCTCACAGCCTTTTGTTGTATGGCATTGAGTGAGTTGACTTCACTCAACGCCTATGTACTTAGCCATTTTCTCGGCATGCCACTGCCTTGGATTTGACTATATAGGCTTCACTCAATGCTATAAGTCATCTGGCGTTGAGTGACTGATCTTCACTCAATGCCTGTGGACTTAGAAAGTTTTTTGTCTTCCCACACCATAGGTAAGTGTTTACCTGACATAGTGACTTAGGCTATATGACCTATCATAGTCATCTACAAACATGTGTATGTTATTGATAATATTGTCTTCACTCAAATCCAGGAAATTGTGGGAAATGGACCAAACAATCTCCCCCTATTTGAGGAAGTCAAAAACTCTTAATGCAAAGACAATGACATACACAAAACCATGTAGCACAAGGCATAATAAAAAAACTAAATAATAGAGAAGTGATCTATAGTTACCACACTTCCCTGCTTGTAGAATACATTACTGCATCTGCCATTAGCTTCCTCTAAATTGTTGCTGTCTTGCTTATCTGATCATCTTATCCTCTCCCCCTTTTTGACTGCAGCAAATAGCAGGAAGGATGCACTTGATAACTAATTATGTTATCACATGCTCCCCCTCAATTAGGCAACATTGCTCGATTTGCTCCCCCTCAATATGAGAATCTTCATTTCTTTAAAGGATCATCTTATCTGCATAAAGCCAAATAGTTTGTAACTAGAGGTGAGGAGAAACTAAAGCTATACTAAGTTTAACATACCCAACTCTAATTTGAAGGTGTTAAACTTGGCTTCATCTAGTGGCTTAGTGAAGATTTCAGCCACTTGCTTGTCTGTTAGGACAAACTCAAGGGTGATGTATTCACATTCCACATGCTCCCTAATGAAATTATATTTAATCTCTATGTGTTTAGTCCTGCTATGAGAGAAATGATTCCTAGCAATAGAGATTGCACTAGTAGAATCACAGAATAAAGGAGTTCTACTTATCTGGAGGTTGTAGTCTTGAAGCTCGTGCTGGATCAACAATAACTGAGCACAACCACTTCCTGTTGAGATGTACTCTGACTCTGTTTTGATATTGCCATACTGGTTTGTTTCTTGCTGCTCTAAGATACTAGTCTCCCTCCCATGAACTAACAGGTGCCAGATATGCTCTTCCTATCCTCTTTTCAGCCTGCAAAATCTATATCTGAATAGCAAGTTAGTTCATACTCCCCATTCCTAGGGTACCAAAAGCCAAGATCTGGAGTGCCCTTAAGATACCTCAAGATTCTCTTAACTGTAGAGAAGTGAGATTCTTTAGGGCAAGCCTGATACCTAGTACAAATACATGTAGCATACATGATGTCTGACCTACTTGAAGTCAAATATAGAAGGGATCCAATTATCCCTCTGTACAAAGTTTCATCAACAGGTTTCACTGCTTCATCTTTGCCTACAAGCATACTTGACGCCATGGGAGTTCTCATGGTGGAGGAATTCTCCATGATAAATTTCTTGATTAACTCCCTAATGAAGTTAGACTTGGATATAAACAAGCCATCATCAGTCTTTCTTACTTGGAGGCCCAAGAAGAACTTAAGTTCACCCATACTGCTCATCTCAAACTTCCCCTGCATGAGTTTAGCAAACTTTTTGCAAAGGTTGTCATCAGTAGATCCAAAGATGATGTCATCTACATAAATCTTGACTAGGATGATCTTACCCTTAGATTCCCTTAGGAATAGGGTCTTATCTATTTTCCCCCTTGAGAATTTGTTCTCAATGAGGAAACTAGACAATATCACAAACCATGCTCTAGGGGATTGCTTTAGCCCATAAAGAACTACAAAACCTGAAGGCTTCTTAATATAGACTTCTTCTTTTAAGTCACCATTCAGGAAGACTGACTTCACATCCATTTGGTAGACCTTGAATCCCTTGTGTGCTGTATATGTAAGGAATAACCGGATGGCCTACAATCTTGCTACAGGGGCAAAGGTTTAATCAAAATTAATCCCTTCTTCTTGCATGTACCCCTTAGCTACTAATCTAGCCTTGTTCTTAATTATAATACCATTTTCATCAAGCTTGTTTCTGCAGATCCACTTGACTCCAATGACATTATGACCATGAGGTCTGGGAACCAGCTTCACGACATTATACCTCTTGAACTAGTTCAGTTCCTCCTGTATAACTCCAATCCAAAGCTAGTCTATGTTGGCCTCTTCAAACTTCTTGGGCTCCACTTGGGAAAGAAAGCTTGAATATATGGCTGTATTCTAACTTCTGCTCCTTATCATTACTCCATGACTGGACTCATTAATGATCTGGTTTGCTCGATGATCTCTCATATGTCTGACTGCAGGTGGTAGTCTTCTTTCAGCAGCAGGGGCATCTTTTTGTTGATTTTCATCCTCTCCCAGTATGTCAGGTAGATCTTTTAGAGAATCCATTTCAATATAGATGACTGGTGATGCTTTCTTGATGGTCAGCTTGTCTATCATCTCTTCTGTACCTGCAGTACTATAAGGGGAACTAGGCAGTCCATTATTAATCATGGTAGACTCATCAAAGACTACATGAAATGATTACAACTTGGCTTTTCAAGTTGTAGATACTATAGGCTTTGCTATGACTGTTGTACCCAACAAATATTCTATCATAGGATTTGGCAGCAAACTTAGTCACATAGGACTTGCCATTGTGAAGCACAAAACATTTACTACCAAAGATTCTGATATAGCCTAGATTTGGTTTCGTGCCCTTCAAGATCTCATAGGGAATCTTCTTGTGGCCTTTGGTGATAGAGACACTATTGAGGACATGACATGCAGTATTTACTGTCTCAGCCCAGAAATATTCTGGGAGAGATGTGTCACTCAACAGAGTTCTGCCAGCTTCTATGAGAGTCCTATTTTTTCTCTCAACTATCCCATTTTGCTGGGGTGTTCTAGGAGAGGAGAATTCTTGATGAATCCCATGCTCTTCACAGAACTTTGTCATGCTATCAGACTGGAATTCTGTCTCATGGTCACTTTTGATTTTGATCACAGAACAGCCAAGCTCATTCTGAATTTGCTTGACAAACCTCATGAGGACATCAAGGGTTTCATCCTTTTTCTTAAGAAAGAACACCTAAGTGAACTTGGAATAGTAATCAACTACCACACGGGTGTAGAATTTCCTACCAAGACTGTGAATTCGCATTGGACCAAATAGGTCCAAGTGCAAGAGGTATAAGCACTTCACAGAGTCTTTGGTTCCAATACCCTTGTAGGAGACTTTTGTTTGCTTACCATTTTGGCAAGCAGAACAAATGCCCTCCATAGGGCACTTCACATTGGGGTCATTCCTAACTAGCCCTTGACTGAAGAGTTTTCTAATAGTCTTGTAATTCAAATGGGCTAGTCTCTTGTTCCTCTGGACATAGTAGGAGACTTTCTCATTTGCCCCCAAACAGATAGGAGAATCTGTGTCTAGACAAAGAAAGTTCAAGAAATAAATATTTCCACTCCTAGTGCCTGTCAAGATGACCTCTTGGTCACTTGACCTCCTAATTAGGCACTCATCCTTGTGAAAGACAATTACATAGCCAAGATCAGAAAGCTGGCTTATGCTTATAAGGTTGTGCTGCAACCCTTCAACATAATCCACCTTTGTAATGGTGACTATGTCATTGGTGATCTTACCATACCCTCTGGTTACACCTCTATTTGAACCTCCAAAGATGACTTTGGGTCCATCTTTTACTGGAATAACTCCTTCAAGTTGCTCCTTGTTCCAGTCATGTGCTTGGAACAACCACTATCCAAGTACCATATAGTGGTATGGTGCCTTGAACTATCCTGCAATATACAAATTACTAAACCTTAGGACCCCAATATCTATTGTGTCCTAGGTTCATGTTAGCATGAAACTAAACATGTCCACCAGCAGAATTTCTGACTGGTGGACTGACCATATCTCTTGCCACATTGGGATTGTGCAAGCATTCAATTCCAAAGTGCCCTATCTTACCACAACACCAACACTCATGTACGTTATATCTTCTTTTCTGTGAAGGCCCTACAGCTTGATGAGCTGCAACCTTGATAGGAGGAAGATGTGTTGTAACCTTTTTCTTATTTCTTTCAGCCAGAATTTGACTGTAAGTAAGTCTTATAGCTGGCTGATTTGGTCTACCCTGAGTGCCAGGAGCAGCTAGCTTCTTTACAGAAAGCATGCTTCTGATGGCTTCAGATATGCCTAGATTAGCCTTATTCTTATACTTTCCCTTGGTCAGAGCCTTTACTGTCAGATTTTGAGCCTTGGCTTTAGCAACATTCTTGAGAATTGGTGCAGAAGCACCAAAGACAAATGGTCCAAATTTGTCCATTTGAAATTTCTTATTGGCAGTCTTGACTGCACACACCCATCCAAAACTTTCATCATGACAGTGAACATCTTTGTTCACTCCAGATGAACCACCCCTCTCCTAGTTACCATAAGAAATTTCTGGGTCATACCTGTTAGAAGGTATCAAAACTTTCTTGAAAAGAATGGGAGGCTTAGAAGCAATTGGCTGAGGTGGAACTGGAGCTTTGCCCATCCTTTTAGAAGGAACAACTCTTGTGATTCCCTTGAATCCCAACCCCTTCTTGCCCTTTTGAGAGGAGAAGGAGTCTATAAAGGGGAGGACAGTGCTTGGCTTAGAATAGCTAGCCACTATTCTTTTCTCCTTCTCAAGCTTATCTCAAGCTCCCTGATGAGACAGTTCTTGTGCTTGATGGAGGCAACCTGAATTTCCAAGATGGACTTTAGTTGGCTAATTTCCCTAGATTTCTGGTCCATCAGATTTGCTATTATAGTTTGCTGGGCAACTACAAGCTTAAGAGATGAGATCTCTTTAGCTCTCTTCTTAGATAACTTCTTGACCTTCTTGAAGGCTTTCAGAAGTTCTCCATACTTGCCAATTAGTTGATTGACATCTCATTCAGATTCAGAATCTTCTTCACCACAGGGTGAAGAAGCTTCTGAGCAAGGACATGTCTCAAATATAGTCAAATAAATGGAGTCAGGTGATAGATGTACCTTGCTTTGACCAGGCTGATCCTAGTTGCTTTCCTCATCAATCATTGCCATCAGCCCTCTGTATTTGTGGACATCTTCATTGAAAGAGAGGGGATAGATCAAATATACTATAGGGGGGTGAATAGAGTATAAAAAACTTTTAATTAATTTTTTTAGCGAAATTAAAATAGGTGTTACTTATAAGTATACGAGAATTAAAAACAAAAGCAAACACAGCACAACAGGAATAAAGAAAGATGAGCAACGAGACGACGCAAGAAAATTATAGTGGTTCCCCAAATCTGGGTACATCCACTCTTCTACCACCCTGCTAGGAATCCACTTAGTTTTTTGATCAGGTGCCCTATCACCACAAGATCTGCTTCAGGTAGATCTAGAAATCCTTCAGGCTTTTGATCAGGTGCCTAAATACAAATAGGTTTTTGATCAGGTGCCCTATCACAAAAGAGTTCACTTTTTAAGGGATTAATAACCCTGTACAAGAGAGGTTAAAGAAAATAGATGGCAGTCTTCTCTTTCTCAAAGCAAATGAGAAGACTATGTGGATTTGATGATGCCAAAGCTCCCCTAAGATATTAAGTAAATTTAGGAAGATTGAAGCTTTGTCCAGGGTGTAGGTCTTCAATAGACTGGTGTTCTTGCTCTTCAAAATCAGTAGAATGATGTTGATTTTCTGTCTCTGTAGATTCCTTAAGATAGAACTGAAGAAGAAGACTCAAGATGAAAATTTGTTGTTCTTCTTCTGTTTTCTGAGAGCAGAATGGAGAATTCTGAGATCTATTGCAGAAAAATTCTTGTGTTCTCTGAGAGACTATTTCTGAATCTACTTGTCTGTCAATTTACCAGTCTGAATATCTCTTTTTGAGATTCAGAAACATTCCTTAAATTACTGCAAAAAATGAGGAGAGAAATGGCTACAAATTCTGGCAATTAATTTTCTCCCCAATTGTCTGAATCTAATTGTCTGTCAATTTACCAGTATAATAACTCTGTGAAATACCATAGTTAATGTTGTGAAGAAACGGCTATATGCCTTGAGAATGTCAGCATTAACTACCAGAGATTATTTGACATAAATAGAATCAATGAAGTATGAAATAAATATTCAAGACAGCTATTGAAAATAAAAGAAGTCGGACATAGAGAATGATCGTCGATCTAAGCTGGAAGATCATCGAGCTGAGATTAACTATCTGCGATCTGAGAATTCTATGAATAAAAGAGAAAACGTCGACCTGAGCTCGTAGATCGTTTAGCTCAGTTCAGAGACTAATCTCTGAGATCGTCGATCGGACATCGACAATCGTCGATCGGACATCGACAATCGTCGAGCTTAGTTCGATGAAAGTCGAACTGACATGAAATCCACAGATTTCTTCTGAGTCTGAGATCTTTGAGAGAAATCCAAAGCTGGACTTGAGAAGTCTGACCTGTAGAGACTAACTTAGACCTTGACCTTGACCCTGGCTATACATATGGGTCAACATCCTAAGAGTGGACCTAGACCAAATCAAACAAGGGTTCCAACGATCTCTCCCTATTTGGGTGAGGTCACTCAAAGTAAAAATAAACTAAAAATACAAGGCCATACATATCTGATAAAATTTAAATTATCAACAGATATAATATAGTAATGTACTGCACATTCAGTTCAGATAAAACAGTAAAACAGTAAAGCAATAAAGTAATAGCAGTTCAGAGAAAAACTTAAGAATTAGCAGGAGGAGGAGCAGAAGAAGTTTTGGAAAAAGCAATCTTCCTAGTTGGGTCTTATACTTCTTTCTTTGACATCTTCAAGTCTTGCTCACCAAGGGTTTTCTGAGAGGTGGCTCTGGGTACAACTGCTTCTGGATGAAGTGATATATATTAAGCAGGATTGAATACTTTCTTACTTACTTGCAGCCTTTAAAGTTCTTTTTCTCTGTAAGAGGACATAGTAGTAAACTGTGAGTCATCTTGTCATTCTTTTCTGGCTTTGTTAATTTGAGATAATCAAATTAGCTCATTAAGTCTTCGCCATCCTAAAGTTAGGATCAAGATCTGGATCAACAGGAGGAGAGGAAGGTTTCTCTGGATTAACATCCTGTGATGGCTTCCTAGATAAGCTTTTGAATTGGGTAGATTGAGCTTGAAAGTTTGTTGATATAAGATTTTATTGATATTGACTGGAGTAAAGAGATCTTGGAGGAGGAGCTTGACTGAACTTGCCATTGGACTTAGAAGATTGAGAAGAGGAATGCCTTTGAGATCCAAAAGGAGCTTGCTTCTGATACTGAGAAGAAGCTGGCTCTGAAGACTTAGAGATATTTGAACTTTGAGTTACATTGCCTGAAGCTCCTACAACAGGAGGGGGACCTCTCCTGAACTTTTGAGGAGGAGGAGAGTACCTTCTTCTCTTCTTCCTTGCCTTTTGATCATTCTTTCACAGCCACATCCATTGTGGCATTCCTTGATAAGGAGTAATCTTCTAGAGTATGTAGTATGGAGTGTCATTATGAGGATTTGGCTTTGGAACTGCCTTAGGTGGAGCTTTCCTTTTCTTAGACACTTTCTTTTTGCTATCATCAGAATCTGAATTATCATCTTGATCATCATCAGATGAGCCGTTGGGATTACCATACAGTGCATCAATCTCTCTAATTACTTCCTTTAGAACTTCCCTATCAACTGGAGGAAGGATAACTTCAGCTGGAACTACTTCAATTTCCATAGCAATATCTTGAGCAATGAGATCATCAAGACTTGGAATGGGGCTATCATCCAAAGTATAGGATAACCTAGGAGATCTTGAAATAGGAGAATCAGACTTTTCTACTAGAGGAACTACAAAACTTGCCTTTAGTTATCTGACAACTTCAAGACTTATAGAGGGAGTACATCACACAATAGCCAAAAAAAGATTGCTTAAAACTTGGAAGAAAATTTAGAAAAAGTTTACAGAAGGAACTCAACCACCCGAAGATATCTACTGTGAGATTGATGCAATAATCACCAACAGTCAAAACTTCTGGAAGAACTATTTCTTCTGTATCAGTATCAATATCAATAATTTCAGTATCTAAAGCCATCTGATCATCTGAGGAGACATCTTCCTGCATATTTGCTGAAACTGTTGCTGTTGGAGAGAGCATAGGAGCTTCTTCATTAGATATCTCCCCCTGCCTAGCTGTAGAGGCATCTGTAGCCAGGCCCCAAGAAGAAAGGTCAGAGGAGATGGTAGAAAGTCTATGGGTAAGAGTGTTGATTGAGGTAGTGAGAGGAGCTATAGCTTGTGCTATAAGATGCTCTAAGGAGGGAGAAATGAATCCTAGAAGATCTTGAGCTATATCTGAGAAATTTAGGTATAGGGGTTCAGGCTCAGAGGAGGTGTAAGGAGTTTGATGTCCAAAATTTGAACAAACTGAGAAGGCAAAAGGGAAATATGTATGGGTGAACTCAGGAAATGAGGAGGATAGAGGAACATCAGAGGGAAGAGATGATGATGGAACATCCTTTTGGATGGGCTTAGAGGGAATCTGAGAGGATAATGATGGAGAAATGATGGGAGAAGCAATGTGTTGAGGAGATTCATGATGATCTGCATGAGGAGATGCAGGATGATTTGGGGAGTTCTGAATTTGGATAGGTGAAGCAGGAGGTGGAGGTGAAAGAATTGGAGAGGATTGGATTTGGGAGGCAGGGGCTGAGGGGACTTAGGTTGAGACAGAGAGAGGAACATCTTCTGGGGGTGGGGAAGCAGCTGTATTAGCTCTTGTATCCTCAGAAGTCCTAGAGGCACTGGAAGGCCTCTCCCACTTTGCAAATGGAGAGGATTCCAACCTCTTTCTGGCATTTATGAATTGGGTCTGGGAGACCAGCAATTTAGGAGCTTTATCCTGGAGAAATATTCCCAATATTCTCCCAAAACAAACCTCTTTCTTAGAGTTTTTCCTTCTAATCAACTCAAAGAAAAGAGCTGCCCAGTTTATAGATTTCCTATTAACAAGGGCAGACATCACAGAGAACTGCTACTTGTTAATGTTATCATGAGTTGTATGCTTGCCCATCAGAACTTTACCAACAACAACTGCCAAGAATTTAAATTCTACAGACAGATTTTTCTTAAGCAGTTTTGATGGTGTTCCTTCTGGATGACCCATTCTTATCAGTATTGAACTATACTCAGAGGTATCTAATTCTACAACATCTTCTCCATTTACTAATTCAAAAATTTAAGAAAGTATAGTTGGAGTTAGAATAACCTGTGTTCCAGAAATAGTTCCAACCATAGTCGATTCATTTGGAGATGTTGAAGAGTAAACCCATTCTATAATTTCAGCTGCTGGAAGCTTGATCCTGGTTGATATTATCTTCTTTAGATTCTGTTCTTTGAAGAGATTCAGTATATCCAAGAAGATTTGATTGCAGTGGTTGAAGGAATCCATATCAATGTCGAATCCTGTGTCAAACTTCATCAAAGTAAGAACGACCGCTGAAATCTCCATTAGAGTCCTACAAAGAAAACAAGGATCAAGTGCAAGAGAATTTGGAAGGAGCGGGATAGAGCATGAAGAGAAACCTTAATATAGGTTTTTGGAATATGAAAGGTCGGGCTTTATCCTACGATAAGAAAAGAAAACTTCGATCTTAGGTTGACGATGTATTTATAAACAAATATTATCGTCAGCCTCTAAATGAAGAGGGAAAACAGAACGTCGATCTCAGGTCGACGATTTATTTTTTGAAGAAAAAAGTCATCTAACTCTGCTCGACGATTTTAGCTTCACACAGAGCTGTCGTCAATCTCAGGTCGACGATAGAGCTCAAGATGAGTTCGCTGATCGTCGATCTCCGTTCGACGATTTGTGAACAGATCTTCAAACACAGACAGAAAATTAATTAATCCACTCCATTTATCATTCCATGCTGATTTAAGAAGAATAGATGTTTCTTTTCATCCAAAGGCTTGGTCAAGAGATCTGCTCTTTGAAAATCAGTGGAGATAATGTTAAGATTAATTTTTTTTTGTCTACATTATCTATAATGAAATGATATCTTATTTCTATATGCTCAGTTCTAGAATGATAAACTGGATTCTAAGCAATAGAAATTGCACTAGTACTATCACAAAATATAATTGAATTATTTAGATTGTATCCATAATCCAGCAATTGGTTTTGAATCAACATTATCTGTAAGCAGCAACTGCCAGCTGCAATGTATTCAATCTCTACAGTTAAAGTGGACACTGATGTTTGCTTCTTACAAAACCAAGACACAAGCCTTTCACAAAGAAACTGGCATGTTCCTGATGTGCTTTTTCTGTCTACTCTGCATCCAGTATAGTCAGCATCTGAGTATCCAGTTAACTCAAACTCTGACTCTGTTGGATACCAAAGTCCTAGATTAGGGCAACCCTTTATATATCTCAAAATTATTTTTAGCCAAATTAGATGAGATTCTTTAGGGTTCACATGGAACCTAACACAAAGACATGTAGAGAACATGATGTCTGGTCTACTTGCTGTGAGGTATAATAGGGATCCAACAATAGACCTATAAGTCTTCTAATCAATAGGTTTCCCTTTTCCATCAGAATCAACCACAACATTGGGAGCCATGGGTGTTTTCATTGCTGAGGCATATGCCATCCCAAACCTTTTTATTAATTCCTTACCATACTTGGACTGAGATAAGAATATGCCATCAGGTGATTGCTTTACTTTGATACAAAGTAAGTAAGAGAGTTCACCCATGCTACTCATTTCAAACTTAGAATGCATCAGGTCAGAGAACCTTTTGCATAGTTTGGAATCAGTAGAACCAAAAATAATATCATCTACATAAATTTATACTAACAAGATTCTATCATGATGATGTCTAATAAATAAAGTTCTATCTACTATGCCTCTAGAAAATTTATGCTCTAAGAGAAAGCTAGCTAAGGTTTCATACCAAGCACTTGGAGCTTGTTTTAGACCATAGAGAGCTTTATGCAATCTAAAAACATAAGACGGATGGGTTGAAGTGATAAAACCTGGAGGTTGTTCAACATAAACCTTTTTCTTTAGTTCTTCATTGAGAAAGGCACTCTTGACATCCATTTGATATACCTTGAACTTCTTATATGCAGCATAAACAAGAAATATCCTGATTTCTTCTAGGCTTGCAACAGGAGCAAAGGTCTTATCATAGTAAATTCCTTCTTCTTGTCTATATCCTTGACCTACAAGTCTTGCTTTGCTCCTTATGATTGATCCATGGGCATCAAGCTTATTCCTGAAAACCCACTTAGTTCTAATGATTGGGTAGTCTTTGGGTCTTGGAACTAAGTCTCAAACTCAACATCTCTCAAATTGGTTAAGATCCTCTTGCATTGCAATAATCCAGTGTGGATCTTGCTCAGCATCTTTAATGGATTGGGGATCTATTTGAGATATGAAGTAGGCATGCATCAAGTCTTTGTTGAGTTGATGCCTTGTCAGCACACCAGCTGTTATGTCTCGAATCACTTGAGATGTAGGGTGATCTCTAAGTGTGACAAGTTTAGGTGGTGGAGTTGGTTCAGCAACAGATTGGGGAAATAATGTAATGTCCCAATTCGCGCTAGGCCCCTTGATTGCGTATTTGAGTCAAGAGGGGCTGTGGTGAGCCCAATGGGGGTGTGGGTGAACAGGTGCGAACGTATGGGAAATGAGGAAAACAAGGCAAAACGGTGTTTTTGGCCGACACGGGTATGGACACAGCCGTGTCCATACCCGTGTGCCTCATGCCAATATTGAGTTTTCAGTCAGAGAGGTACACGGGTATTGGGACACGGCGTGTCCCTACCCGTGTGCCGAGGACACGGGTCGAGACACGGCCGTGTCTCTACCCGTGTGCCGCAACCCCGACACGGCAGAAAGTTGTTCTGGGATGAACACGGCCCTAAACACGGCAGGCAACACGGCCGTGTCACCTGAACACGGGTAGGAACACGGCCGTGTGCCTACCCGTGTCTGCGGTGTATAAAAAGGAAAAAGTTGTGAAACCCTAGCATTTCATCCCCTTTCTTCAGCCCCGAAATTTCTGAGGGAGTTCTCTTGGCTGGAGGAGGAAGAGCTTGCCGGAGCCATCCTTGGAGGAATCAAAACGCCGCCACCGTCAAGGGAAAAACAATGCCGCCGCGAAGGAGTGTGAGGCTCATGGCCGGCCATGGTGGTACTGCTGGACTTGAGGTGAGCTTCCTCCCCTCTCCCTTGGTGCTAGATCTATAGTTATTTTAGGAGAGACATCGACTCCATAGAGTCTTGATGGTGAGGAGGAGAGTTCTTAGGATAAGCCATGCCTAGGTTTTCTAGGCTTAGTCTCCCTCAACCTTCTCATCATTCAAAGTGGAGATGAGAGGGGTTTTCGTTGAGGGTTTGGCTTTGAAAGGAGAAATAAGGTTGGGTGTGATTTTTGGAGAAGTTTATGCGAGGTCGTTGCATGGAAGAAGATGAACGGATGCCGTTCATCTCGCCTTAAGATGCGTGCAGAAATCTGATTTCTGCACGCGGCGACCTTCGTGGCCAATTTCGGAGGTGTTCTGGCCAGATCTGGGTGAACGACTCAACACGAAAGTCGTAGCCCTTGAAATTACCTTTCCAACGAGTGGTTGCTGGTTTCCATGCAATACCTGTAGCCACGGGAAATCTGGTTCGAGTCCGCTGCGTTCGGGAAAATTCCTGTACAGGAAACTGTTTCCTGTACGTATTCGAGTTGAATTTCTGGTATGTTGCGACCAGATCTGGGCGATCGACTCAACACGAAAGTCGTAGCCCTCGCGAATACCTTTCCAACGAGGGGTTGTGCATTGTGATCGGATTGCTATAGCTCCGGGAATCCCAGTTTTAGTATCGGGCTATCCTATGTTAATGCACTTGTTAATTTATAATGCTAGCACTCTTGCAATGATTGTGATTTGCCCATTTGTTATCTTGCTCCCATATATCTATAATGTTGTTGTTACTATAATTTAGCATGGTTACTCATTTGGTTGTGTAATAAGGAATAACCATGCAATGGTAGAGAAATGGATTGGATGGGAAGGCTAGATATTAGGAGTTGAGATTGGTATAGGATATATTTATACAATTTGGTGTTGAACTTATCTATTATGCGTAGTGTTGAGGTGAATTCATTGAATAGGTGGGCGTGAACATGATGAACACTATGTGAAGAGTATTTTGTAACCATAATCCGAGCCCAAGGGGTTTATTAACAACCGATGCTTAGAGTGGTAGTCTCCCTACGGGTAGCATCGAGTGAGTTGTTTTGGGGCATGTGATGTGCGACGATTCATCGTGTCGCGATATTGAGATAATGACTGTGACAGGTCTACGGGTTCGCCAGTCGTCACACCGATGGGAGCCAATGGGTAGACCTGGGCGGTAGGGTTAGATACTTGGTGTCCATAACCCGAGATCTCCTCCGCGCCATGAGAACGGTTGGGCTTGCACCTCGTGCGCTTCCGAGGTTCCATCCGGTTCGAAATCAAAGGCCAGGTTGGGCTGTGTTCTTGGTGCACATTTACCCAAGACCCCTTCTGAGCCGTAGTACGCATGTGAGCTCCGCTGTTGTGTTCTTAGCGTTGAGGCGTACGGGGGCCTAGGATAGGTAGTGTGATACCACCTAGTAGTGGAGACGCCCGCTCCACTATCGCCGTCTGGCCACGACGGACGACGCCTGAGAGGTTAGCTACCTGCTTGAAAAGTGGGAACTTCTAGTCTGTGTCGACATAGCAACTTGCATGTGCGTCCGCATGATTCGGTCATACCATAACATTCATATCATGTCATTCATTGCATACACAAGATCCTCATCGTATAAGTTTGTATGGGCACTCTTATACGATGAGTTACTTTACTGTTAACCCGATCCTTAACTTATAAGTTTGTATGGACACTCTTATAAGTTGAGTTATTATTTTGATTAATTATACCTGCTGTCATATATTATTGATATTTGTAGAATTGCTAGTTGTGTAGCGTAGTTTATACTCCACCATATTTACAGTCACCTGCTTGTTTACTTGCTTATATATATACATATTGTACCTTTGTTCCTTTCTCCGCCCGGTGCCGAGGAGTCGCCGGGGGAGCGGATGTGAAGCCACTTAGTCTTATGACTAACGGTTGCTACGTCTTCCTTTTTAGGAGGAAACCCCGCAGGTAGAGCAGCAACGGACTATGCAGCAGGACAGCCAGGCCCGGATGATAAGACCTGAGGTGGTGGTGTCATCGGCACCGTCAGTGACAGTCGTGAGTGTTTTCATGTAGCCGTTTGGCAAAACATTTCTAGACTCTTGTTCTTTTGTACAAGCCTGTTGTGCTTGTTATCTTCCGCTCTTTTGGACTTAAGCTTAGCTGTGAATTGAACTGCTTTACTTTTCTGTTATGGTTGGGTTGGCATTGTTTATGTGATATGGATTGTAGCCGGCGGAATAGGCGTCTTATGGTAAAGGCTAACCCGTGTGTTAGTGCTACCACAAGGCGGCTATTTCGGGCATAAGACTCCCCTCGTGCCGTGTGTTGTGTTCCGGGAGGGGGGTCTTACAAATGGTATCAGACTTAGCCGATCTTCAACTAGAGCAGTCATGTAACAATGGGCCACTCCCGTTCGATTAGTCGATTTGGGGACAAACCGACTTAGCGGAAGCAGTGGTGTGCCCATATGTAATTCGCACTAAGTTATCCAACTTTGACATTAGTTTTAGCCAACCTGACCCTAATTGGTACCTTGCGTATAGGTCCCAGCGCAGGTGGAGCCGGTTGGGGGCACTCCTACCCCTTCCGTCCCTTCACAATTCCAGCAGTCGGAACTGGGACAAACGCTGTCAGCCATATTGGATGCATTTAAAGCCCAGCAAGCTCCGGTGCAACAATAAGCGCCAGGCTCCAACTGGTTGAGCACCTTCCGTGCCCTGTCCCCTCCTGCCTATCTTGGGACAGAATCGCCGGTGCGCACCGAGGAATGGCTTGATACCGTGCAGGAATTGATGGATGGCATAAGATGTCCGAACAGCATGGCGGTGACATTGGTAGTGACGCTGCTAGAGCTGCACGCCAAAAGGTGGTGGAAGTCCCTCATGGGCTCCACCTTCCAAGGGCGGTTGTACACGGACATCGGTTGGAACGAGTTCACCGAGGCTTTTCTGGATCACTTCATCCCTTCTTCTGCTCGGGATGGACTTGAAGAAAAATTTCTGCAGCTGAAGCAGGGATCGAAATCGGTAACGGAGTACCAGAGGGAGTTCCAACACCTCGCTAGGTTTGCCGATTCCTATGATTTGGACGATAGAGGCTACGCGAAGCGCTTCTACAAAGGATTAAGGGACCCCCTGAGGCAGGCCCTTTTGTTTATAGCCGATGGAAGCCTGGCAGAAATCATCGACATGGCAAAGAGACTGGAGGCGGACCACATGGGATGTGGCAAGAGACCTGCGGAAGGAGTAATTGAAGTCGGACCTAGTAATAGAAGGCGGAATGATCATGGTAGAGGAAGGGGAAACCATAGAGGCGGTCGGTGGGTCAACCGGAACTATCGGGTGGAGTACCCAATTCCGCAACCACTACCTTTACCACCACCACCGCAGCAGCAAAATTATCAACAACCTGGGGGCCGACGTGAGGTGATATGTTTTGAGTGCAACCAACCGGGGCATGTCCGACGAGTTTGCCCGCGACTGATCGGGGGTGCTCCTATTGCTCCCCCTCCAGTAGCTCCACGGGGGCGAGGGCACATGCGTGGCCGAGGAAGAGGACCACCAGGGAGAAATCAAGGACATGCACGGGAGCATGTATTCGCATTGGATATGACTCAGGAGAGAAATCCGCAGGAAGTCATCACCGGTACGTGCAAAATTTATTAATATTATATGACTTGTTAGATTTACGATACAAATGATACGCGCAATTTTGAATGGTGATTACCTTTTGGAACCTAGGCACTGTCATGGTTAGCGGGAGGCCCGCCTATACGTTATTTGACACGGGTGCGTCTCACTCGTTCATTTCGGCGGACTTCGTGAAGGACTTGGAGGGAGTGCAACACTTCACGGGCACTACTCAAAGGGTGCGCCTTCCGGACGGCTCTGAGATGACGTCGTCAGCAAGTTGCGACTTCGACACCTTATTGGAGGAAAGTTCTTTGAAACTCCGGCTACAGTGTTAAGAATCCCGGAGTTCGATCTCATCCTGGGCATGAGGTGGTTGAACTGGCACCACGCCAGGATCAATTGTGCGGAGAAGCAAGTTATGTTGAGGCATGGAGACTCGGAAGTCATCTTCCAAGGTATTAAATTCGCACCCCGTAAATTATTATCTTCAATCCAAGCTATGAAATCTCATATGGAAGGGGACGAGGTCTATGTAATTTGCTTCGAGTTGAAGAAATTGACATTAGAGGTCAAGGATGTGCGGGTGGTGCGAGAATTTCCCGAGGTATTCCCGAGAAATTGCTGGGACTACCCCCGCATAAGGAAGTGGACTTCCAAATCAAGCTAATTCCGGGTGCCAAGCCTGTCTCGCGAGCTCCATACCGAATGGCTCCGAAGGAACTTGCAGAGTTTAGAGTCCAGCTTCAGGAATTGGTGGAAGCAGGGTTCGTTCGCCCAAGCTCGTCGCCTTGGGGAGCGCCCGTTTTGTTCGTCAAAAAGAAGGATGGCACCCTGCGGTTATGTATTGATTATCGAGAGTTGAACCGGTTAACGGTGCGGAACACCTATCCCCTACCGCTCATTGATGAACTGTTTGATCAATTGGTGGGATCGTATTGGTTCTCCAAGTTAGATCTGCGTTCGGGATATTATCAGCTGAGGATACAAGAAGATGACATTCAGAAGACGGCGTTCAGTTCGAGATATGGTTTGTATGAATTCACCGTGATGCCGTTTGGGCTCACAAACGCCCCTTCCGCCTTTATGAGCTTGATGAACAAGGTGTTCAGCCCTTATTTGGACATCTTTGTCATCGTGTTCATCGATGATATCCTAGTCTACTCCAAGACTGAAGCAGAACACGCCGAACATCTAACTTTAGTGCTGAGGAAACTAAAGGAGCACACTTTGTTTGCCAAGTTCAGCAAATGCGAGTTTTGGCTTCGAGAGGTCGCGTTCTTGGGCCATGTGATTAGTGGGGCGGGGCTAGCTGTAGATCCGGCCAAGGTGCGGGCCGTGAAGGAGTGGTCGCCATTGAAGTCAGCGACCGACATACGGAGCTTTCTTGGACTTGCCGGGTACTATCGCAAGTTCGTGAAAGGCTTCTCGAAGATCGCCCTTCCCCTTACTACGCTGACCAAGAAGGGTGTGCCGTTTGAATGGACACCCCAGTGCGAAGCTGCATTCCAAGAGTTGAAGGACAGATTGACGACTGCACCCATCCTAGCTCTTCCATCTGGGAAGGAGGGCTTTCAAGTTTACACGGATGCGTCGTATCAAGGGATGGGAGCTGTGTTGATGCAGAATGGGCATGTGATCGCTTATGCTTCAAGACAGTTGAAGAAGCATGAAGCCAGCTACCCGGTGCATGATCTAGAGTTGGGAGCGGTGGTATTCGCCTTGAAGATGTGGAGGCATTATTTATATGGCGTCCACTGCGAGATCTACTCGGATCACAAAAATCTGAAGTACGTTCACACCCAAAAGGAGTTAAACTTGAGACAGCGGCGGTGGTTGGAGTTCTTGTGCGACTATGAATTCACCTTGAACTACCACCCCGGGAAGGTTAATTCCGTAGCTGATGCCTTGAGCCGAAAGGCACCGGGAACGAGCACGGAATCCCGCTTGATGAGGATGGAGTTAATCCGGACACTGCAAGAGATGGAAATCACTTTGGTCTTTAAGAATTGATCGGAAGAGTATACAGAATATTTGGCCGCGATGAGTATAGTTTGCAACATACGAGACCGGATCCGGACGGAACAAAAGAAGGATGCGGCTTTAACCCCGGCTTTCAATTCAATGGAGGATGGGACTACGGAAGAATACTCCCTAAAAGACGGCCTCGTCCATTTTCGTGGCCGGCTTTACATCCCCGAAGGTGACAACATTCGGGAGGATATTCTAAAGGAGGCCCATTGCTCCAAGTACTCGGTGCACCCGGGGATCGCGAAGATGTACACCGATTTGAGAAAGACATTGTGTTGGCCGGGCATGAAGAGGGATGTCAAGTACTTTGTTACTCATTGTGTGGCCTGTCAAATGGTGAAGGCGGAATGCAGAAGCCCCGGTGGAATGCTACAGACGTTGCCCATCCCCGAATGGAAATTTGAGGACATCTCCATGGACTTCGTCCATGGGTTACCTCGCTCGCGCTCGGGGAATGATTCTGTGTGGGTGATAGTTGACCGGTTGACCAAGGTAGCCCGATTTATCCCAATGAAGAAGGAGGCGCAAGTGGGCGTCTTAGTGCGTCTCTTTGTGGAACAATTTGTGCGGTACCATGGTGTGCCAAAGACGATCGTCTCCGACCGGGATGGTCGGTTTACTTCAAGAGAATGGAGGGCTGTACAGGCTTATTTGGGCTCGCGCCTCGCCTTTAGCATAGCCTTTCACCCACAAACAGACGGGCAATCTGAACGAACCATCCGAACATTGGAGGACCTATTGAGGTTGTGTGTGCTAGATAAAGGAGAACCATGGGAGAGGCTCTTACCTCTCGTGGAGTTCTCTTATAATAACAGTCATCAAGCCAGTATTGGAATGGCACCTCATGGAGCTTTGTATGGAAGGAGGTGTAGAACACCCTTGTCCTGGGTGCAAGACGAAGATCCGAAGACATTGGGAAATGAGTATATTGATGACACGGACGCGGTGGTTAGGTTGATCCGGGATCGAATGCTAGAGGCTCAAAGCCGACAGGCGAAATATTACAACGCAAGGCACCGTATGGTGGAGTTTCAAGTGGGTGATAAGGTGTTCCTGAAGATTCGACCGATGCACGGAGTGTCGCGGGTACGTGGAGTCAAGAAGCTCAGCCCAAGGTATGTCGGGCCCTATGTCGTAGTGGAAAGGATTGGCCCTCTGGCCTATCGATTGGAGTTACCACCGGAGCTGGAGAACCTTCATGACGTGTTCCATGTATCGTCGCTTCGGAAGGCTTTGCTGCGGCCTGAACAGTATATCCCCACGGCGGATGGTGCCGTGGCGTCTGATAGGTCTGTGCGACTGGAGCCGGTGCGGATCGTTGATAACGAGACAAGAACCTTGCGCCGCAAAAGTGTTCCCTTGGTGAAAGTGCTATGGTCTAATCATGGGAAGGAGGAGTTCACATGGGAGCCAAGGGATTTGATGCAAGGGCGCTACCCGGAATTATTTACCCCAGGTAAAAAATTTTATTTGAAAGCATAGTTCCCTTTTATGTGCTTCACTCCCATAGCCTTACCCTGATTTCGGAGACGAAATCTTTTATTTTGTTTATAGGATTTGTAACGTCCCAATTCGCGCTAGGCCCCTTGATTGCGTATTTGAGTCAAGAGGGGCTGTGGTGAGCCCAATGGGGGTGTGGGTGAACAGGTGCGAACGTATGGGAAATGAGGAAAACAAGGCAAAACGGTGTTTTTGGCCGACACGGGTATGGACACGGCCGTGTCCATACCCGTGTGCCTCATGCCAATATTGAGTTTTCAATCAGAGAGGTACACGGGTATTGGGACACGGCGTGTCCCTACCCGTGTGCCGAGGACACGGGTCGAGACACGGCCGTGTCTCGACCCGTGTGCCGCAACCCCGACACGGCAGAAAGTTGTTCTGGGATGAACACGGCCCTAAACACGGCAGGCAACACGGCCGTGTCACCTGAACACGGGTAGGAACACGGCCGTGTGCCTACCCGTGTCTGCGGTGTATAAAAAGGAAAAAGTTGTGAAACCCTAGCATTTCATCCCTTTCTTCAGCCCCGAAATTTCTGAGGGAGTTCTCTTGGCTGGAGGAGGAAGAGCTTGTCGGAGCCATCCTTGGAGGAATCAAAACGCCGCCACCGTCAAGGGAAAAACAATGCCGCCGCGAAGGAGTGCGAGGCTCATGGCCGGCCATGGTGGTACCGCTGGACTTGAGGTGAGCTTCCTCCCCTCTCCTTTGGTGCTAGATCTATAGTTATTTTAGGAGAGACATCGACTCCATAGAGTCTTGATGGTGAGGAGGAGAGTTCTTAGGATAAGCCATGCCTAGGTTTTCTAGGCTTAGTCTCCCTCAACCTTCTCATCATTCAAAGTGGAGATGAGAGGGGTTTTCGTTGAGGGTTTGGCTTTGAAAGAAGAAATAAGGTTGGGTGTGATTTCTGGAGAAGTTTATGCGAGGTCGTTGCAAGGAAGAAGATGAACGGATGCCGTTCATCTCGCCTTAAGATGCGTGCAGAAATCTGATTTCTGCACGCGGTGACCTTCGTGGCCAATTTCGGAGGTGTTCTGGCCAGATATGGGTGAACGACTCAACACGAAAGTCGTAGCCCTTGAAATTACCTTTCCAACGAGTGGTTGCTCGTTTCCATGCGATACCTGTAGCCACGGGAAAGCTGGTTCGAGTCCGCTGCGTTCGGGAAAATTCCTGTACAGGAAACTGTTTCCTGTACGTATTCGAGTTGAATTTCTGGTATGTTGCGACCAGATCTGGGCGATCGACTCAACACGAAAGTCGTATCCCTCGCGAATACCTTTCCAACGAGGGGTTGTGCATTGTGATCGGATTCCTGTAGCTCCGGGAATACCAGTTTTAGTATCGGGCTATCCTATGTTAATGCACTTGTTAATTTATAATGCTAGCACTCTTGCAATGATTGTGATTTGCCCATTTGTTATCTTGCTCCCATATATCTATAATGTTGTTGTTACTATAATTTAGCATGGTTACTCATTTGGTTGTGTAATAAGGAATAACCATGCAATGGTAGAGAAATGGATTGGATGGGAAGGCTAGATATTAGGAGTTGAGATTGGTATATAGGATATATTTATACAATTTGGTGTTGAACTTATCTATTATGCGTAGTGTTGAGGTGAATTCATTGAATAGGTGGGCGTGAACATGATGAACACTATGTGAAGAGTATTTTGTAACCGTAATCCGAGCCCAAGGGGTTTATTAACAACCGATGCTTAGAGTGGTAGTCTCCCTACGGGTAGCATCGAGTGAGTTGTTTTGGGGCATGTGATGTGCGACGATTCATCGTGTCGCGATATTGAGATAATGACTGTGGCAGGTCTACGGGTTCGCCAGTCGTCACACCGATGGGAGCCAATGGGTAGACCTTGGGCGGTAGGGTTAGATACTTGGTGTCCATAACCCGAGATCTCCTCCGCGCCATGAGAACGGTTGGGCTTGCACCTCGTGCGCTTCCGAGGTTCCATCCGGTTCGAAATCAAAGGCCAGGTTGGGCTGTGTTCTTGGTGCACATTTATCCAAGACCCCTTCTGAGCCGTAGTACGCATGTGAGCTCCGCTGTTGTGTTCTTAGCCTTGAGGCGTACAGGGGCCTAGGATAGGTAGTGTGATACCACCTAGTAGTGGAGATGCCCGCTCCACTGTCGCCGTCTGGCCACGACGGACGACGCCTGAGAGGTTAGCTACCTGCTCAAAAAGTGGGAACTTCTAGTCTGTGTCGACATAGCAACTTGCATGTGCGTGCGCATGATTCGGTCATACCATAACATTCATATCATGTCATTCATTGCATACACAAGATCCTCATCGTATAAGTTTGTATGGGCACTCTTATACGATGAGTTACTTTACTGTTAACCGATCCTTAACTTATAAGTTTGTATGGGCACTCTTATAAGTTGAGTTATTATTTTGATTAATTATACCTGCTGTCATATATTATTGATATTTGTAGAATTGCTAGTAGTTGTGTAGCGTAGTTTATACTCCACCATATTTACAGTCACCTGCTTGTTTACTTGCTTATATATATACATATTGTACCTTTGTTCCTTTCTCCGCCCAGTGCCGAGGAGTCGCCGGGGGAGCGGATGTGAAGCCACTTAGTCTTATGACTAACGGTTGCTACGTCTTCCTTTTAGGAGGAGGAAACCCCGCAGGTAGAGCAGCAACGGACTATGCAGCAGGACAGCCAGGCCCGGATGATAGGACCTGAGGTGGTGGTGCCATCGGCACCGTCAGTGACAGTCGTGAGTGTTTTCATGTAGCCGTTTGGCAAAACATTTCTAGACTCTTGTTCTTTTGTACAAGCCTGTTGTGCTTGTTATCTTCCGCTCTTTTGGACTTAAGCTTAGCTGTGAATTGAACTGCTTTACTTTTCTGTTATGGTTGGGTTGGCATTATTTATGTGATATGGATTGTAGCCGGCGGAATAGGCGTCTTATGGTAAAGGCTAACCGTGTGTTAGTGCTACCACAAGGCGGCTATTTCGGGCATAAGACTCCCCTCGTGCCGTGTGTTGTGTTCCGGGAGGGGGGTCTTACAAATAATTCCTCTTATGGAATTGAGTTAGCTGTTGGAGGAAGTTCAGCCACATCCAAAGTTTCTTCTTCACTTTCTTCATCAACTTGTGAGGAGGAATGTGATGTAACCTTTTTAGTAAGGTTGAGATCATCCAATTTTTCACAAAATTGGGGTACCTGCAAAGAGTTACTGGTAGAAGCTTCCTTCTCCTTGTAAAAAATATTAGTTTCATCAAAAGAAATATGAATAGATTCTTCCATTTTTAAAGTAGATTTATTAAACACCCTATATGCCTTGCTTACTTGGGAATATCCTAGAAAAATTCTCATTGCAGCTTTGGCTTCAAACTTTCTTAGATGTTTCTTGCTATTGTTGTGAATATAACAAATGCAACAAAAAATTCTAAAATAATCTATTTTAGGTTTCTTCCCTTTGAGCAATTCATAGGGAGTCTTTCCCTTAAGTTTGTATATCAAACTTCTGTTCAGGACATAGTTTATTGTGCTCACAGCCTCTGCCCAATAGGATAGTGGCATGAAAGCATCAACAAGTAATGTACCTGCGGCTTCAATGGGTGTTCTATTCTTCCTTTTATTTTCCCCCATTTTGTTGAGGAGTTCTAGGAGCAGAGAAACAATGCTTAATACCTTCCATCTCACAAAATCTTTGCATGAGAAGAGATTCAAACTAAGTACCATGATCACTTCTGATCAAAACAACTAGAGTAGAATACTCAATCCGTATGCCTTTAAGAAAGTCTGTAAGAACCTTGAAGTTATCAGACTTGTGTCTCAAGAAGAAAACCTAAGTGAACCTTGAGAAGTCATCTACAATAACTAAAGTATAGAACTTCCCTCCTAAGCTCTGTACAGCAATAGGTCCAAAAAGATTCATATGAAGCAAATACAGGATCCTAGGTGAATCACTCTTATTAACATATTTTAAACTATTTTTAATTTGTTTGCCTACTTGACAAGCCCTACAAAGTCTTTCCTTTTTGTAGGGGCAAGATGGCAATCCTCTAACAAGGTTGTCCCTAGATAATTTGGAAATATTTTTAAGTTTTACATGACCTAGTCTTTTATGCCAAAGAGTATTATTATTACTAATCTGATTAAATAAACAAATTTCTGAGCTAGCAGAATTAAAATTGACTAGATAAATGTTACCTTGTCTAAATCCTATTAGAACAGTTTGGCTGTTTAAAGAAATAATGCATTGAAATTCAGAAAAGAAAGCCTGATAGCATGCATCACATAGCTGGCTTATTGATATGAGGTTATGTCTCAAACCACTCACATAGGCTACCTTGCTGAATGTAATATCTCCAATGCAGAAATCCCCATATCCTTCTATCTGACCAAAGCTGGAATCACCAAAGATTACCTTTGGACCTAACTTGGACTTATAATTGATTTGCTTGTCCTTGCTTCCTGTCATGTGCTTTTAGCACCCACTATCAAGGTACCACTTGTCCTGTGTGGTAGGATCGTTCTTTACCTGCAAGAAAACAGATTAAATGTTTTGGACCCAGGTAACCTTGGGTCCTTGTCTCTTCTCATACTTGAAACTGGAAATAAAGGAGCATACAGGTTGGCATTTATAACCTAAGGGGTGAAATTTTCTAGGTTGAATTACCCAATTTGAAAATGAATTAACATGTTTTGGTTTCTGGATATAAGAATTTTTGTTACATTTATGGTTTTGGTAAACATGATCTGGGTTCGACGATATATGTTGAGATCGTCGATCTGCATTCGACGACTAGTGATGATCTCGTCGATCTCGATTCACAGAATAATAGTTGCTACTATTTGTATTCCACGATCGTCGATCTATGATCGACGATGTTTGTTGATATCGTCGATCTCCCTTTCCTGAGTAATTAGACCCAATCTCTGGGTTCAGAGATCGTAAGTCGGCGTTCGACAAAAAGTACTGTGATCGTCGATCTTGGTTCGACGATTTCTGTTTAGACCTATTTTTCTGATCTTGTTTCTTCTTGCTTTTGTAGTTCAATTTATTCTAATACCTTATTAACTTTTTCTACCTGCTCTGTATTATTTTTACCTTTATCTGAAATAAAGTTTACTGGTTGAGATAAGTTATTTTTCTTGATTATTGGTGGTTCACTAGATGAAGCACCTAAACCTAGTTTACTCTTGTTTAATCTAGCATTGAGGGTGTTAGTGATTTCAACCATTTGTAGGCTTCTTCCATTTAATGTTTCTTCAAGTTGTTTTGCTTTGCTTAGTTCAGTTTTCAGAAACATGATTTGATTGCTATACTCAATTAATTCATCTTTCATTTTTAAATTTTTAGAGATTAAGTTTTCATATTCAGGTTGTCTTTCTCTGAGAAGTTTGATTTCCTTCTCAGATTTTAAAAGATCATTACATAGTGATTTGAATTCTATTTTAAAATCTTCAGAATTGAAATCAAAAGATGATATTACCTGATCACAGTCTGAGTCTTCTCCTGAATCTTCTGCTTCTGATTCAGGGCTTGAGGCATTAATGGCCATTAGACAAAATTCTCTGGCCTTGGTTTCTTCCTCATCCTCACTGGAGCTGGAGGAGGAAGATTCTTCTTCTGTCTCACTCTAGGTGTCAGCTACAAAATCCATTTCTTTCCTCTTGTACTTGCTAGAGGATGGCTTGTTAGAGTGTTTCCTGGATTCTTTTTCTTTTCTCCTTTCTTTGTGTTATTTTTCTGGACACTCTAGTAGAATGTGTCCAGGCTTCCTGCAACCAAAGCATATAATTTCTTTAGTTGGAGTTTTATCATACCTTGCCTTGTCTTTATTTCTGGATGACTTCTTCCTGAAGTCTGTTTTGCCCATTTTGAAGAACCTTTTGGTAAACAGACTCAATAGCTCTTCATTTGAAGGTGTTGCTTCTAATTCTTCGGAGGCTTTGAATGCAATGTTGTGCTCCTACCTTGCTGGTGTAGGAGTCTTCAGTTAATTTGACTCCCTTGTCTTTAGGAGCTGCTCATAGGACTTGAGCTTTCCTAATAAAGATTCAGTGGAAATCTCATTTAGACTCCTGCCTTCTTTGATGGGCCAAATTCTGGAATCCCATGAGCTAGTGAAGCACATGAGAATTTTGTCATTAATCTCAGTTAGTGAGATATCCTTGTCAAGGGTTTTCAGCTCATTTACAATTATGCTGAGTCTATTGTACATCTCAGCTACTGGCTTAGTTTCTGCTTTCTTGAAGTTTTCATACTGAGAAATAAGATAAGCTCTCCTATCTTTTCTTTCATCTGCAGATCCAGCAACCATCTGGTTTAAGGAATCCCAGATGGCCTTGGCTGAAGTACATTCAGCAACCTTCTGGAATATTTCATCTGACATAGTTTGGGACAGATTGTTCATGGCCCTTGCATCAGCCATCTTTGCCTTTTTATGTGCATCAGTATTGTCTTGAGGAGGAACAACATTTAAGCTTGTTGATGTTGTTGAGGTAGTTGCCACTAGAGTTGGTGGACCTATCAAAATAGAGTTGTAGATATCCTCATCAATAGAATTCATATACAATTTGATACTTACATTCCAGAGAGCAAACTTATTCAGGTTGCATACTGGAGGTCTAGTGATTGCATAATCTTTATTTTGTGTCATGGTTTATAAAAAAGAAAGAAGGAGAGAAGAGGATCTATCAAGGATCTTCAGGTTTAGGTGTTAGCCTGTACAACCAATAGAAACGACCCTCTGATACCAATTGAAAGAGAGGGGATAGATCAAATCTACTCTAGAGGGGGGGGGGGGTGAATAGAGTATTAAAAACTTTTAATTAATTTTTATAGCGGAATTAAAATAGGTGTTACTTATAAGTATAAGAGAATTAAAAAACTAAAGCAAACACAGCACAGCAGGAATAAAGAAAGATGAGCAACCAGATGACACAAGAAAATTATAGTGGTTCCCCAAATCTGGGTACATCCACTCTTCTACCACCCTGGTAGGAATCCACTTAGGTTTTTGATCAGGTGCCTTATCACCACAAGATCTGTTTCAGGTAGATCTATAAACCCTTCAGGCTTTTGATCAGGTGCCTAAAAACTAATAGGTTTTTGATCAGGTGCCCTATCACCAAAGAGTTCACTTTTGAAGGGAGTAATAACCTTATACAAGAGAGGTTAAAGAAAATAAATGGCAGACTTCTCTTTCTCAAAGCAAATGAGAAGACTATGTGGATTTAATGATGCCAAAGCTCCCCCTGAGATATTGAGTAGATTCAGGAAGATGGAAGCTTTGTCCAGGGTGTAGGTCTTCAATAGACTGGTGTTCTTGCTCTTCAAAATCTGTAGAATGATGTTGATTTTCTGTATCTGTACATTCCTGAAGATAGAACTGAAGAAGAAGACTCAAGATGAAAATTTGTTGTTCTTCTTCTGTTTTCCTAGAGCAGAATGGAGAATTCTGAGAGCTATTACAGAAAAATGCTTGTGTTCTCTGAGAGACTTTTTTTGAATCTGCTTGTCTGACAATTAACTAGTCTGAATATCTCTTTTTAAGATTCAAAAACACTCCTTAAATTACTGAAGAAAACGAGGAGAGAAACGGCTACAAATTCTGGCAATTAATTTTCTCCCCAACTGTCTTGACAAATAAGTCAAAATAATAACTATATAAAATACCATAGTTAATGTTGTGAAGAAACGGCTATATGCCTTGATAATGTCAGCATTAACTACCAGAGATTATTTGACATAAATAGAATCAATGAAGTAGGAAAAAAATCTTCAAGACAACTGCTGAAAATAAAAGAAGTCGGACATAGAGAATGATCGTCGATCTGAGCTGGAAGATCGTCAAGCTGAGATCAACTATCTGCGATCTGCGACTTCTGTGAACAAAAGAGAAAACATCAACCTGAGCTCGTAGATCATCGAGCTCAGTTCAGAGACTAATCTCTGAGATCATCAATCAGAGATCGACGATTGTCGAGCTGAGTTCGACGAAAGTCGAACTGATATGAAATCCACAAATTTCTTCTGAGTCTAAGATCTTTGAGAGAAATCCAAAGTTGGTCTTGAAAATTCTTACCTGTAGAGACTAACTTAGACCTAGACCTTGACCCTAGATATACATATGGGGTCAACATCCTAAGAGTGGACCTAGCCCAAATCAAACAAGGGTTCCAACAGTCATCCACCTCTGACTCACTATCTGACAGTGTTAGAGGGGCCCTGATTCCAATCCTCCCTGGAGGATTGCCTTCTCCTTCTATAATAGCTTCATTTGTAATAGCAATAACAACTAGCCCAATGTAGGCTTCCTCTTTTTCAGACTTAGAAGATGATGAGTCTGTCCAACTCTTTTCCTTTTTAGCCTTGAAGGACTTTTCCTTCTTTCCTTTGTGTTGGTTCTACTTCTTCTCCTCAGTATCTTTCCTCTTCTTTGGGAAGCCAGCTATCATATGCCTAGGATTGTTGCAGCAGCAGCAAATTACTTTAGAGGATTTATATTTATTATTTTTAGAACCATACCTTTTAGTCTTGGCCTGGTTCTTTCTGTGATGGGTGGAATTGGAAGGCCTTTTCTTCCAATGCTTCTTCTTCATCAACCTCTAGAGTTGTCTGGAAAAGGCAGCAAAATCTTCTTCAAACATGCTGCTGTCTGATACCTCAGAGTCAGAGCTGTCTGACTCTACTGGTCTCCTTGGTGGAGAAAGAATCATTTCCTTGCCTTTCCTTAAGCTTTCAGATTTGAAGGCCAAGGACTTTTCTTTGGCCAGTGATTTGGAGGCATCCTCCTCCTTCCTGGCAGCCAGCTGCATCTCATAGGAGAGCAGCTTCCCAAATAATATTTGGGGAGGAGTGTCAACAAGATTGGCCATCTATCTTATGACAAAGATTTTAGTGTCCGAGTCTCTAGTGAGAGATCTGAGAAACTAATCATTAATTTCATAATTATTGAAGACCCTTCCATAGGTCTTCAACTCATTTATGATCCTGAAGAATCTTTCATAACAGGTAGTTATGTTCTCCTTTAGGATTTGCTTGAAGGCCTTATACTCTGGGTTGAGCAGTGACTTCCTATTGGTGATCGCTAAGCTTCGAAGAAAATAAAGCAACCTAACTTGCAATCCAATTTGGCAAGTAAACTATCGAACTGTAGCTAGGGGACACAAGTGTCGTATTGAAATCCAGGAACTGTTGAGTACACTTACTCACACGAATACTATTATTTTATCGACGGAAATCTTTAGGGATAAAGAGAAAATTAAACGGACTTAAAGAAAGGAAAACGAGCACTAAAGGAGAACTAAATGCAGCTAAGTAGAGAGCATAAAAGAAATGATTACAATAATGGATTAGAACGATGAAATGGAAATGCACTCGATCGAGAATCACCTCGGCTAAAGTCGATTAAAAAGACGACAAATAAACCTAATCTTAATAGGGTAAATGTCCTTGACCGTGGAGGTTCCTAAAGCTTGTACACGGTTCTCTCGAAGTCGTGCCCAATTGAATTTAGGAAGGTCCGACCGACTCTCGTATAAATCGGAGGCCTAAAGCTCGCTTTACGCGGTGAACCCCACTATTTGATTTTACTCCAATCCGGGAGATTTGGACGTCTGCCTCTCTCGAGGGGTGCGTAAAACTCTCTTTACTCTTGAATGCTCACTTCAAACTATCGGCCTCTCGGATAGCCAAGAATGAAAGAAAAATTGGAAATTATATATCGACAATATAATTCCTGTTCGTGTCGAGAACGTCTCTTAGTCGCTGGAAAACCTGCGAGAGAGAGAAAACGGTAAAAAAGGAACTGCGAGTTATCGGTTACTAGCGGTTAAATGAAAAGGAGACAAAAGGGTGCCGCTAATAACAGCGACATCAGAGTTCTCCCTTCGCGGCTAAAACCACTCCTGCGACGGGCTTTTCGATTGTCATAGATGAAGCGATTACATCGGTTACCAAGGAGCACCAGATCGGACAGTAACCTGCTCGGCAAAGGATTCGAGACCGCTGCCACAGATGGCGAGCTTGAGGATTCGATTCGCGATGCCTAGAGAGTATTGTTCATGCCTATTTATAGGCTCGGGGTCCTGCCCGAGCGGGCAGGCGCTAGAATCACCAGCTGCCCCGGGGACAGGAAAGTGGGCAGCGGTGACAGGATTCACAGCTAGAGAAGAAAGAAGGCAAGCCTTTAACCGCGCAGTCTTCAATAAAAAGACCGGCACTCTCAGACGGAAAAACGGCTTGCTGATTTCCACGGTCTCGCATTTACGCAGTCAAGAAACAGACCCTTGACTCATCTTAAGGGAGAATCTGAATAGCGGTCTTTCGGGTAAACATTAATTATCCTCGCACATTTCCGAATGTTGGAGAATTTTGGAAATGTGAGCTTTACCCGCCATACCGATATAGCCTTTAATATGCCTCGAAGCTATAAATACTGCCAGAAGGAGAGAGATATCCAGATATCCCCTGGGATACAGCATACTTGGATTGCGGTTAACACTTTGTTGCTCGCTATGCCGATGAAAAGCTTGTTGGGAGACATGTACAAGAGATCCGGTTTGAATGTAAAACCGCTCGTTCGGGAAAACACGGCCAAAGTTGCTAGTCCGTCTGACACATCGACTGAGAAAACTTCTACAGCTCCAACATCACTGATTACTCTAGCCGAAAAACCGAGCGAGGAGAGCGGGAACGGTGGGACGAAAATCGACCTTCCTGTCAACCCAAAGACCACCATTACCCCTGACTTTGACATCACAGAGGACACTCCACACAACCATGACAGCGGATTACTTTCTCCTCTAGCCAACACTCTTACTGACATCAGGGAGAAGGCCATGGAGGCCGCTTTGACTGCGGCGGATAAACTGAAACTTGAGTTAGGGATCAGCAAGCCCACTCCGGAGAAACGAAAACACCGATCCGGGCCGACCGCCGAGGAGCGGGTAGAAAGGAAACTTCGTCAATGGGGGGAAGATAATAAGAAGTCATCCGCTCTCAAAGTCGCCACAGCCCCGCTGTCAAACATTTCTGAGGAGGGCGAGATATCTGCTGACTCGCAAAAAGAGATCGAACAGCCGTCAGAGGTAACCGCATTGGCCATGCTAGAGAAATTTCTTATTGCGGGCGAAGACTCTCTTGAACTTGACCACCCTGTTAACGTCGGTTATTTGCAGGGGATGGAGGAATTCTTAACAGTATGGCCGTAACGAGTGGTGCGAGTCCCACAACTGAATTCCTTGCAGAGCTCAAGGAGGAGCCTGCCGTTGAAGAAGCACTTCTGGCCACTGGTCTTGCCCCAGACGACAAGACCGACCTGGAAATACGCGAGCGGGTAAAAGAAACTAAGACCCCTCAGACATGTAAGTTGTTGTCTGCTTCAAATAAGGAAAATCTCGTAAAGAAGATACTGCGGAGAAAACGTGCAGTCCGCCTGATCTCCGAAGGTAGGGAAATCCTGATGACCAAGGAGATATATGAGGCAGGAAGAACCAAGTCCGCGCGACTTTGGAAAGCTCAGATAAGGAGGATCGATCTGGAGAACGCGCGATGACCAATATTCTCTGACCGCGAGTTAACGGCAGCGAGAGAAAGACTTGAATTTGAGACATTGCCTCAAAGTATCGTCCCTTTAGTGTCCGTCTTATCTGTCGATGATCCTTCTTTTAACCGCTTGTTGTGTTGCTGTTTCAGTGAAAAATGGTGCGGGCTCGGAGATTATCCTTGTGAACAGTCCACCTCCACCTGACGAGGAGCAGAGGCCTTCTGGTGAACTAAGCTGTAAGCTCGCACGGTTAGAGGAAAAGCTTTAATCTTCTGAGGAGGAGAAAGTTGCGCTAAAATTGATGGTGGAGAATTTGGCTGGAGAGCTGAACTCGTCCCATAAAGAAGCCTCCGCGGCTTTGGAGGAGGCCAGAGTTGCCCGAGAAGAGACAAAATATGGGAAGGCATAGCGCACGAGAAGGAGTTGAGAGATCGAGATCAACGACAAAAAGGACTACTAGACGACATTGCCCACTATCGAAATCATTGTCATCAGGCAGAGAATGAAGTGCGACGCCGGTCCGGGAATGCCAGCTCTGGGAACAAGAGGGGTGATGGTATGGTTCGGGATGAGACCTTGCTGATGAATCAAGCAGCTTCAACCGCGTGACTTGCTGACAAGCGGCCTCAACAGAAACGGGGGTGTACCTTGGTTGGGTGGGTCGCGACGCTGCAAGGATTCATCAGCACCATCACACTGTGCTTCACCATCTATCCACTGCGATCTCCATGATTCTTCACGTGGGTGACTTGGTGGCTCACATTGGTGGGGACCTACCAGATCGCAGCGAGCTAATAACTGACGAGAGAAAGAGGGAAATGAATGCAAAGGGAAAATAGTTTTGTATATTTATTTGAACTTGGTGGTACTATGGGGTTAAATTTATTCGCAAACTTTTGTTTGAATTTTACATTTCCCTTGTCATTATGTATTTTAACCGCTCGGCATTCCGTTCTGATATACCCGCGCGGTCTTTCAGCCATATGTCCGGTCATTTATGCTTTTCTGAATACAAATTCCCCTATAAATAGTACAGAAGATTCTTCCCTTATAATAAAATTAGAGTTCATTACTTCCACCGGATAAGAAAAATGGTATCCGAGCGATCTAGTGCTTCAGCCGTATTCCTCCGGTCAGAATTCAGGAGCTCCTCCTTGACCGAAAGCGAGCTTTTGCAATTTGTGCAAAGGCATATGCACAATGACTCAAGAGTCGCACGGTTACCTTCAGCGGCTGAGCGGTTAAATTCGGTTGGAAATAATATGGCTGTCATACCCATCGATCACTTTGAACATGGCTTTTCTTTCCCCCCGTTCATCGAGCTGATAGAGATCATGGATTTTTACGGAGTCGTCCTCAGTCAACTCCCCCCGAACATAATTGGCGCCATAATGAGCTTTCTGATCTATCTGTGATCGGAGTGGGTAAAGTTCACTATGAACCTCTTCAGAAATTGTTTCGTGGCCCGATTGATCAGGGCGGGTAAAAAGGAAAACAAACTTTTTCGCGGCATTATTTACTTCGACTGCAAGGGGCTGAAGGTAGTAAATCTTACTAACAAAGTTACGGACTGGTCGACTAGATATCTGGTATTCACGAGTAACCTCGGAGTCCTCCCCTTAAGTCTGCAAGCCCGCGCGACTAACAACTTTAGAAGGATAGATCTCGGAGGGAAAGAATTAGAAATCGCAAATTTCTACAAGAAGGAGCGGCTGGATATCATTTATTATTTGCTGCTGCGGGTAGTTGTGGCCGAATGCGATACGACCAAATGAAAGCGTTTTGTTGCTTTTGGAAGTTTGTATCTGTGGCGTTCTGTTAACCCCTTCCTTTTACAGTTGAGCTAGACATTCTGGCGAGCAAACCGATCTCTCCAGAGGGTCCGGTGCTGACTCAAAACGAACTGCATAAATAGAGGGAAGCCGACCGTATCGAGGTCGATGACCCCGCTGCGAGTGAAAGTCCATCCATTCCTTTCGTGCCGGATTGGATCGACAGGCCCCTTAAAGATCTCCGTGGTAAGGAGGTCGTGCGATTTCATCGGAATGGGGAACATATCTTGGTTTCTTCTTCTCTTCCTACCTGGTCAAGCTCCAAAATTACTCGTCATGCCCGGGCGGCTGGCTTTGCTCTGTACTGGAAGAAAAACATTGCCGAGATGAAATCAGTGCCAACCACGCGGTTACCCACCTTAGCCGCTCATGCTCGGGCGAGAAGCTTCACCCTTGACCACTTTATGGGTGAAGCCTTGGCCGAGGTTACCGGCTTTGCCGAGCGGCTAGAGGCAAGGGTGGAGGAGTTAGAGGAAGAAAAGGATGCTCTGAAGGCTGATAACAAAAAGTTGAGGGAGACCGTCGAGGTAACAAGAACCTTACTCGTTGTTTTTATCCGGTCGACCTCAATTTCTAACCGAATTTTATATTGCTTTAATCTTACAGTAGATGTATAAACGGGAGAACCCGACTTTTTTGCACGAAATTTTCTCCCATTTGCGGGAAGGAGGGGAAGCCATTCTTTATATCCTCAAGGAGAGAGTTTCTTTGATACCGGAAGAGCAAAAACTTACCTTTGACGATCTCTTCCCCGACTTCAGAACATTGGAGGCCGAGCGGGATAACGCAGCCAGTGCAGCTAAGATAGTTGAATCAACTCCTACTTCTGAGGCTGAGGCCAATATCCGCGATGGTAAAGAGAACGACGCTAAAGAAGTTACCGAGGAAGATTCTGGGGATAGCGGAGAGTCCGATTTTTCGGAATCCACCGGGTCGAGCGAGTTTTCCAGTGCTTCAAGTTTGTCTAGCTCGGGACGAGATCGCAAGAAGAAGAAAGCTAGGACATAGACGAGATGTATCTATTTTCACTTTTCAGACCGTGCGGATTCTATTTTTTGTAAACCGCGCGGTATATGTTTAATGGCCTTTTTTATGAATGATATTTTTAATTTTTCCTATTGTGTGATGCCGTGCGGTTGAGTGGTTTTTATTTCCTTGATTAATTAACAGATTGATATGAAGATTTCGCAACTTGATCCTGCATCGAATTCCACGTGACGGGTCTGCGGCTCGTAACCTTTTTTATCCGTTCGAATATAATTTAGACAAGAAAATCAGTACAGAATTCCATATAACAAACATGCGACTTGCAACTTTTTATCCACGCGATTACATTCAGATAAGAAAAAGCAGCACATAATTCCATAAGACAAACTTGCGTCTTTCGACTTTTTATCCGCGCGATTACATTCAGATAAGAAAAAGCAGCACAAAATTCTATATGGAAAACTTGCGTCTTGCAACTTTTTATCCGCGCAATTACATTTAGATAATAAAAAGCAGCACAGAATTCCATATGACAAACTTGCGTCTTGCAACTTTTTATCCGCGCGATTATATTCGGAAAAGAAAATGCAGCACAGAATTCCATATGACAAACTTGCGACTTGCAACTTTTTATCCGCGCGATTACATTCAGAAAAGAAAAAGCAACACAGAATTCCATATAACAAACTTGCGTCTTGAAACTTTTTATCCGCGCGATTACATTTAGATAAGAAAAAGCGGCAAAGAATTCCATATGACAAACTTGCTTCTTGCAACTTTTTATCCGCGCGATTACATTCGGAATAGAAAAAGCAACAAAGAATTCCATATAACAAACTTGTGTCTTGTAACTTGTATCCTCCCGATCACAAGATAATTATTTACTTGTTGTGCTAGTAGTGGTGACTGGTCCGCTGCTTTTTGTCTCCTCACCCGCTTGTCTTGACAATTTTTCTTCGAGAGACTGGTTTGACCGCTAATCCGACAGTTAATAGAAATTCCGAAAAACTCGCCCTGCGATCAACCCAGTTTCTCCTTGCCACATGGTTATGCGATAAAAACATAATTCAGAAAAAAGAAAGGAGGTGCGCCCGATTACCACGACCTAGATTGATCAACAAGGATGAGGATGGTGGGTGCTGAGACCGCACCATCTCATCTCAAGGAAGATCAATAAAACCGTAAAAATATCCCTTATGACGCATGGTAGAGCTAAGCACCCACCCTGACCCTCCTGACATCCAGAGGTGGTGTGCTAGGTGCCAGCTGGGATCCGACACCCAGAAGCCCTCCGCACGAGAATCTGCAAGCTCCCACTACACGGTGCGAAAACTCCTCGCTACACGTGATCTTGGTGGTGTTACGCTAATGACAATGAATCTTGTGGGGGATCAAGCTGGACTCGGCGGTGTTACGCCAGGCTTAACATTTCCTAGCTTCGAGTCTTGAGAGTAAATACCCCGCGATTTGTCCTAAGAGTAAAACCGCTTCAAATCATCTCCGCTCCAGGTATGGGTGATGTACTCCCCTTCATACGTTTGCAGCTTGTAAGCTCACCTTTTAAGAACTTCCTTTATGATAAAAGGTCTGATCCAATTGGGATTCAATTTTTCGACCGAGCTATTTCTTAATGCGGCATCCACATTCTTCAAAGCAAGGTCTCCTACCTGAAATTGCTTGACCCTTACTTTCTGATCGAAATATCGCGCCATCCTACTTTTCACTTTTTCTTGCCTGATGGTAGCCTCATCTCGAAGTTCCTCGATTTGATCCAGGCGGTATCTCATTTTTTTAATCATTAATTTCAAGCCAGTCTTCCCAGTTTTGCCTAGCCAGTAAGACCCTGGGCGATGTTACTTCGAATTCTATTCGGATAAGGGTCTCTGATCCATGTGAGAGCTTGAAGGGAGTCTCTCCTATGGAGCTAGAAGGTGTAGTCCTTAGGGCCCATAATACTGAGGGGAGTTGATCAGCCTAACTGCTTCTTAAGCTCTGAACTCTTTTCTTGAGCAAGTTCAAGATTCGTTATTGGCCGCTTCTACTTGGTCATTTCTCCGGAGATGATGCACTGAGGAAAATCGGAGGTCGGTTCCTACTTTCTTGCAAAAATTAATCATTTCCGCATTATTGAACTGAGGTCCATTATCTGTGATTATCGCCATGGGAACTCCGTGCCTGCAAATTATATCACCCCAAATAAAATTTTTGACTATTTGAGCCATAGTTCTTGCTATTGCCTTGGCCTCATCCACTTAGTGAAGTAGTCAATCATAACCAAGATGAAGCGTCGCTGACTCCTTGCTATTGGAAATGGCCCGATGAGATCCATCCCCCAAATTGCAAACGGCCATGGTGCCGTAATCGAGCAAAGTTGTCAAGCAGGCTGGAGTTGAAGTGGAGCAAATTTCTTGCATTGAACGCATTTATTGGCATACAACTCTGCATCTTTCCTCATTGTCGGCCAAAAATACCCTTGACGTAAGATCCGCTGTTCTAGGGTCTTGGCTCCAGAATGGCTACCACATTCTCCCGAAATGATGTCTTGGAGTATGGTGGGGACTTCCTCTTCCGAAACACATCTTGCCATGGGTAAGATGAGAGTTCTCCTGTAAAGTATCCCGGAGATCAGGTTGTAATACGCTGCCTTAACTTTGAATCTTCTTCGATCTTTAATAGCAGGGTTATATTCTCCTTTTGATAAGTACAGAATGAATGGATCTATCCAGGAGTGATGCTGGTCGACTTGTATTGCCTCCCCTTCTTCGACTGATGGCTGAAAAAGCTCAGATGCCACTTCCCCCGCAGTAACGCCGAATTTTGATAAGGCATCGGCTTCCTTATTTCCGATCCTTGGGATGTGTTCAATAATAAAGCTTTTTAATCTCCCGATTTCTGCTTTTACCACCACGAGATTTTGTTTGAGAATTGGTTCTCGGGTTTCGAAGTTCCCGAGCACGTGTGAGACCATACTAAGGAATCTGTTTTGATGTGGGCGTGATCAATGCCAAGCTCTTTCGCGAATCTTAACCCTGCAAGAAGTGCTTCATCTTCGGCCTGATTGTTAGTAACCGGAAAAAATAATTTCACCGCATGTTTTATTTTGACTCCATTTGGATTGATGAGGACTATCCATGCTCCTGACGAATTCCTTCCAGAGGCTCCATCGACGTAAATGATCCAAGCGGGCGGAGAATTTTCTTCCTGAGCAAAACTTTGCTCTGTGGTTTCTACCATGAAATCTGCCAAAACTTGAGCTTTTATTGTTGTTCGTGGTACGTATGCGATTTCGAATTCACTTAGCTCGATCGCCCATTTAGCGAGTCTTCCTAAATGTTCTGGCCTTTCCAATATTACTTTTAGGGGCTGATCAACCACAACCTGGATTGAATGTGCCTAGAAATATGGACGGAGTCGACATGCAGAAATGATTAAGGCCAAAGCTAGCTTTTCAAGGATAGGGTATCTTAATTCAGCACTCTTTAGGATATGGCTAACATAATATATCGGGAATTGCCTTTTCTTTTCCTCCCTGACAAGAACGGAGCTAACCGCCTCGGGTCCCACTCCAAGATAGATGTATAACGGTTCTCCTGGGCGAGGACTTTGTAACAATGGAGTCGTTGTTATCTGTCTTTTGAGTTGCTTGAAAGCCTCATCGCATTCATTAGTCCATTCAAACTTGGAGTCCCCCCAAAGAGTCTTAAAGAAGGGAGCGCTCTCATCTCCTACCCTGGAGAAGAAATGGCTAAGACCTACTAGCCTTCCTCCTAGCTGTTTGACCTCCTTTAGGGAGCGAGAGGATAGCTTTTACCTTATTAGGATTTGGAGCCAACTCTTCAGGGGTAAGGAGATGACCAAGCAACTTCCCTTGGCTGGCACCAAAAACACACTTCAACGGGTTTAGCCTCATCCTAAACTCACGTAAGGTTGCGAAGGTTTCTACGAGAACTTCTAAATGTGTCGAAAAGGATTTGCTTTTTATAAGGAGATTGTCAACATAGACTTCTAGTTTCCTTCCCTTTTGGTTTTTGAAAACGGAATCCATCATGTGCTGATAGGTAGCTCCTGCATTTTTAAGCCCAAAAGGCATCACCAAATAACAAAAACACCCTTCATTTGTGATAAAAGACGTGTGTGGTATGTCAGTTTGGTGCATTTTAATCTGGTGATAACCAGAGAACGCATCTAAAAAGCTCATAACAGAATAACCAACCGCAGAATCTACTAAAGCATCTATTCGAGGCAAGGGATAAAAATCTTTGGGGCACGCTTTATTGAGTTTTGTGAAATCGACGCACATTCTCCATTCCCCCCCCCCGGTTTTGGCACCATTACAACATTCGATATCCAGGCGGGATATTGTATTTCTTGAACAAATTTAGCCTTTACCAGCTTGGTGACCTCTTCTCGGATTAGACTGGCCAGTTTTATTGTGACGTCTCTCTTCTTTTGTTATACAGGCTTATACTTCAGGTCAATATTGAGATGATGACAAGCTACGTCTATATCCACCACAGGCATATCTTCAGGAGACCATGCGAAGATGTCGAGGTTCTTCAGGAGACAAGAAATTAATTCGAGTTTTTACTCTTCTGATAACTCCGCATTAATGGAGAGCTTTTTCTCCTCTTCCTCAGCGATGGGTACTTTCTCGGTAGGTTGAGCAGCCTCCAGATGGAGTCCTTCCTTCGCATTCTCTTTGGGTTCTCCAAGCTCTACTGCTGTGACTGCCGGAGGGGTTACCTGCTCGATCACGTTAACTGTTTTCACATAACATTCTCGGGCCACTCGATGGTTACTCCTGACCCGATATTGTTTTCCTTGAGCAGAGAATTTGATAGCCAGATGGTAAGTTGACACAATTGCCCGATACTCGTTTAATAGAGGCCTTCCGAAAATCGCTTGATAGCTGCTTGCCGCGTCGATTACCACAAACCGGATCATCTTAGTGATTCCCCCCAGAGTTACTACTAGCGAAATGTTTCCTTCTACTTCCTTCTTCTCTCCTGAGAAGCCGTAGAGTTGCACCTCGGTGGAGACAATGGTTTCCCGGTCTTAGGGCCTAAAACGTCTTCTTGAACAAGAGATTCACCGAGCTTCCTGTATCTATGAGAATCTTGTCTACTGTGAAGTTTTCGATGACGGCTTGGATAACAATCGCATCATTGAATGGGCTGGCGATGGATGAGAGGTCATTTGGACCAACAGTAACGAGTTCTCTGATCGGAGCCAAGGAAGAAGTCACTACTAAAAAACAAACTTTTAGCCACGGCAGATTTCCATGGCTAAGAGTCCAAAACCGTGGCTAATAACTATTAGCCACGGCCTACCTACGGCAAATCGGAATGGGCAATGCGAGCGTGGCTAAAAGTATTAGCCACGCCGAATCCGTGACTAATAAGTTATTAGCCACGGTTCAATTGCCGTGGCTAAAAGTTCCTCATTTGCCACAGTTCAATTGCCGTGGCTAAAGGACCTTTAATAAACCTAACATAAAAAATATTCGGCCGCCCTCCGCCGCCCGGCCGCCGCCGCCCGACCGCCGCCGCCCGACCGCCGCCGCCGCCCGGCCGCCGCCTCCGCCATGCCGATTTCATTTCAAACAATAATTTTGAATGGCCTATATAACCCCAAATCGAGCTTTTTATTGGCGGTGTGGGACTAAAACAAACCAGACTTTTTTCCACGGATTAGGCTTCCGTGGCTAATACTAGATTATTAGCCACGAAACAGCCAAACCGTGGCAAAAAGTCAAGTTATTTGCCACGGATTAGTCATCCGTGGCTAATACTAGCTTATTAGCCACGGAATAGGAACTGTGGCTAATACTTCAGTATTAGCCACGGTTTTTCCCCGTGGCAAAAAAAACCGTGGCTAAAAGCCATTTTCTAGTAGTGAGTCATAGCCATCTCATGCTTACACAACTTTGAGATGGAAGATTTTCAGCTTCATTCGAAGCCTCCCCCTCCGTGGATGCAGAAAAGTCGCTCGAGGGTTCCTTCATCATGAACATCCACACAATCATTCGGGTAATTCATATTACCTAGGATGCCAACGTCAGCGACGTCCTCACATTCCTGGAGCACCTCAGCCACCTCTTTGCCCTTTGAGGTGTTTGAATTGACGAGAGCCTCTTTATAGAAAAGGTCTGACATTTTTCCTTCTGAAACCAGTCTTCTCACCAAAAAGCGAAGGGCCCGACAGTGCTCTGTAGGGTGCCCCTCTTCTTTGTGAAATTCACAGAAATTCTTAGAGCTGGGGGGTCTAACCTCTCCCAGGGGTTTGGCCTTTCTGAAGTCTTTTCTTTGCAGGACCTCAGCGACTTCCTCCCAAGTCATGTTCGCAATGTGAGGCCCTCCGTGCTGACTAATATGGAGGACTTGTGGGACTACCGGAATAGGAGCAGTGTCCAATGGTAGCATTCGTTCTCAAAACTGCTAATGGTTGAGGAATGGCCTCTTATGACGAAAGTTTCTACCCATTTGGGGTGAGGACTGATGATCATGATGGAAAGTTTTTGGAACGTGGCACACCGTGGAAGAACTCTCTGAGCCGCCACAACTTGCCATAGAGGTTAGAATAGAAATATAGGTTGGGTTAGCACTTTCTCCTTCAATGAACTTGTTCGCGAGAGCGATTAGGGCTTGATAAGTTGTCGGATCCTTTGTCGTGTCTTTGAACTTTAATGGACGTTCCTGGAGGCCGTTGATTAGGGCACCCTTATAATAATTTGGGTATACATTCTCTACTTCCAGAATTTCCCTTTGAAAACGATCTACAAATCGCGACACGCTTTCGCCCTTCTTCTGTATAATTTTGAAAAGAGCTGCAGGACCACTTTTTCTTTTTTTGGAGGTTGAAAACCTCAACAAAAGCTCTTGGCAGAGCCCGTTGAAGGATTTAATTGAGCGAGGGCGAAGCTCGTGAAACCACTCTCAGGCTTGCCCATCGAAAGTCGTCACCAACAACTTACACTTTAACGCATCCGCCAGGCATCTAAGGGCCACGACATCTTCGAATACTTGCAGGTGCGTGATCGAATCGGATGTGCCGGTATAAAAAGATAAGCGTGGTTCTCTGAAATTATTCGGTTTGGGCTCTCCCCTTATCCGCGCGACAAACGAAGTCGGGTCCTCCATCTCAGCCGGGGTTGAAGGTGAGGCGCGGTTAGAATTTGGGAAATCAGCGGGTATGTCGGGCTGGCGGTCTTCTTCGAAATCTAACCGCTTAGCCGGACTTGCCCGAGCGGTATCTTGGAAGTAACCCATGAAAGTATTTAGCTGGTCTTCCTGGGGCTACAGTTGTGCGGTGGTCTGACATGGCTGGAAGGAGGGCAGATTGGTCGCGGGGGTCGGAAAGATTGCGGGTTCAACGGGTGCTGCGGCTAGAGGCATCGCTAATCGCTGGTTAAGAGCTGCTAGAGCTTGGTCAATTGCATCAAGGCGTTCGCCAGTTTCCCACCTATCTCGCTCCATCTCCTGGCGAGATTGTTCGAGCGCCCTCCAGAGGGATTCTTCTTAGGACCCCGCGCAGTTAGAATGACGAGAATGGGAGTTGTGAGGGGATCGCCTGTCCGACATATCGAAATCACTCGGATTCACGGACAACTCGGAACTGAAGGTAACGTGTTCAATGTTCGTGTCGAGAACGTCTCTTGGTCACTAGAGAACCTGCGAGAGAGATAAAACGGTAAAAGAGGAACTGCGAGTTGTCGGTTACTAGTGGTTAAATGAAATGGAGACAAAAGTGTGTCGCTAATAGCAACGACATTGGAGTTTGCCCGTCGTGGCTAAAACCACTCCTACGATGGGCTTTTCAGTTATCATAGATGAAGCGATTAAAGTGATTACCAAGGAGCACCCGATCGAACAGTAACCCGCTCGGCAAAGGATTCGAGACCGCTGCCACAGACGGCGAGATTAAGGATTTGATTCGCGATGCCTAGGGAGTACTGTTCATGCCTATTTATAGGATCGGGGTCCTGCCCAAGCGGGCATGTGCTAGAATCACCGGCTGCCCGAGGGACAGGAGAGTGGGCAGCGGTGAGAGGATGCACAACTAGAGAAGAAAGAAGGCAAGCCTTTAACCGCACGGTCTTCAATAAAAAGACCGGCGACTCTCAGACGGAAAAATGGCTTGCTTATTGCCACGGTCTCACGGTTACACGGTCAAGAAACGGACCCTTGACTTATCTTAAGGGAGAATCTGAATAGCGGTCTTCCGGGTAAACAATTCAAAATGAGAAAAATCAAGAGTAATTCGAAGGCCTAAACCCTAAAAAGAAAAGGTAAATTCAAAGCACCATAACATAATCACTCAAACCTCGGATCATCAAGATCGAGTACAAGGAGGATTAGTTAATCATAGCGAAGTGGAGGAGGGGGAATGAGTAGTAAAGCATAATACCACCAAGGTAAGAAAGGAGCACTTATATTAATAAATAAAGAGAACTTACAACTTGGAAATGAAAATTACAATTACAATGAAATTAAAATCCTATTCTAGCACTATAATTATCAACTAGAGCAAGTGCAAAAATTATAATAAAATCTTAAACAAACTAAGCACTAAGTTAGGGTTAAGAAAATTACAAAATAAGAAAGAGAGAGGGAAGAACATGAAAAAGACAAGAAACAAAAGGGGCAGCACCTCCCCCTCTACACCCAAGCTTGTCTAAAATTGAAGGGGGGCATCTGAATTTATAGAAAACTTTCACTGGTTGGTCACGCCATAGGTCATGCCCGGGGAGGGTGTGTTAGGGGCATGACACATACGGGTTTGACCTCGGGCTTTAGATTATGGCGGGAAGGATGATTGCTTCTATACGATGGCAGAAATTCCCTAGGTCACGCCCGTGTAGGGGGGCCGTGACACGTACGTCAAGTCTAAATTATTGGTCTGAAATCCGTTAGTCTTAGAAAAGGGGGCGAACACGCCCTGGGTCACGTACGTGATGGGAGGCGTGACAGTACTGTTGGTGTGCGGAGGCGATAATGCATTTAATGTGGCAGCAGATTTCGGGCAGAGGGCGACACGCCCCGTATCACGCCCTGCGACACGCCCGGCGAGGGCCTGTTAGGGGGCGTGACGGGCATTTTTGTGGTTATTTTGTCTCTGTCAGCAAGCTTCCTCGAAATCGGCTGACACGCCTTGTGACACGCCCACGGAGGGCGTGACAGGGGGTGTGTCAGGTCATTTTTGGCCAAAATTCTGGAAACCTGCAAAAAGACGAGAAAATATTAGTGGGAATAATATTTACGTAAGAAAGATAAAAAAAAAGCTTATAAGGCAAGATTAGCGCCTTCAAAACTAGAAAATACAATAATAGTTTAGGACGCAAAACGTATTATCAAATTCCCCCAAGCTTAAGCTTTGCTTGTCCCCAAGCAAAATTATAAAAACAAGATAACAATAAAATAGAACTAATCAAAAAGTTCTAATTATGCCTACACAAGTATTATGTGAAATTCTAAGTAGGGAAAATGTGAAACATAATCTAAAACAATTATTTAGGTATGATATAACTTTTATAAACTTTACTTAACGAAAATAAATCATCCAAAATTTTGACGAAATTCTTTAAATAGATTTAAGCAAAGCAAAGAAAATGAAGAAATTCATTGAGTTGTTACTAGATCCAAGCAATGCATTATAATTATATCAATTAAATAACAAAAATCTAAGTTTAAATCCAAAACTAATACTGATTTACTTTTCTTCTTTTCTTAGTTATTAAATAGAATTCAAAAGCATGAATTCAAAAGGACTTAATAGGACCGAAGCGTTTGGTTTAGGATTCTGATTTGGAGTGGAATTTAAATATAAACGGGGAGGCTTAAAATCACACTAAACCAAAACAAAGAGTTTCAAAAAATTTCATTTTAAACCAAATATTTTTTTCTTTTCCATTTTTTTTCCAAAACAAATGCCATAAATATTTTTATTTTTATTTTGAATTAGCCAAACAAAAGTAAACATTTCTTTTCAGCATACTTTTTTCAAAAAATTCTCCAAAAATATCACAAAATAACCTATCATAGTCATGAAAATTTTTTATGAAACTCAAAAAGTCTAGTGTGATTAGATAGGTTGGAAATTTTAGCTTTGGTGAAAATGATATGAAAAGAGGAGCTATCAAATGAAATTGGAAAAAAGGCTCAAAATGGCTAACTAGTGATGAAATTTTTTAGGTTGGCAGGAAAGCTCCAACGAAAACAAAAACGTCCTAAATCATATTCATGCTTTTAAATTTATTTAAAACATAGATTTGAAAATTTTCAAAAAGCAAGTCCTAGATAATAAAAGAAGATTGATGAAATAATCTTGAAAATAGAAATAATAGGTGACTTGGATGTTCACATCTACTACGCAATTCAAAAGTTGACATTACAAAAATTATCCAAAAACAAAAAGGAAAATAGTGGATGATGAATTTTTGAGAAAGTAAAGAAAATAAAGAAGGGAAACCATAATGGAAATGCGAGTTTTAGAAAAAACATTTTACGTTAACATGCTAACATTCTATGTTACTGCAAATTAGAAACACAACATGACAAACATTTTACTTGTAAAATATAATTAAAAAGGGTGATTAGAAATATTATAATTAATTAAGTTATTTATATGAGATTTTGAGAAAAATAAAACAAAAACAAGGGGTACTATTGAAATACCAAAACGTCTAAACTATTAAAGTAATAACCAAAAGCATATATGTTTTTTTTTATTTTGAAATATTTTCTATTTTTTGGATTTTTAAGATATTCATTTTTTTTTGAAAAATATCAACAAAAAGCAAAATGTTCACACATAGCAAAAAGAAGGAGGAAGTCCTCCCCTAAGCTTAAAATAGACATTGTCCTCAATGGAGAAAGGAGATTAGAGAAGGAGAGAAAATGAAATTATAAAATTGAAAGTACAGAATTGAAAAATAGGTACTTCCCCGGATTTATTCGCTGTGAATGTTGATTGATGCCACTCCCCCATGCTTGCGCTTTTGGATCTTCATGAAATGTCTTCTTTGGACTTCGTGATGGATTCAGCAACGTTGGAGAAGGCGATCGCAGAAGCTTAAGCTTGTCGGATCCGTCCGGAGCAAAAATTATAAAATAAAGAAAATAGAAAAAGATAACTTGGGTTGCCTCCCAAGAGCACCCTTTATTTAAAACGTCGTTTGAGCTCGATGCAATAAAAATAATAATGTCCAAAAATATTACCCCAAAAATATTGTTCAAAGTTCTAACAAGGTTTTAAACTATTCAAAAGTCAAATCATAGAGAATAGAGTTAACACGGTTAGGACTGACATCACCACAGAAATACTGTTTAAGACGCTGACCATTCACTTTGAAATTACCCTTATCAGGGTGTGAAATCAACACAGTTCCAAATTGAAAAACTTCTAAAACATTAAAGGGCCCAGACCAACGTGATTTTAACTTGCTCGGAAATAAACGTAATCAAGAATTATAAAGAAGAACCTGGTCGCCTGGCTTAAAGATTTTCAGATGCCTTAAGTGTTTATCGTGCAAATGTTTCGTCCACTCTTTATAAAGTATGTTATTTTCGTATGCGTAAGAGCTCCACTCATCGAGTTCGTTAAGTTGAAATTTTCTAAGGTCTCCTACAGTGTGGAGATCGAAGTTTAAAAATCTTAAGGCCCAAAAAGCGCGGTGTTCTAGTTCTACGGGAAAATGACACGATTTTCCATAGACCAACCGATACGGCGTACATCCGAGGGCGGTTTTGTACGCTGTTCGATAGGCACATAGAGCATCGTCTAATTTTGTTTGACCAGTCTTTCCTAGAAGTTGAAACAGTCTTTTCTAAAATTCTTTTAATTTCTCTATTCACTACTTCGACTTGTCCGTTAGTTTGGGGGTGGTAGGCAGTTGAAAGCTTATGTGTAACGCCATATTTAATAAGAATTTTCGAAAACTATGCATTATAGAAATGGGAACCCCTATCGCTAACGATGGCGCGCGACGTACCGAATCGAGAAAATAATTTTTTCAAAAAGGTAACTACAACTCGGGAGTCGTTTGTAGGAAGAGCTATTTCTTCTGCCTAACGTGAAATATAATCGACGGCAACTAAAATATACTTATTCTCAAAGCTAGAAGGAAGAGGGCCAACAAAATCGATTCCCCAGAGGTCGAAAACTTCGCGCTCGAGAAAATAATTTTGTGGCATTTCATTTTTATTGGAAATATTGCCCGACCGTTGGCAACAATCACACCTGCTCACAAAGGCTTGCGCGTCTTTTAACCGGCTAGGTCAGTAAAAACACATGCTTAGAACTTTATGAGCGGTGCGAGTAACTGGATAGTGCCCACCTGTGTAACGCCCCCGATTTTTCCTGCAATTTTTTTTATTCTCGTTGGCGTTACGATGACGCGTTTCCGTGGCTTGTGCCATGTGTGGAGTATGGTTTAGCTCCCTAGAACTCAGTGCCCTGTTTGGTAGCCTGTTGGCAAGATCTCCCTAGCAAGCCGAGTCGTTTTGGGTGACCCGACGTGACCTCTCGGGGGGATGGTTGTGTTTGGCTTTATTTGGGTATAACTCGAGTTCTGTTCATCGAAAGTTAATTTCGACTTCGCCATTGTGTTCTTAGCGTGGGTATGTAGCTACAGTGCGAATTTCGTCGAATTCTGAGGTGATTCGGTTTTCGTGTCGTTTGGTGTGTTAATAGTATTTGTGATCAATTAATTAAATCGATTTGGCTCGTCCTGTAGCCCTTCGGTTTTGGACGATTAATAAATTCTGCGCCATATTTTGGCTATTCCTTTATGGAATTTTCTTAATTGTAAGTAAGTGATTAGGCTTTAGGGTTCGGTTTTTAGGCTGAACCGGTGTTTAGCTTTTCATATAAAAGCTTTTCTTAAGAAGTGGCGGCCCACTTCTTCTTCTTTTTCCTGAGAGAGAAACCGTCACTGCCTTGTTCGCGGAAAACAGAGGAGAAAACCGCTCGTCCTGTACCTCCTTTGGTCGGCAATTCTGGGCTTGTTCGTAGACGGAATTCGATTCCAAAAGTGGCGTTGTCTTGCTCTCTCCGAGATCTTCGTTTCGACGGTAAGGTATTCGATTTTCGTGGAGTTTTGATGAGATTTGGGTTTCGGTTTTGGAGTTTTCCGCCATTAACGGCCGTGAGATTTGTTCTAGGTGCTGCGGCTTTTCGTTCTGTGTAAAGAGGAGGAAAGCCGTCCAAGCTTCGCTTAAAGTTGAGGCAAGTGGTATTCTTGCTCTTGCCAAGTTTCTTTTTGATTATTCTTGTTGAAATTGAAATCCATGTTAGCCCAGGTTAGAGGCCTTGTTGTTCTCATTTTTCTTGCTAACTATAGGAATTAGTTCTTCTTATTGAACCCCCCCCCCTACTTGTACTGTTGGAACCCAACTTTGCCGGCGTGATGCCGTTTATCTTTGTTCATATTTGCTCTGGTTTGGATGTAGCCGAGAGGGAGTGTTAGGAAGGGGGGTGATTTTTTTCCCGATTATGTTAAGTGTATTACTCGAGTATTGGAGTATGTTACTCGTGAGGTAGAAGTGAGTTACTCGGGTATTAGTTCTGAAGTACTCGAGTAGGTGGTAGTTACTCGGGTATTAGTTCTGGAGTACTCAAGTAGGTGGTATTTACTCGGGTTAGGGTTTGGAGTACTCGAGTAGGAGGTATTTACTCAAGTACGAGTCTTGGTTTACTCAAGTAGTAGGTAACTACTCGAGTAGGGGACTTGAGCTACTTGAGTAGTGGATTCGAGATACTCGAGTAGTAGCCTTGAGTTACTCGAGTAGTGGATTCGAGATACTCGAGTAGTAGCCTTGAGTTACTCGAGTAGTGGATTCGTGATACTCGAGTAGTGGCTTTGAGATACTCGAGTAGAAGGCTTTAACTCGAGTGTGTGGTTTAGTTACTCGAGTAGTCGGCACCTACTCGAGTGGGAGATTGGAATACTCGAGTATTAGGTTAGCTACTCGAGTACTAAACTTCTCCCTGCTTCTAGTCTGAAGTCATTCGACTATCGTCGATCTCTGGATGGAGATCGTCGATCGCTGTATCTGCCTTATATCGTTCGACTATCGTCGATCTCCATTCGACGCTCGATGAGCGTCGAGCTCAGCTCTTTCTGTCTTACCACCGTTCAACGCTCGACGTTTTCTAGGAGGAGAACGTCGAGCTCAGCTCTTGTCTGATAGCCGATCAGCGCTCGACGATTTCCTAGAGGAAGATCGTCGAGATTCGCTCGCCTGTAGCCTTCGACGATCGTCGACCTCCAGGATGATGATCGTCGGGCTTCTTTTGGTCTTCAACCGATCGACGATCGTCGACCTCCGACTGACGATCGTCGAGCTCCGTGTTACCTTAGTGGGTTTGTGGTTAGAATTTGGTTTTGGCTTTAAGTGAGGCTAGCTCACACAACGCCAAGGTGTAGGTAGGCACTGAGTGGGTCTCACTCAACGCCTTATCGTGTTGATTCTTTTCAACCCTCTTCTTTACCTTGATTTTGTTCCCGAGTGGTTTTATTTTTTTCTTGTTGTGTTTCTAGGTTATCTTGTCGGCCGTTTCTTTACATTCTTGGAGGCCAAATCGTGGGTCGTGGTTAGTAGTGGTGGTTTGTAGCTCTTTAGGAGGGTGGAGTTGTGTGATATAGCCAAGGTCACTCCTTTTTTTTTCTTGCTCCAGGTACGGGCTGGGCATGTGTGGGTGGAAGGTCCCTTGTGCTTTCACGTGTTGACCCTCGAGCATTTTGACTCGGACATGGTGGATTGGGGGACTGCGGTTGCCTCCGATCCGGTTCCTCGTTGTTTGTTTTTGCTACTACCACTTCCCACAGTTTAGGGTGTTAGAAGTTTCTTCCTTGGTGGTTTGCATCACTTTTGGCTCTTGGTAGCCTAGTAGGCCCTACAGGATGTTGTTCCTGGGTTGGGTTGATGCTGTTTTCTTGCACGTGGTGCATTTTTTTTTCCTATTGTCCTGTTTTCGGACAGTTGTGACTCTTTCTACTGCATGTTTTTCAGTTACTTCTTCCTTTTGGTTGACTCCTACATGTAGTTGTTTTTACCTTGATTTGCTTGCTGAGGTATTCTGTTTTTCTTTGGAATGCCTCAAGTTCTGAGCTGTAGCCGGTCTGGTGGCTAGTTGAGGCAGTGGTGTTGCTGGTGGACTACCGGACTTTGGAGTTCCATTTACCTTGTTAGTGAGGCAGTTTTTCAGTACTTTCTTACAGACAGGCATATATGCTAGTGGGTTTGTGTCAGGTTGTTGGCGCCCACTGGTAGTTGTTACCTTGTACTAGATATATTACTTATGCTGCTACCATTTTCTGGAGATAGTCTACTTGCTTTGAGAAGGATTTATGCTAGGTTGCTAGTTACTTTTAAACTATAAATACTATTATAAATGAAGATCATGATCAGCATGTTTTATAAACTTAATCACTATTTTCCAAATCACGTATGAAAACCGTTTTCTTATATATTGTATAAATTAAAGGTAGAGGCTTGCATAGCGTAAGTGGTTCTCTTAGGACCCTTATGTGCTCTTTAGGATGTCAAACCTAAACAAAGTATTTTTCCGCAGCGTACAAATATCGTTTTCTTTTGTGGACTAGGTGATCCACTGAGCCGAGGGATACGGCCTCTAAAATATAACTGATTTTCTATTCATTAAACTAAGGATTTTTCTTGCATAAAGGTTGTAGTTGGTTTGCCTGAGCGTCAGTAGTTATCCCCTGCTTGACGTGGCATCATAACGCGTATTTTCTCATACTCTGATAATTCTTATATTCGGAGAAAATGCGGGTTGTGACAGTTGGTATCAGAGGGAGGTTGCTTGACAAGTTAGTTGAGCAACCTTCCTTTGTTTGCTTTTGGTAGTTCTGCATCATGTCATTCACACACCGATATGTCATCAGCACGTCTTGGCGAAAGCACGAACACTTCACTCATGGCATAACATGAAGTATACGGTGCATATTATGTAGTATGGGATGCATAATATGTGTTCGTATATGGATCCACCATAGGGGCTACATGTGAGGGTTATGTAGTATGGGATGCATAACCTCACCACATGACTGCGACTAGCACGTTTCTTTTTCGTTGCATGGGATTGTTATGTAGTATGGGATGCATAACATTTTCATGTGTACGCCACTCATAACATGCATTAGGGCCTTTTTTTAGAATGCATAGCACAATCATGCATAAGCACAACGTGCCAAGCTAAAGATTTGCAGGATGGCATATATACACACATAAGTTTTCAAATTAATTAAAAGTCATGCATTCGATCTAGGCACAAGAGTTAGTATGGTGGTGGTTAACCATCCTAGGTTAGGGCATATCATCAAATTTTTGTTAAAAGATAAACTCTCAGAGCAAGTTTAGCAGCTTTAAGTCTATATCCATATATATATTGTCTGTACTTGTGTTTGGTTCTAGTTGTTGATTGGGGATCTGATTGGGATATGTTTATATTAGGATGGCTAGGCGACCTGCGACTCGATTGACTCCCCTGTCTGAAGGTGAGTCGTCTGGGGCTCAGCGTGATGCGGTGATCGAGAGTCTGCGTCAGAGTAGCGATTCTATGGGCAGGCAGTTGGAAGAGGTGCGAGCCCAAATTCAGTCCTTGGTGGCAGTAGTGGCAGGGCAGGCTCAGGGGGTGCAAGTTCCTGCTGGGGGGATAGCTGTTCGTCCTCCCCCTGCGCTCGTGAGACCTCCAGTGGTGGTGCCAGCGGAGATGGCCTTCATCTCGCAATTTCAGAGACTGAGCCCTCCCACTTATGATGGGAAGGCAGATTTCATGGTTATAGATGATTGGCTGATCTCCATGGAGGAGATGTTTTCGTATTCAGGGATTGCTGGTGACCAGAGGGTGATGTTAGCCACCTATCAGCTCAAAGGTTTGGCGAAGAGTTGGTGTCTGAGAGAAAAGGAGAGCCTAGTAGCTGGATGCTCTTGGGAAATGTTTAAAGAGATGCTGTTGAGGAAGTTCTTGCCTTCGGTCGAGCGTGACCTCCTTATGAATGACTTCCTTAATTTGAAGCAAAGGCAACTCACGGTGGGTGATTATGAGATAGAGTTCAGTAAGTTGAGCCGTTTTGCCCCTGGATTGGTCAGCGTTGAGGCTGATCGGGTTAAGAGATTTCTTGGTGGTTTGAGGAGCGAGGTGCAGCAGTTGACCAGTGCTTATGGGTCAGTGACTTATGCTGGAGTTGTAGAGGCTGCTCTGAAGGTGGAGGCTATTGAGACGGCAAAGAGCAGAGGCCAGCAGATGAGAAAGGACAAGAGAAAGTCTGTCGAGGGGAAGAAGCCCCTGGTACCCGATGCTGTTCCAGGAAAGAGGAGCAGAGTAGTGTGCAGTTTTTGTGGCCGGTCAGGCCACCCTATTGAGAAATGTTTTAAGAGGTCAGCAGCTCAGAAGAAGGAGCAGGTTCATGCGATCCAGGGTGCTCCTAGGAGAGATGTCTCATGTTCAGTTTGCAAGTGGTCCGGGCATGATGCGGCCCAGTGATGGACCAAGGATAGAGTCTGCTTTCAGTGTGGGCAGAAGGGTCACATCAAGTCGAGGTGTCCTCAGGTTCAGTCAGTTCTTCCTGCAGTTCTGTTACAGGCTTTACCTCCACCTCCGCGTGTGGACAAGGGAAAAGGGAAGCTGAACGTGATTTCTTCCGAGGAGGCTCAGACTTCGACCCAGGTTATTTCAGGTTAGTTGATTGTTGTTTTTCTAGCCTGGTAGTTTTATTTGCTAGAGTGTTGCGGTATTGCCGTGGTAGTTCCTTAGTTTATGTGTTTCTATAGGGAAGTTTAAGGTGAAGAACCGCTGGGCGCGTATTCTATTTGACTCCGGCGCTACCCACTTGTTCGTGGCTAGAGCCTGTGTAGAGCGTCATCGGTTTACTCTAGATCTTGTTCGGGATTCCTTCCGTGTCAAGTTTCCCTCTGGTGAATCTGTGTTGTCAGATTTGGGCATTTTGGATTGCCCGGTTTTGTTGGGGGACTTTCTTGCGAAGGCAGATCTGAAGATGATTGATCTGGAGGACTTCGATGTCATTTTGGGCATGGACTGGCTCTCTCGGTATGATGCGGTCATTCAGTGCAAAGGAAAGCGCTTGGACTTCATCAGAGACGATGGTCAGCCCGGTAGCGTGTATGCTGTTCTGTGTTAGGATTTTCCTGTCATCTCTGCGTTATGTGCTCAGAGGTTGTTTCTTTCTAGTTATTGCGTTTATTTAGTCTCGGCGGTGGGAGCCGCTGTTAGCGTACCATGCTTGGAAGAGATTCCTATTGTTTGTGGTTTCGCCGATGTTTTTCCTGATGATCTTCCTGGTCTTCCCCCTGATCGGGATGTTGAGTTTGTAATCGATTTAGAGCCGGGTACGCATCCTATTGCTAAGGCGCCGTACCGGATGGCCCCTCGTGAGTTAGAGGAGTTGCGAGTTCAGTTGGATGAGCTGTTGGCTAAGGGGTTTATTAGGCAGAGTTCGTCGCCTTAGGGTGCTCCTGTTTTGTTTGTAAAGAAGAAAGATGGGTCGATGAGGCTTTGCATCGACTATAGAGAGTTGAACAAGGTCACTATCAAGAACAGGTACCCTCTGCCGAGGATCGATGATTTGTTTGACCAGTTGCGGGGTAGCACGGTGTTCTCCAAGATCGATCTTCGTTCTGGATATCATCAGCTCAGGATCCGTGAGGCGGATATTCCACGGACTGCGTTTAGGTTGAGGCATGGACACTTTGAGTTTCTGGTGATGTCGTTTGGTCTGACCAACGCACCATCAGCCTTCATGGATATGATGAACCGGGTGTTCAAGGATTTCCTCGATAAGTTCGTTGTGGTCTTCATTGATGATGTGTTAGTTTATTCTCGCAGTGCTGAGGAGCATGAGCAGCATTTGCGTTTGGTCCTATCGGAGTTGATAAACCACAAGTTATTCGCCAAGTTGAGCAAGTGCGAATTTTGGTTGCCTCAGGTTTCTTTTCTAGGCCACGTGATGAATAAGGATGGGATCTCGGTCGATCCAGAAAAGATTGCAGTAGTGATGGATTGGAGTAGACCGAGTACGCCTAAGGAGATCAGGAGTTTCTTAGGGTTGGCTGGTTATTACAGGAGATTTGTGGAGGGTTTCTCTTCCCTAGCCGCACCTTTGAACAAGTTGACTCAAAAGAATGTGGCTTTTGTTTGGAGCAAAAAGTGCGAGGAGGCTTTTCTAGAGCTAAAGAAGAGATTGTGCACTGCTCCCGTTCTGACCCTGCCTACTGAGGGAGTAGATTATGATGTCTACGTGGATGCTTCGCATATAGGTCTGGGATGCGTATTGATGCAAGATGGAAAGGTAATTGCCTATGGGTCAAGGCAACTGAAGACTCATGAGAAGAATTATCCCACACATGACCTTGAGTTTGTAGCGGTTATTTATGCCTTGAAGCTGTGGAGACACCTACTTTATGGGGCTCAATGCAAGATCTTCACTGACCATAAGAGCCTGAAGTACGTGTTCACACAGAAGGAGTTGAATCTGTGTCAGCGGCGGTGGTTGGAATATGTGGCAGATTATGATGTGGAGATCCAGTATCATCCGGGCAAGGCCAATGTGGTAGCTGACGCCCTGAGCCGAAAGACGGGAAAGATATTTAACCTCTCCGGCGATCGTTTAGTGGAGGAGTTCCTCCTTATGGATATATCAGTAGGATGCTGTAGTTTGCAGAGTAGTTTGTCAGTGGCAGAGCCGTCCTGGATTTCTTTGACTAGGCTGCACCAGAAGGATGATCCTGATCTTATGCACCTTTTCACCAGGACTGAGAAGGGAGAGTTGCCCGATTTTGCTATCGATGATGCGGGTACTTTGAAGTATCACGGCAGGTTTTGCGTTCCCGCGGTTGGGGGTATTAGGAGGATGATTTGCAGTGAGGCTCATGGTTCAAGCGTTGCCTACCATCCAGGATCTACGAAGATGTACTGTGACTTAAGGCAAATTGCCTGGTGGTATGCTATGAAAGGAGATATAGCCCGATTTGTTGCTGAGTGTTACACTTGCAAGCGTGTGAAGGCCGATCATGGAAGGCCTGGTGGTAAGTTGACTCCGCTAGAGATCCCGACTTGGAAGTAGGAAAGTATATCTATGGATTTCATTACGGGTTTACCAAAATCCCCGAGAGGATTTGATTCTGTTTGGGTTATAGTGGATAGATTGACGAAGTGCGCTCACTTCGTGCCTTATAAGATTGATTACCCGATGAAGAAGATAGCAGAGTTGTACTTGAATGAAGTCATCCGACTCCACGGTGTGCCGGTTAGCATCATTTCTGATCGAGACTCCCGGTTTACTTCTCGTTTTTGGCAGAGTCTGCAGGAGGGTTTGGGTACGGATTTGAGGTATTCTACTGCGTACCACCCGCAGACCAATGGGCAGACGGAGCGGGTGAACCAAATTGTTGAGGATATGATCCGGTGCTATATTTTAGACCACGGTGGGGCGTGGGATGAGCGGCTGCGACTTATGGAATTTGCCTACAACAATAGTTATCAGGAAAGTTTGCAGATGGCTCCGTTCGAAGCCTTGTATGGGAGGCACTGTAGGACTCCGTTGTTTTGGGTTGAGGCTAGCGAGAAGCCTTTGTTGGGTCCTGATGCGCTTGAGGATATGGAAGTTGCTATGAAGCTTATTCGGGAGAAGCTTCGTATAGCCCAGGAGAGATATGAAAAGAACGCCAATCGGCGTAGATCTGCTTTGGAGTTTTCCGTCGGGGACCTTGTATTCCTCAAAGTTTCCCCGATGGTGGGTGTTAAGAAATTTGGTAAGAATCGAAAGTTGGACCCAAGGTATGTGGGCCCGTTTGAGATTTTGGAACGGATTGGTGTGTCAGCTTATAGATTGGATTTGCCAGCGAACTTCCCCGGTGTGCATAATGTTTTTCATGTTAGCCAATTGCGGAAGTGTGTTCGCAGCAGTGGGCAGCTCTTAGACGTTGTGCCCCAGTTGGAGCCCAACCTCTCTTTTGTTGAGGTACCGGTTTGTATTTTGGATACTCAGGAGCGTGTGCTGCGAAAGAAGTCCATACCGATGGTTAAAGTTCTTTGGAAAAATCAGGATTTGGAAAGCGCGACTTGGGAGTTAGAGTCGGCTATGAGGAGGGCTTACCCTCACCTATTTTGTTGATTTGATCGGTATGTTTTCCTTCTTGTAACTCCTATGTGTTGCTTTTCCCTTCTTTAGTAGGAGTGTTGTGCGCAAAGTTTCGGGACGAAACTTTCTTTTAGGGGGAGTGACTGTAACGCCCCCGATTTTTCCTGCGATTTTTTTTATTCTCGTTGGCGTTACGATGACGCGTTTCCTTGGCTTGTGCCATGTGTGGAGTATGGTTTAGCTCCCTAGAACTCAGTGCCTTGTTTGGTAGCCTGTTGGCAAGATCTCCCTAGCAAGCCGAGTCGTTTTGGGTGACCCGGCGTGGCCTCTCGGGGGAAGGTTGTGTTTGGCTTTATTTGGGTATAACTCGAGTTCTGTTCGTCAAAAGTTAATTTCGACTTCGCCGTTGTGTTTGTAGCGTGGGTATGTAGCTACGGTGTGAATTTCGTCGAATTCCGAGGTGATTCGGTTTTCGTGTCGTTTGGTGTGTTAATAGTATTTGTGATCAATTAATTAAATCGATTTGGCTCGTCCTGTAGCCCTTCGGTTTTGGCCGATTAATAAATTCTGCGGGAGAATTTATTTGGGCAGTTATTGCCTTGCCTTGGTGGCAGCCATATTTTGGCTATTCCTTTATGGAATTTTCTTAATTGTAATTAAGTGATTAGGCGTAAGGGTTCGGTTTTTAGGCTGAACCGGTGTTTAGCTTTTCATATAAAAGCTTTTCTTAAGAAGTGGCGGCCCACTTCTTCTTCTTTTTCCTGAGAGAGAAACCGTCACTGCCTTGTTCGCGGAAAACAGAGGAGAAAACCGCCCGTCCTGTACCTCCTTTGGTCGGCGATTCCGGGCTTGTTCGTGGACGGAATTCGATTCCGAAAGCGGCGTTGTCTTGCTCTCTCCGAGATCTTCGTTTCGACGGTAAGGTATTCGATTTTCGTGGAGTTTTGATGAGATTTGGGTTTCGGTTTTGGAGTTTTCCGCCATTAATGGCCGTGAGATTTGTTCTAGGTGCTGCGGCTGTTCGTTCTGTGTAAAGAGGAGGAAAGCCGTCCAAGCTTCGCTTAAAGTTGAGGCAAGTGGTATTCTTGCTCTTGCCAAGTTTCTTATTGATTTTTCTTGTTGAAATTGAAATCCCTGTTAGCCCAGGTTAGAGGCCTTGTTGTTCTCATTTTTCTTGCTAACTATAGGAATTAGTTCTTCCTATTGAACCCCCCTACTTGTGATGTTGGAACCCAACTTTGCCGGCGTGATGCCGTTTATCTTTGTTCAGATTTGCTCTGGTTTGGGTGTAGCCGAGAGGGAGTGTTAGGAAGGGGGGGTGATTTTTTTCTCGATTTTGTTAAGTGTATTACTCGAGTATTGGAGTATGTTACTCGTGAGGTAGAAGTGAGTTACTCGGGTATTAGTTCTGGAGTACTCGAGTAGGTGGTAGTTACTCGGGTATTAGTTCTGGAGTACTCGAGTAGGTGGTATTTACTCGGGTTAGGGTTTGGTGTACTCGAGTAGGAGGAATTTACTCAAGTACGAGTCTTGGTTTACTCGAGTAGTAGGTAACTACTCGAGTAGGGGACTTGAGCTACTCGAGTAGTGGATTCGAGATACTCGAGTAGTAGCCTTGAGTTACTCGAGTAGTGGATTCGAGATACTCGAGTAGTAGCCTTGAGTTACTCGAGTAGTGGATTCGTGATACTCGAGTAGTGGCTTTGAGATACTCGAGTAGAAGGCTTTAACACGAGTGTGTGGTTTAGTTACTCGAGTAGTCAGCACCTACTCGAGTGGGAGATTGGAATACTCGAGTATTAGGTTAGCTACTCGAGTACTGAACTTCTCCCTGCTTCTAGTCTGAAGTCGTTCGACTATCGTCGATCTCTGGATGGAGATCGTCGATCGCTGTATCTGCCTTATGTCGTTCGACTATCGTCGATCTCCATTCGACGCTCGATGAGCGTCGAGCTCAGCTCTTTCTGTCTTAATGCCGTTCGACGCTCGACATTTTCTGGGAGGAGAACGTCGAGCTCAGGGTTAGTCTTGAGCCATTCGACGCTCGACGTTTTTCCGAAAGGAGAACGTCGAGCTCAGCTCTTGTCTGATAGCCGATCAGCGCTCGACAATTTCCTAGAGGAAGATCGTCGAGCTTCGCTCGCCTGTAGCCTTTGACGATCGTCGACCTCCAGGATGATGATCGTCGAGCTTCTTTTGGCCTTCATCCGATCGACGATCGTCGACCTCCGACTGACGATCGTCGAGCTCCGTGTTACCTTAGTGGGTTTGTGGTTAGAATTTGGTTTTGGCTTTAAGTGAGGCTAGCTCACTCAACCCCAAGGTGTAGGTAGGCACTGAGTGGGTCTCACTCAACGCCTTGTCGTGTTGATTCTTTTCAACCCTCTTCTTTACCTTGATTTTGTTCCGAGTGGTTTTATTTTTTTCTTGTTGTGTTGCTGGGTTATCTTGTCGGCCGTTTCTTTACATTCTTGGAGGCCGAATCGTGGGTCGTGGTTAGTAGTGGTGGTTTGTAGCTCTTCAGGAGGGTGGAGTTGTGTGATATAGCCAAGGCCACTCTTGTTTTTTTCTTGCTCCAAGTACGGGCTGGGCATGTGTGGGTGGAAGGTCCCTTGTGCTTTCACGTGTTGATCCTCGAGCTTTTTGACTCGGACATGGTGGATTGGGGGACTGCGGTTGCCTCCAATCCGGTTCCTCGTTGTTTGTTTTTGCTACTACCACTTCCCACAGTTTAGGGTGTTAGAAGTTTCTTCCTTGGTGGTTTACATCACTTTTGGCTCTTGGTAGCCTAGTAGGCCCTGCAGGATGTTGTTCCTGGGTTGGGTTGTTGCTGTTTTCTTGCACGTGGTGCATTTTTTTTCCTGTTGTCCTGTTTTCGGACAGTTGTGACTCTTTCTATTGCATGTTTTTCCAGTTACTTCTTCCTTTTGGTTGACTCCTACATGCAGTTGTTTTTACCTTGATTTGCTTGCTGAGGTATTCTGTTTTTCTTTGGAATGCCTCAGGTTCTGAGCTGTAGCCGGTCTGGTGGCTAGTTGAGGCAGTGGTGTTGCTGGTGGACTACCGGACTTTGGAGTTCCGTTTACCTTGTTAGTGAGGTAGTTTTTCAGTACTTTCTTACAGACATGCATGTATGCCAGTGGGTTCGTGTCAGGTTGTTGGCGCCCACTGGTAGTTGTTAACTTGTACTAGATATATTACTTATGCTGCTACCATTTTCTGGAGATAGTCTACTTGCTTTGAGAAGGATTTATGCTAGGTTGCTAGTTACTTTTAAACTATAAATACTATTATAAATGAAGCTCATGATCAGCATGTTTTATAAACTTAATCACTATTTTCCAAATCACGTATGAAAACCGTTTTCTTATATATTGTATAAATTAAAGGTAGAGGCTTGCATAGCGTAAGTGGTTCTCTTAGGACTCTTATGTGCTCTTTAGGATGTCAAACCTAAACAAAGCATTTTTCCGCAGCGTACAAATATCGTTTTCTTTTGTGGACTAGGTGATCCACTGAGCCGAGGGATACAGTCTCTAAAATATAACTGATTTTCTATTCATTAAACTAAGGATTTTTCTTGCATAAAGGTTGTAGTTAGTTTGCCTGAGCATCAGCAGTTATCCCCTGCTTGACGTGGCATCATAACGCGTATTTTCTCATACTCTGATAATTCTTATATTCGAAGAAAATGCGGGTTGTGACAACCTATTGGTCCTTCATGAAAATGTTTATAATATCTAAACCATCTTCATAAGAAACACATCTTCTTATCACTTGGTCCGCACAGACTCTGAAAAGATGCAGGTCCTCCCAAAGTAGTTCTTCAACTCAGAAAAGAATTTCTTCTTTGTTGAGAGGAGAACTCTTTTTGGAGCACACGAGCCACTAAGTAGTTGGCGATGTGTGTGAACCAAGGAGAATTAGATGTGTTAATAGAAAATAGCTTCTCATCGGGAAAATAATCGTTAAAAGATTTTTCATCTAATTTTTTAATAAATGGATTATCCAATCGGGAGAGATGGTCAGCGGCCAGATTCCAGGCTCCTCATTTATCACGAATCTCTAAGTCAAAATCCTGGACGAGTAAGACCCAGTGAATCAAGCGCGGCTTGGCATCCGATTTAGAAAGAAGATATTTGAGGGTCGAATGGTCCGTAAAAACAATAATTTTTGAAAGTGTAATAAAAGGGCGGAATTTATCAAAAGCGAATACTACAGCTAGGAGCTCTTTCTCGGTCGTGCTGTAATTTTCTTGTGCCAATGTAAGCGTTTTACTAGAGTAATAAATGTGGTGGGAATTTTTAGATATGCGTTGACCTAATACGGTTCCCATCGTGAAACTACTCGCATCGCACATGATTTCAAATGGAAGGTCCCACACCGGGCTATCATAATCGGGGGGCATTAATTAATTTTTCTTTTGATTAAATTAAAAGCAGCTAGGCAAAGGTCATCAAAAATAAATGGGGCGTCTTTTCTAAGAGATGGGTAAGGGGCTTGGTGATCTTGGAGAAGTCCTTTGTGAAGCGGTGGTAGAAACCAACGTGACCTAGGAAACTTCTTATAGCTTTTATGTCCGTAAGCGGCGGCAGCTTCTCGATAACTTCTATCTTGGCAATATCTAACTAAATTCCTCTCACAGAAATTTTATGACCCAAAACTAACCCTTCCCTCACCATAAAATGACATTTTTCCCAATTTAGGGCAAGGTTAATTTCTTCAAATCGTTCTAAGACTTTTTCGAGGTTTTCTAAATAACTATCAAAAGCGTCACCGAGCACGGAGAAATCATCCATGAATACCTCCATAATGCTTTCTAAGTACTTGTCAAAGATAGCGAGCATACATCGCTGGAATGTAGCTGGCGCATTGAAAAATCCAAACGATATTCTTCGGTAGGAGAAGGTTCCGAAGGGAAAAGTAAACGTAGTTTTCTCCTGGTCCTCGGGGAGATGGGGATTTGAAAATACCCCGAGAGGCCATCGAGAAAACAATAAAAGCTATGGCTGGATAATCGTTCTAAAATCTGATCGATGAACGGCAAGGGAAAGTGGTCCTTACGGGTGGCGTCATTTAACTTACTATAATATATACACATTCGCCACTCGGTCACCATCCGTGTCGAGATTACTTCATTATTCTCATTACTAACTACCATTATACCTCCCTTCTTCAGCACTACCTCGACTGGGCTAACCCACTTACTATCAGATATAGGGTAGATAATTCCTGCGTCTAAGAGTTTCATAACCTCACCCTTAACTACTTCTTTCATGTTTGGGTTTATACGGCGCTGAGGTTGTATGGAGTTACGCGAATTATCTTCAATTAAGATTTTGTGAGTGTAGAAAGATGGGCTTATGCCCTTGATATCAGAAATTTTCCAGGCAATAGTGATGGAGACGACGGCCTCAATGCGTTGAAGACGGAGACGGCATGCTTACGGAAATTATCTCACCGCCTCCAAGTAAAGATTTGCGGCGTCGTGACGACCATGTGGAGCGACGTCAAAAGATCCGCCCGCGGCGCAAACCAATCTAATGATAGATTAATTATTTCATTTTCATGTTCCTTTAATTTGCAATGTTTATGACAATGTTTATGTCATGTTGTGTTTCATTTTAATGAGTGTTGTTTTATTTTTTTTATTATGGGCTGCAAATAGCCGAACTAATGTTGTAGCCTATATATAGGCAAGTTGCTTTCATGATGAATAGAATTGAATGAAATAAAATTTGAAACCCTAAAATTGGTTTTCCCCTTTCCTCTTCTCTTGGAGTTCGGCTCCCCTACCCCTCTCTTCCTTGGCCGCCAGCCACCCCTCCCCTTCCTCTCCATATTTCGGCCTCCTCTCTACCTCCTCCTCTCCAATAGTCCACATAGCCTTCTATCCCTCTCCAAAAACCGAGCCCCTCTCTCATCATCAACCCATCCACCACCTCTCCTCCACCAAACCGTCCACATCTCTCTCAAACAAAATCCGACCACCACCAATATCCTCTTCCCTAAAACCGACCACACCCATACCCTACCAAAACCGACCCCCCTCTTCTTCATCCCTTACAATCCAACCTATTGTCTAATCCCACCATTGGAAAATTCGGCCAAGGCAAGATCAAGTCATTGTGGAATCCCTCTCCGGCTTGAAGCGACGAAGGCGAGCAAGATTTTCATCTCCTTCCGGCGCAACTCCAGCGGATCCGTTGAGGAGCGATCCAAGTAGAGAGTAATCGGAATCACCCATTCCGATTGGGTAACGAAATTCCACCTACCTCTTGTGTGACTTCATTTCTTAGAATAGATCTTGTGGTGGATTATCTTTGGCGTTGTTTTGGATAACTAGAAATTGAATCGTGGATTCCTTCGCATGTTTGTATTTCCCTTTATTATCATTTATATTCGAGAAGGTTTGGCGAACCTCGTTTGACTTTTGTTGGGAGAGATCTACCCATTCCGAATCGAACTTTTCGGTAGATCTCTTTTGGTACAACTTCGCTCGGTCGGACCCAATATTGGTCCTTTTAGCCCGATCGAACATTGGCCTTATAGCCCTTGTTGGATCCAACCCGGTGTGGCTACCCGTATGCTAGCATACTTTTGATAGATTTAATTGTGTGGTGTAGGGAAGAGCGATTGTGCGAGTGTAGGAATTGGATCGAAGAGTGTCGTGGCGTTAGGCCGTAGTTCCTAACGGTGTGAAATGTGTACGCCTACATCAAATAGCTCGGCGATGTTTACGTAAAACTAAAAGAAGTTTATCATTTTGCGCATTAGTGAGGTAGGCCGAAACTATTACCGGTAACTTGGAATCATTTTCTAAGAAGGCATACCTAAGATGTTCAAGAAGTTCTTTTAATTCTTGGGTAGGGGGTTCTTCATACGAGGTTTTAGAAATCCTTTCTTTTTCAAATACTATGTCTTCATAGACCTTTTTTAACAGAAAATTAAAAGGGGTAGGGCTAGCGGCCATGGCTTCTTGCAGCGATTCAGTTGGAAGAGTAGAGGAACAAAAATCAGAAAATTCTTTTTCAAATTCAGAAAGGCTATAAGAGGATTCTTGACTTAAGAGCATCGATTCAGTTGGAAGAGTAGAGGAGGAACAAAAATAAGAAAATTCTTTTTCAAATTCAGAACAACGATTTGAGGATTCTTCACTTAGGGCATCTACGAAAAAACATGAGTCGTCATTTGCTAGGGTTTCTTCATCGAGGGGGTGATAGGGAAATTCACTTCGTCGCCGCCTACTCGAAGGAAGAGCTTTCCATTGCTTACATCAATGATAGCTCGGGAGGTGGAAGGAAGGCTCAGCCAAGGATCAGGGGAACCTCAACGTCTTCTTCGATGTCCAAAATGACGAAGTCCACCGGGAAGATGAACTTGTTGACTTTTACAAAGACATCCTCCACTATTCCTAATGGGTACTTAATATATCTATGGTGAGCTGGATACTCATGCATGTGGGGTTGAGGCTACCAATTCCTAACTTCTTAAACAATGAGAGGGGCATCAGATTAATACTCAACACCTAAGTCGGCTAATGCATTCTTGACAAAAAGATTACCAAAGACACACCGAATAGAATAACTACTCGGGTCACTGATTTTCTTTGGTGAACCGTTTGTCAAAATAGCAGAGCACTCGATGTTTAACGTGACATGCGAAAGGTTTTCAAACTTCTTCCTGTTAGTCAGGAGGTCCTTAAAGTACTTAGCGTACTTCGGCATCTGGGAGATCGCTTTGTGGAAGGCGAGATTAATATGGATTTGCTTGAACATTTCAAAGAAGCGAAGAACTGATCATCCGGACTTTGCTTATTAAGTTCAGAAGGGTATGGCAGGGTTGGATTATTTTTAAAATGGGTGGTGGAAGTAAAATCTTTTTTTTAACATAGGGAGAGGGGTGATAACTTCTTCAGCAGAGGGTGGAATTTTTAAAATGGGAGCGAAGCTTTGATTTTTTAAACGGGGACAGAGCTTTCCTCGGGCTCTTATGTATCCCAACGGAAACTTGCTTCCAACTACAAAGAGTTATAGCTTTCGCTTGCTCTCTCAGGTTGGGCTCGATATTGGAAGAAGTGACCCTGCGGGTTGCTCAGAAATTATTTTTGCGAGTTGTCCTACTTTATTTTCAAGACTTTTAACGCTTCGAGTTAAGGTTCTTATAGTAGCATCATTTGTTGTTATATATTTAGAAAGTAACTCCTCCAATCTTGGAGGTTTTGGATAGTTTTGAAGAGGTGGTGGTGGTGCAGAAAAATCATTTTGAGGTGGTGGGCGCATCGCGTTCGAAGAATTACTCCACGAAAAATTCGGGAGATTTTATTAAAGTAGATTATAACTATTTGGAAAAGTAAAACGGGCGCAGGAAAATTCGTAGTAGAAAAAATTATTAAAAGCATTTCTAGGCATATTGTTAATAAAATCTAATTGTTCGGGGCTGGAGTTGCAGATTTCATACCTGGGGGGTAGAGCAGTAGTCATCTCCGTAATTTTTTTAGCTTAATAATTTACTTACAGAGCTAGCTGGAGGGTTGCCCATTCAAAGATACCTGCGTTTTGTTTGGGGGGACTAGGAACAATCCATGATAAGAGATTGGATACCGTCCTCTTACTTAACAAGTCTAATATTTAAAACCT